>OZ038458.1:23031759-23073174 GCA_964036195.1 Sphaerolaimus hirsutus | reverse complement strand
TTCGGACAATTTTTTTGATGGTCCAGCAGCTGTTTCCGCGCAAGTAGAGCGCCGCGGTTCTAATTGTTTGGGCAGCTCTGTGCATTCAGTTCCTCAACTGATGTATCGGACTCAGGCTTCGCGACAGCCGCAGACGGACGCGATTTCAATGGATTTTTTTCATTACATCAGGCGTTTTCAGACCCACCGCATATCAAATGTTGATTTATTTAGCACACTGAACTTTAGAGTACGGTTTGTCGCCTTGAATCACCTGAAAAATTCGAAAACTATTTTCGAATTTTTGAATTTTCGAATTTTCTGAAAAATAAATCGATTTTTAAGTGTTTTTTCCAGGGGTGAAATAAAAATTCGAAAATTATGAAAAAATTCGAAATTCGAAAATATTTTTGAATTTTCGAATCTTTTTTTTGCCATCGTTACATATAAGTCCACATACCGTATTTCCTCGATATATCCCCCTCGTTTGACCCCCCCCCCTCTCGAGACCACTATGAGACAATCACCCCCCCCTCGAAATACCCCCCAAATTGAGTGTGAAGGGAACGTACACGACAAAAACTGTAGTTTGTGTTCTGTGTAATGCAAAACACGTTAAAACCATGTCGGTGTCACGTTAGAAGAGTGCTTATATTTACCATATACCTACATACTAATATTAGTCTACAGAACCTTATATATGTCAGTTATTGTTGCATTTTACTACCTCAGCGTACATTACAAACAACGAATTTGTACTGGGATTTCAAAAAAAATTTCTGGCGAAATAAACCCCCCTCGAAATACCCCCTCGTTTAACCCCCCTCTCGAGACCACTATGAAACAATCACCCCCCGGGGGTATTTCGAGGAAAGACAGTAAGTATTTCTACCATTTGTCATGTTAAAGTGACATGAAATTGTCATATCATGCTTCACTTACAGTGAAATTACAGTTAAAAGGGGTTCTAAACATGAAAACAGTCCAAATACTGTGTTTTAGGCTTAAAATTCAATATTTTTCTTAAAAAATTCGAAAATTGACAAAAAAGATTAGAAAATTCAAAAATTCGAAAATAAAATTCGAAATTCTAAACTTAATTTGGGAAAAAATTCGAAAATTCATTTTAGAAAAAACACTTAAAAATTTAAATACTTTTTTCTGGGGGGTTTGCCATCGTTAGTAGTGATGTAAAAGCGCCATGGCGCTAGCGCCAAAGCAAAAAGCGCCATGGCGCTTCTGACCCCTGGCGCCATTTTGCTCTGGCGACATTGGCACTTGGCGCTGGGGGTTGGAAAAGCACCATGGCGCTTTTGTTGCTGGGCGAAAGTCCTGGCTGTTTTTACATCACTGGTCATGAGTCACGTTTAAGTCGAAACGTTTCATTAACGCTGGTTTCGGAGGACAGTCCTGCTAGGCAGATTTTTTCAATATGTCGCGTTAAAACTGTCTTTTTGATGATGGTATATTTTAATTTTTTTGTTTGTTTTTCCATATTCCTAAAAGGATCATTCCAGCAGATATTCATGGTGATGCAACATTTCGTGGTATCTTCCATTCTAACCTATCGCTTTCTACTTGGCAATTTACTTGTCACTTAGCACTTTGACTTGTCAGGATGTTCACTTGTCCACTAGCGAAATTGGCACCAGTGTTCACGTTTCCTTTAAAGTCTCTTGATGGACGGCGCCGAGACCACGTTCAGCTGCGAGCAATTCAGCTGTTTACTGTGGGGAAATGATGCAAAATCGCCAACAAAGAAATCGTGCTCTCAAGCAGCTGGCGATTGGCGCCATTTTACTGGAAATACCCCATATTTTTGGCGCAGTTTGAAATACCGTATATCCGCGAATAAGATCCCCTCCCCCCTTGAATAACTCCCCGCTGTTTGCCGAGTGGGGAAAAATAACTCCTGATTGAATAACTTCCACACTTGAATAACCCCCTGTGATATGTTGAGAAGATGTTAGGTCAATCTGAAAACCAATCCATGAGGTTAGACAGACCAAATAAATCTACGCCTGGGCTGCAAATGCAGTGCAGTGAAAAGAAAAATACAAAAGAATATTTACATCAGCGACAACAGATAGATAATGTAATTGAGGCGTCTAATTCTAAAAATCGACAATTCCACAAAATGCGATTTTGTAAATCGCATTTTAAGTTTCAGACCCAATTCCAGGCCCGTGGTGCGTGTCCAATTTGGATCTCTCATACTTTCCATTAAGTTCCATATGTTGACAATAAAGTGTCAAATTTTCAGCCCCTGCTCTCAACGTATATGTGAAAAATGGGATGTCCATAAAATTCCATTCGGTCAGAGCAAAACAGCTTCGGGGAGGAAAATGGACTTGTCGACTTTATGTACGCGATAACATTTTTGCAGAGTTGCGAAAACGTATTTACGTTTACCCCGAAATACCCGGTTATTCGGGTATTTATACTTACGTTTACGTTTACGCTTTCCAAAAATACCGTTACGTTTTGTTACGTTTTCCTGGCACAATTACCCGGGTACCAGAGAAAACGTAGAAATATGCTACACAGAACCATATTGTTTGACAAATGTAGTGTATTATGATGAGTTCAACATGTTCTAATGTTGAAGAGTTTGAATTCCGCAATTGGAGAACTCAAACACCAATTTGCAAGTGAAAAGTAAAAAGTTGAAGGAAAGTATTTTTGTGAGGGAGAACTGCAATGCGAATAAAAAGTCGGAACATGTTTAGTGTTTTCTCATGACTGACCATTTGTCTTTTAACTCCCCATTCAACTTAAAAATTCACTTTTCTTTAAATTTTTACTTGCCATTCAACTTGCCATTACTCCTCACTCATAATTTTTTTTAGTTCTCCTGTTACGGAATTGGCACCTTATGGCCCTACACCCAGTAGTTGACAATGACGCAAAATGTAAACTCCAATCCCAATTCAATATCCCGATCCCATCATTCTAAATATATATAAAATACAGGTATTTAAGCAGAAAATGTTGATGTAGATCATATGAACATCCATAATGTTGTAAAAAACATTGTGTTTTTGTATTCTCTGATAACGTAAGCACTTAATGTAATTTTTACGTTTACGTTTTATTTTACGTTTTCCCCGGTATTTTAAAAATACCTTACGTTTTAGTATTTATACTTTTGATTTGGAAAAGGTATTTACGTTTACGTTTACGTTTTCCAAAAATACCAGTATTTGTACAACTCTGCATTTTTGTTCCCGGGGAAGCCGAGGCTGCCTTATGGGAAAATTATGGACTTGTCGCCATTTAGAAATCGGTTTCCATAGTGGACTTATCACATTTCTTGCGTTTTTCCCCATAAAAAAGGAAGCGGAGGATGGACTTGTCGACTTTTAGCCCAAAACTAAGTGGACTTGTCGACTTCTTGCCCAAACTTTTTGCATTTTTTCCCAAAAAATGTCAAATTTGGCACTGCCATATGGGCATGTGAGGTCAAAAATTTTATGGAAAATGATGAAACATGTGCAGAAGTAGCCCCAGATGACGTTTCCGGGCCTAACTCGAAATTTTCATATTTTGGACTTGTCGACTTTTAGAATTGGACGCCTCAATTCTGAGGAGAAATACCCCCTTGAACAACTCCCCCCTGAGAAACTGACGAAAAATAACTCCCATGGAGTCTTATCCGAGGATATACATTAGCTCCAAAAGCGTACAAAAATCGAAACTAAAACGTGATTATAGGCCACCTGGGGCGATTGCGAGGAAATACGGTATAGGCGTGAATTATTGGCGTTAAAGTATTCCCGAGCCAGGACTAGGGTTCAAACGGGATTGACTTTTCCGGATCGGGACGGGATTGGGATTGGCTTTTTCGGATTTTGGGATCGGGACCACAAAAACCCGAAACGTCTCGGGATCGGGATCCCGTCTGCACCCTAGCCACCACCGTGCAAGGTGCCCCCCCCCCCACCTTGATCTGCTTGATGGCGTGCACGAGGTGCTTGAAGCTGGGTCTGTGCTCCGGCTTGCTGGCCCAGCAGTCGGCCACCAGCGCGGCCATGGCCTCGGGGGCGCCTGGGGGCAGCACCAGCCGGAACGCGTCCATGGTCACCTTGCGCCGCACCTCCGCGTTCGTCAGCCCCTTGTACGGCTCCGACCCGTCCGCGTACACCTGCGGGGGTGTTGCCCTATTGTAGGGCGCTGGAGGGTGGCAGCCCGGCCGTGTCCCGTGAGATGTAAACACCTTCCCGGACAAGTTCACCACCCATTTTTTTATTTCACTTCGAATGCAATAGCTCTGTCCATGGGGGTGTTCTAAAGCTGAAACTTTGTATAAATAAAGTTGTAAGACCCCTCTACTCCCCAACAATGGGGGAGGTGCGGAGACTCACTACAGGGTGGGTCACCCTATATGCAACATTTTTTTGGGCGTTTTTGGTGGCCCAATCAAGTTCACCACCCACTTGATTGGCTACACTACGAGGGCCATATCTCCAGTTGTGAGCGTGGTATAAAGCTGAAATTTGGGGGATGTCTTGCCAACAACCCCCCTCACAATACACCAATGGGGCGGCTGCCAACGACCCACTAAAGCATGGGTCTCTGCATATAAAGTTGACCATTTTCTAAAAACAGCCCAAGTGTCCCAAAACAAGTTCATCACCCAACTGCATTAAAAAAATGTTGCAACAACATACCTAATATAAAACTGAATTGGGTTGGAACCGTAGTTCAGGCAGGAAAATTTTTTTTCAGTAGGGCACCCACCCTGTCCCATAAACGGTAGACCGAAAATTTAACTTTAAACCAATTTTTTGTTTCACACTTAAAAAGTTGGTTTACAAAGTTCACTAGAGAATGATCTAAGGTTCAAAGTTATGTAAACAACATAACCTCTAAAATGCCTCCATAAGAAAATTTACTTGGGGTGAATTCTATGATGTCAAAATGATGTCATTGCAGGAACAAAATTTGACAAAATTTTCACTTTTTCATTCACCCCAAATAAATTTCCTTATGGAAGCATTTTAGAGGTTATGTTGTTTACATAACTTTGAACCTTAGACCATTCTCTAGTGAACTTTGTAAACCAACTTTTTAAGTGTGAAACAAAAAAATTGGTTTAAAGTCAAATTTTCAGTCTACCGTTTATGGGACAGGGTGGGTGACCTACTGCAAAAAAATTTTTTTTGGCTGAATTAGGGTTCCAATCCGATTAAGTTTTATATTAGGTATGTTGTTGCAACATATTTTTAATGCAGTTGGGTCATTAACTTGTTTTGGGACACTTGGGCTGTTTTAAAAAAATGGTCCACTTTATATGCAGTGACCCATGCTTTAGTGGGTCGTCGGCAGCCGCCCCACTGGTGTATTGTGAGGGGGGTTGTTGGCAAGACATCCCCCAAATTTCAGCTTTATACTGCCATCACAGCTGGAGATATGGCTCTCGTAGTGTAGCCAATCAAGTGGGTGGTGAACTTAATTGGGACACCAAAAACGCCAAAAAAAATGTTGCATATAGGGCGACCCACCCTGTAGTGAGTTGCCGCACCTCCCCCATTGTTGGGGAGTAGAGGGGTCTTACAACTTTATATATACAAAGTTTCAGATTAATAACACCCCCATGGACAGAAATATTGCATTCGAAGTGAAATAAAAAAATGGGTGGTGAACTTGTCCGGGAAGGTGTTTAGAATGCCATGCAAAGTGATGCGAAAGGATGGCAAATGAGTTTGCCATTTTTCGGGCACTTTTACATGACCTTGGAGACTGCATGGCATTTGATATTTACTTGGCATTTTACAGGACCTGGGAATGGCACTTGTTTTGTCACCGTCCCACACGCCGTAAAATGCCAGTGGCTGGTCCCGCACAGTATAATTTAGTATTGATGTCAAAAATTGACTGGCAAAATTTTTACAGTAGGTTGACCAATACAACACGACAACCGACAATTTCTCGTGACATTTTACAGGGTGCGGGACTGCGGGACCACCTCAAAATTCAATGTAAACACGCACCTCGTAAACGAGTACTCCATAAGCCCACACGTCGCTCTTGTGCGAGTACTTCATGTCGGTGAGAGTTTCCGGGGCGAGCCATTTCACGGGCAGGGGGCGCGCCTTTTTGTCCATGCGCTCCTCCCCCGCCTCCACTTTGACCGACAGACCGAAATCGCTGATTTTTACGTGCAGCCCTGTGGGGTGAAAGTTGTGGGTTGTGGGGTTTTTTTGTTGAGGGTTCATTTAATTGTTTGGTGTGACTGTTTTTTTAGACGTGTGTTTGAATATACTCCGCGGATATCACACTTAGTATGGAAACTTACCGTAACCGATCTGAATAATGAGCCAAAGGTTATACATTTATTTCATCATAATACACTACCGTGCAGAATAGTTGAGACTTTTTACGCTGCATGAATTATGTTGCCAGGATTTTGAAATGGTTGATATGCAAAACATTTGGATACTATACATAGGTACCCTGGGGGGTTGACTACACATGCCCGGGATGACCGCCCCCCCCCCAAGTTCACATCTGAGTATATTCCTAGTGCACAAACATATTCACTCAGTTTGTTCATGTTTCAGAATAGTTGAGACTTTTCTTGTTTTGGGCAGTAGCCACCCAGTATCTCACTTTTAAGTTTATATCCAATTCCTATGTTCATTTTTTAACAAATCTTTTACCATGGCAACTGCTTGCCTGCATCGCTGAGCTCTGTGTGCAGCAAGAAACATTCTAAGCATGAACAGCATATGGCAATGATTATATGGAAGTGTGGCATTTATTTATTTTTTGCTGCAGTTTTGCATCCATAGCCAACAACTCAGCATTGGGGGTAGGCATACTACTGAGTGGGGCTATTTGGTGTGTAAATTTGAGGTTTTGGCTTTGCTCTATTAGGGAGAAAAGTTGGCCCAACTGTGAATGAGTAATGTGCAATTATTTTGGATGGAATGAAGATGGAAGTTTGTAAGTGCTATAACTTTTGATTGGAATGAAATATTGAAAAAACGTTTTTGTCATATTAATTCTCTCTGTCTTTAGTATGTTATAGACTGTTCAATAACAAAATTTTCATGCTGCAAACCCCAGTAAAATAAGCTTAAAATATTTAGACACCATTGAAAACTTTGAAGTGCCATAACTTTTGATTGGAAAGAGATATTGAACTCATTTTTGTTTTAAATGAATCCTCGTTGTCTAAACTATATGATAGCATGTTCAAAAAATTATTTTTTCATGTTCAAAAACTGGGTCAAATCGACATACGGAATTTAGACATCACTAAACTGACCACAAAAATAGAATCTGCAGGTTGTCGCGATCATTTTAAGTGTTGAATGATTCAAATCAGCCCAGAAATGGTTGAGTTATTAAGCTTGAAAGACACTCATCCAGATTGCCCATTTTCTGTATATTTATTGACCATCTTTTTATAGACCCCCCTTATCTCGGGCCTGGGGGATTATTTGAGGAAACAAAAAATTTTCGTAGTAGCCGCAGCATCAAACCCCAACATACTCAAACGGCATCAAAATTGGGCAAGGGACAAGAAATTGGGAAGCAAAAAAATGAGGTGGACCCCCAGCCTACTGTTTCTCTGTGTGAAAAGTCTCAACTATTCTGCACGGTAGTGTATTTCGTTTTTGTTACTGTGGAAAAATTACGAAATTTATCACAAGGTTTTGTTCATTAAATTCTGGAATGGTGGAATTCTGCACATACTTTGCGGTCCGCCGACTATACTTCTTACGCATGATTTCAATGTTCGGTGGAAGTAGTGATGTGTGATGGAATGGCGCCATTTGAGGCTTCCAAAATGTGTCTTGGTGCTTGAGCTAAGCGATTTGGGGGGGGGGGGGTCTTTGGGGGTAGTAGCCAAAAACTTTGCCTCGGGATAGATAGATAGCTGAGCGGCCTCGGGGATAGATAGATAGCTGGCGGATTTGGGGGGGCAGCCCCCCCCCCCCAGCCCCCCTCCCTAGGAAGTCCCTGCTTTAGCATCCAAAAACCTTACCGCCTTGGTCAAAACTGTCAAGATTTTGTCTCAAAATAGGCACAAGACTCTGAGCAAACAAACCAGGGTCCAGCAGGCAGTTCCTAGCGGCTACATCTCTATGAACGCAGTGTTTTTTCTCCAAATAAGCCAAGCCTTCTGCAGCTTCGAGGCAAAATCGACGCCTGTCTGATGGCAGAATTTTCACTTTCAATTTTGCCTGTTTTTTCAAATGCGCGCGCAGGGAACCGTTGGGGCAGAATTCCATTACGATCATCACCTGTGGGGGTAATATTTAGTGCAGGGTTAGATACCTATAGATATTTGTAAGGTATACTCAAACAATGAGACATTTTGCCAAGGTCTGGAATCTGATCCAGCACATTTTCACGAGATCTTTACAAAACTTTCAACAATGTCTAATTCTTAAAGATGTCCCAATATCAAACTGACCCACCCCCCCCCCCCCTCAAAAAAAAATGAAGAAAAAAACCAACCGGCTCTTTCTGCGTGGCCACACCAATCAATCTCACAATATTCGGATGCGTATACTCTCTCATAGTTCTCGCTTCAGCGATGAAAGCGGCCCTTTTCTCCTTGTCATTGATAACCCCCTTGAGGGTTTTCACTGCCACTGTGGCTGGGGGGTCATTTTGGTGCAGCACCAACGTGCCAAAAAACACCTCACCAAAGGCACCATGGCCGAGTGTTTTGCCTAGGGTTATCTGGGGGGTAGGGGTGGGGGGTTCGGTTTAAAGGCAATTGTGTTGACACCAGGTTTGTTTTCTATCTGATGCCTTTTAACCATTTTCAGCTATTTTTGGGTTTATTTTTAAGTGCTTCTATAGCTTGTATGGTAGTCATTTTCCCTGTAGTTTTAGTGACTTTTCTCCCTTTTCTACACTCTGAAATAATCTGTATTATGTTTGTCAGAATTTCCACACCAGGGGGGAGTCCCAAACCTTATAAAATGTAAAGTAGAAAAATGTAACATGTCAAAAACATACACAAAAAAAGATTTTATTATTGAACTTTGCATGACATTTGACAATGTACTTTACACCTTCATAAATCATCATCAAAATGTTTGAAAGATAATTAAATAAAAATAAAAATTCTACCTGATCATTGTTCAGCTGCCAACTTTGATGGGAAACGGGCTTCAACAAAATAAATTTCTGGTTTCCAATTGGCTCCTTTGTTTTCGTGTAGTACAGGATCAAGTCTGGGATGCACTGGAAACAGTTGTCCATTTTGATGTGCCTTTGCGGAGGAATCAATGCCTCCATTAGATTTTGGTGATATCCTGTTTATTCAGATGTATGGTTCAAATTGGTGGTGCTCTCTGTCACAATATTTTTCCCGTTTTCCATTGAGTGTAGGAGAACATGTTTCACTGTATTTTCCATGAATTTTTGGCATCTCTTTTTTTGGCAAGTATTATCTATGGTTTTTATTGACTTCATTGAAACTACAAAAAATGCTCAAAATTGAGTGAATACCTACTAGTGATGTAAAAGCGCTTGGCGATAGCGCCAAACGGAAAATATCAAATCGAGTTGACACCGAAACCAGTTGACATCGAGTTGACACCGAAACCAGTTGACATCGAGTTGACACCGAAACCAGTTGACATCGAGTTGAGTGGCACCCAAGTGACGACCACTTTACGTAAGCACCCACCAAAAGCCGCTGGCGGTCTGCTGCAGCACCACGTGCACGTGCTCCTTCTTCCACAGCGCCGACAGCACGTAGCACCGCTTGCCCTTCACCTCGGTCGCGCGCACCAGGAAGTCCCCGTTCTTCCGCAGCAACTCAGCCACAGAGTTCCTGGGCCGCGATCCAATTGGAAGGGAGGTGAGAGGGTGGGCATGATTTTGGTTAATTGTGCTATTTCAACGTTCTCACGTGATACAGCATAGTTACCGTAATCATTGGTATCGTGACACTTCATTTTCATAGTTTGTGTGAGTCGATGCTTTAAAAAATCTTGTTTCTTAATTCTTAATTCTTAATGTTTTCTTAATTTTAAAAAATTGCTCCAGTGTTCACGTTTCCTTTAAAGTCTCTTGATGGAGGGCGCCGAGACCACGTTCAGCTGCGAGCAATTCAGCTGTTTACTGTGGGCCAATGATGCAAAATCGCCAACAAAGAAATCGTGCTCTCAAACAGCTGGCGATTGGCGCCATTTTACTGGAAATACCCCATATTTTGTGCTCAATTGAGAGTTCCTGGTGCCGCTTATGCTCGTTTGGGCACAATATACAGGTTTTTTAAAAAGCGGCGCAGTACTAGTGCTAAATGGGTCAAAGGTGTCTATAAGCTCCCCATATATTTGTGTATACCTAAATGCATTGAATACTTGAATTTCTGTATATTCACTTTAAATTCTTTCATATTTATTTTTATTTGTCAAATAATAAATCATTCCGATAAACATGACACGTTTAAATATTTAACAGTTTAGAAAAAATTCTGTATTTTTTGAAATATTTTGCTGGGAAACAAACTTTTTTAGCATGATTATTTAAATAAATTGGACCGTTTTTGCAGGGGTTCAAATTCCACAAAATGTTTATCTTCACATTTCACATTGTTATAAAAACACTGTTCATGTGTTACATTTGCACAAAATGACATATAAGTCCACATACCGTATTTCCTCGATATATCCCCCTCGTTTGACCCCCCCCCCTCTCGAGACCACTATGAGACAATCACCCCCCTCGAAATACCCCCCAAATTGAGTGTGAAGGGAACGTACACGACAAAAACTGTAGTTTGTGTTTTGTGTAATGCAAAGCACGTTAAAACCATGTCGGTGTCACGTTAGAAGAGTGTTTATATTTACCATATACATACTAATATTAGTCTACAGAACCTTATATATGTAACGATGGCAAACCCCCCAGAAAAAAGTATTTAAATTTTTAAGTGTTTTTTCTAAAATGAATTTTCGAATTTTCAAATTTTTTCCCAAATTAATTTTCGAATTTCGAATTTAATTTTCAAATTTTTGAATTTTCGAATCTTTTTTGTCAATTTTCGAATTTTTTAAGAAAAATATTGAATTTTAAGCCTAAAACACAGTATTTGGACTGTTTTCATGTGTCTATTGTCTCATAGTGGTCTCGAGAGGGGGGGGGGGGGTCAAACGAGGGGGATATATCGAGGAAATACGGTATGTGGACTTATATGTCGGACAATTTTTTTGATGGTCCAGCGTCTGTTTCTGCGTTAGTAGAGCGCCGCGGTTCTAATTGTTCGGGCAGCTCTGTGCATTCAGTTCCTCAACTGATGTATCGGACTCAGGCTTCGCGACAGCCGCAGACGGACGCGATTTCAATGGATTTTTTTCATTACATCAGGCGTTTTCAGACCCACCGCATATCAAATGTCGATTTATTTAGCACACTGAACTTTAGAGTGCGGTTTGTCGCCTTGAATCACCTGAAAAATTCGAAAACTATTTTCAAATTTTTGAATTTTTGAATTTTCTGAAAAATAAATCGATTTTTAAGTGTTTTTTCCAGGGGTGAAATAAAAATTCGAAAATTATGAAAAAATTCGAAAATTCGAAAATGTTTTCGAATTTTCGAATCTTTTTTTGCCATCGTTATATATATGTCAGTTATTGTTGCATTTTACTACCTCAGCGTACATTACAAACAACGAATTTGTACTGGGATTTCAAAAAAAATTTCTGGCGAAATAAACCCCCCTCGTTTAACCCCCCTCTCGAGACCACTATGAAACAATCACCCCCCGGGGGTATTTCGAGGAAAGACAGTAAGTATTTCTACCATTTGTCATGTTAAAGTGACATGAAATTGTCATATCATGCTTCACTTACAGTGAAATTACAGTTAAAAGGGGTTCTAAACATGAAAACAGTCCAAATACTGTGTTTTAGGCTTAAAATTCAATATTTTTCTTAAAAAATTCGAAAATTGACAAAAAAGATTCGAAAATTCAAAAATTCGAAAATTAAATTCGAAATTCAAAAATTAATTTGGGAAAAAATTTGAAAATTCATTTTAGAAAAAACACTTAAAAATTTAAATACTTTTTTCTGGGGGGTTTGCCATCGTTAGTAGTGATGTAAAAGCGCCATGGCGCTAGCGCCAAAGCAAAAAGCGCCATGGCGCTTCTGACCCCTGGCGCCATTTTGCTCTGGCGACATTGGCACTTGGCGCTGGGCGCTGGGGGTTGGAAAAGCACCATGGCGCTTTTGTTGCTGGGCGAAAGTCCTGGCTGTTTTTACATCACTGGTCATGAGTCACGTTTAGGTCGAAACGTTTCATTAACGCTGGTTTCGGAGGACAGTCCTGCTAGGCAGATTTTTTATATATGTCGCGTTAAAACTGTCTTTTTGATGATGGTATATTTTAATTTTTTTGTTTGTTTTTCCATATTCTAAAAGGATCATTCCAGCAGATATTCATGGTGATGCAACATTTCGTGGTATCTTCCATTCTAACCTATCGCTTTCTACTTGGCAATTTACTTGTCACTTAGCACTTTGACTTGTCAGGATGTTCACTTGTCCACTAGAGAAATTGGCACCAGTGTTCACGTTTCCTTTAAAGTCTCTTGATGGAGGGCGCCGAGACCACGTTCAGCTGCGAGCAATTCAGCTGTTTACTGTGGGCCAATGATGCAAAATCGCCAACAAAGAAATCGTGCTCTCAAACAGCTGGCGATTGGCGCCATTTTACTGGAAATACCCCATATTTTGTGCTCAATTGAGAGTTCCTGGTGCCGCTTATGCTCGTTTGGGCACAATATACAGGTTTTTTAAAAAGCGGCGCAGTACTAGTGCTAAATGGGTCAAAGGTGTCTATAAGCTCCCCATATATTTGTGTATACCTAAATGCATTGAATACTTGAATTTCTGTATATTCACTTTAAATTCTTTCATATTTATTTTTATTTGTCAAATAATAAATCATTCCGATAAACATGACACGTTTAAATATTTAACAGTTTAGAAAAAATTCTGTATTTTTTGAAATATTTTGCTGGGAAACAAACTTTTTTAGCATGATTATTTAAATAAATTGGACCGTTTTTGCAGGGGTTCAAATTCCACAAAATGTTTATCTTCACATTTCACATTGTTATAAAAACACTGTTCATGTGTTACATTTGCACAAAATGACATATAAGTCCACATACCGTATTTCCTCGATATATCCCCCTCGTTTGACCCCCCCCCCCTCTCGAGACCACTATGAGACAATCACCCCCCTCGAAATACCCCCCAAATTGAGTGTGAAGGGAACGTACACGACAAAAACTGTAGTTTGTGTTTTGTGTAATGCAAAGCACGTTAAAACCATGTCGGTGTCACGTTAGAAGAGTGTTTATATTTACCATATACATACTAATATTAGTCTACAGAACCTTATATATGTAACGATGGCAAACCCCCCAGAAAAAAGTATTTAAATTTTTAAGTGTTTTTTCTAAAATGAATTTTCGAATTTTCAAATTTTTTCCCAAATTAATTTTCGAATTTCGAATTTAATTTTCAAATTTTTGAATTTTCGAATCTTTTTTGTCAATTTTCGAATTTTTTAAGAAAAATATTGAATTTTAAGCCTAAAACACAGTATTTGGACTGTTTTCATGTGTCTATTGTCTCATAGTGGTCTCGAGAGGGGGGGGGGGTCAAACGAGGGGGATATATCGAGGAAATACGGTATGTGGACTTATATGTCGGACAATTTTTTTGATGGTCCAGCGTCTGTTTCTGCGTTAGTAGAGCGCCGCGGTTCTAATTGTTCGGGCAGCTCTGTGCATTCAGTTCCTCAACTGATGTATCGGACTCAGGCTTCGCGACAGCCGCAGACGGACGCGATTTCAATGGATTTTTTTCATTACATCAGGCGTTTTCAGACCCACCGCATATCAAATGTCGATTTATTTAGCACACTGAACTTTAGAGTGCGGTTTGTCGCCTTGAATCACCTGAAAAATTCGAAAACTATTTTCAAATTTTTGAATTTTTGAATTTTCTGAAAAATAAATCGATTTTTAAGTGTTTTTTCCAGGGGTGAAATAAAAATTCGAAAATTATGAAAAAATTCGAAAATTCGAAAATGTTTTCGAATTTTCGAATCTTTTTTTGCCATCGTTATATATATGTCAGTTATTGTTGCATTTTACTACCTCAGCGTACATTACAAACAACGAATTTGTACTGGGATTTCAAAAAAAATTTCTGGCGAAATAAACCCCCCTCGTTTAACCCCCCTCTCGAGACCACTATGAAACAATCACCCCCCGGGGGTATTTCGAGGAAAGACAGTAAGTATTTCTACCATTTGTCATGTTAAAGTGACATGAAATTGTCATATCATGCTTCACTTACAGTGAAATTACAGTTAAAAGGGGTTCTAAACATGAAAACAGTCCAAATACTGTGTTTTAGGCTTAAAATTCAATATTTTTCTTAAAAAATTCGAAAATTGACAAAAAAGATTCGAAAATTCAAAAATTCGAAAATTAAATTCGAAATTCAAAAATTAATTTGGGAAAAAATTTGAAAATTCATTTTAGAAAAAACACTTAAAAATTTAAATACTTTTTTCTGGGGGGTTTGCCATCGTTAGTAGTGATGTAAAAGCGCCATGGCGCTAGCGCCAAAGCAAAAAGCGCCATGGCGCTTCTGACCCCTGGCGCCATTTTGCTCTGGCGACATTGGCACTTGGCGCTGGGCGCTGGGGGTTGGAAAAGCACCATGGCGCTTTTGTTGCTGGGCGAAAGTCCTGGCTGTTTTTACATCACTGGTCATGAGTCACGTTTAGGTCGAAACGTTTCATTAACGCTGGTTTCGGAGGACAGTCCTGCTAGGCAGATTTTTTATATATGTCGCGTTAAAACTGTCTTTTTGATGATGGTATATTTTAATTTTTTTGTTTGTTTTTCCATATTCTAAAAGGATCATTCCAGCAGATATTCATGGTGATGCAACATTTCGTGGTATCTTCCATTCTAACCTATCGCTTTCTACTTGGCAATTTACTTGTCACTTAGCACTTTGACTTGTCAGGATGTTCACTTGTCCACTAGAGAAATTGGCACCAGTGTTCACGTTTCCTTTAAAGTCTCTTGATGGAGGGCGCCGAGACCACGTTCAGCTGCGAGCAATTCAGCTGTTTACTGTGGGCCAATGATGCAAAATCGCCAACAAAGAAATCGTGCTCTCAAACAGCTGGCGATTGGCGCCATTTTACTGGAAATACCCCATATTTTGTGCTCAATTGAGAGTTCCTGGTGCCGCTTATGCTCGTTTGGGCACAATATACAGGTTTTTTAAAAAGCGGCGCAGTACTAGTGCTAAATGGGTCAAAGGTGTCTATAAGCTCCCCATATATTTGTGTATACCTAAATGCATTGAATACTTGAATTTCTGTATATTCACTTTAAATTCTTTCATATTTATTTTTATTTGTCAAATAATAAATCATTCCGATAAACATGACACGTTTAAATATTTAACAGTTTAGAAAAAATTCTGTATTTTTTGAAATATTTTGCTGGGAAACAAACTTTTTTAGCATGATTATTTAAATAAATTGGACCGTTTTTGCAGGGGTTCAAATTCCACAAAATGTTTATCTTCACATTTCACATTGTTATAAAAACACTGTTCATGTGTTACATTTGCACAAAATGGTATTTGAAATTAGGTAATAATCCTTACATTTGTTAAAAGTAACCAAATTTTTGCAATGTTTATGTATAAATAATTAGTATTAATATGATGATAGAGTTGTTTACAATTAATATACCTTTGACAAAAATTAAATTATTTATTTTATTTTTAAATTTATTTTTTATCAGCCTAGAACATGAAAAAATGTTCAGAAAACATAATCAATGACATACATTTTGCCAATTTTTGCATTCAGATTCACTAGTCCCAGTAAAATTCAAAGTTTTTTGTCCCTGTAAAATGTCACATTGGCTGTTGAATTAGGTATGGTGTAAAGTGGCATTTCTCAAGTGGTTTCTGCCGGCACAAATATAATATTGATTTTACTTTTGGAGATTTCACAAAGAAATTGCAAATGAAAATGTGCATATTTTGCATCATAATTACAGCATGTTATTTCATTTACAGTATTGTTTCTTGACATTTTGTCTAAAATTGAATGGTTTTTAATAACCAAAACCAGGTTCACTGGTGACTCTGGTGCAGAGTTGTGAAAAGTATCAAACTTTTTTTAAGTGTACATAAACATAAAGTATTTATTTATTACTCAGCCCTGAGTACAGAAAATGTTAATTATAATTTTATACTTTTACTCATGAGTAAACATGAATAAAATACTTTTTGAACCGAAAAATTCTAATCAAGTATTATTGACCAATTTTTCCCTTTTTTACCCAAAATCACTAATTTTCATTTTTTTTACACATTTTCAACTTCAAATTCACCTACTTTCAGCTTTTTTGGCTAGATATTATATGATCTTATATGCACATTTTTTGGCGATTTTTATCTATTTTAGCCATATCTCACCCTTTTCTTGCCACCATATCTTGAAAAACCTATATAAATGCCTATCAAAAATGCATTTTTTATGAAAATGAATGAAATGTCATGATAGGAGACTGCGTGAAATGGAGAATCTGAGACTGTGAGAAATGGAGAATCTGAGACTGTGCTAAAAGGAAGAATCTGAGACTGTGCGAAATGAAGAATCTGAGACTGTGCTCAAATGGAGAATCTGAGACTGTGTGAAAGGAAGAATCTGATACTGTGCGAAATGGAGAATCTGAGACTGTGTGAAATAGAGAATTTGAGACTGTGCTAAAAGGAAAAATCTGAGACTGTGCAAAATGAAAATCTGAGACTGTGCGAAATGAAAGTCTGAAACTGAGAAATGGAGAATCTGAGACTGTGAAGTGTGAGGATCTGAGACTGCGTGAAATGGAGGATCTGAGACTGCAAAATGGAGAATCTGAGACTGTGAAGTGTGAGGATCTGAGAATGCGTGAAATGGAGAATCTGAGACCGTGCAAAATGGAGAATCTGAGACTGTGCTAAAATGGAGAATCTTAGATTGTGTGAAATGGAGAATTTGAGACTGTGCTAAAAGGAAGAATCTGAGACTGTGCGAAATGAAAATCTGAGACTGAAGTGTGAGGATCTGAGACTGCGTGAAATGGAGAATCTGAGACTGTGCGAAATGACGAATCTGATACTGTGCGAAATGGAGAATCTGAGACTGTGCTATCTTCAGTATTTTAGTTACTTTAGTATTTTTAGCCACTTTTTATGTTTTTTGTTGTAAAAATATTGCATTTATGTAATTTATGTGATTTTATTACATGTTACGCATGAAATGTGAGAGTGCGCAAAACGTGACACTTACAAATGCATACTTCATCTGTTTTTTTTTGCTTATTTTCAGCTATTCTTGACATTTGCACAAAATGCTAATTTTCACACTTTGATGACCTATGACTAACTTACAGTAGGTATTAAAAGTGAATTTGTGAAGCAAAGTGAATTAAATGTGAGAGTGAGCGAAGCTGCAAATGTGAGAGTGAGCAAAATAGTAAGTTAATTAAATGTGAGAGTGTGCAAAGCTGCAAATGTGAGAGTGGCACAATGGTAAATGTGAGAGTGAGCAAAATTGTAAATGTGAGAGTAAGCAAAATAGTAAATGTGAGAGTGATCAAAATGGTAAACATAAGGGGGAGTTGTTCAAGGGAAGGGGGCAAAATGGTAAATGTGAGAGTGATCAAAATAGTAAATGTGAGAGTGATCAAAATGGTAAATGTGAGAGTGATCAAAATAGTAAATGTGAGAGTGATCAAAATGGTAAATGTGAGAATGAGCAAAATGGTAAACATAAGGGGGAGTTGTTCAAGGGAAGGGGGCAAAATGGTAAATGTGAGAGTGATCAAAATAGTAAATGTGAGAGTGATCAAAATGGTAAATGTGAGAGTGATCAAAATAGTAAATGTGAGAGTGATCAAAATGGTAAACATAAGGGGGAGTTGTTCAAGGGAAGGGGGCAAAATGGTAAATGTGAGAGTGATCAAAATAGTAAATGTGAGAGTGAGCAAGATGGTAAATGTGAGAGTGAGCAAACTAGTAAATGTGAGAGTGATCAAAATGGTAAATGTGAGAATGAGCAAAATGGTAAACATAAGGGGGAGTCGTTTGAGGGAAGGGGGCAAAATGGTAAATGTGAGAGTGATCAAAATAGTAAATGTGAGAGTGATCAAAATGGTAAATGTGAGAATGAGCAAAATGGTAAACATAAGGGGGAGTTGTTCAAGGGAAGGGGGCAAAATGGTAAATGTGAGAGTGATCAAAATAGTAAATGTGAGAGTGATCAAAATGGTAAATGTGAGAGTGAGCAAAATGGGGGAGTTGTTTGAGGGAAGGGGGCAAAATAGTAGATGTGAGAGTGCACAAAGCTGCAAATGTGAGAGTGAGCAAAATGGTAAATGTGAGAGTGATCAAAATAGTAAATGTGAGAGTGATCAAAATGGTAAATGTGAGAGTGAGCAAAATGGGGGAGTTGTTTGAGGGAAGGGGGCAAAATAGTAGATGTCAGAGTGATCAAAATGGTAAATGTGAGAGTGATCAAAATGGTAAATGTGAGAGTGATCAAAATAGTAAATGTGAGAGTGATCAAAATGGTAAATGTGAGAGTGAGCAAAATAGTAAATGTGAGAGTGATCAAAATGGTAAATGTGAGAGTGAGCAAAATGGTAAATGTGAGAGTGATCAAAATAGTAAATGTGAGAGTGATCAAAATGGTAAACATAGGGGGTAGTTGTGTGAGGGAAGGGGACAAAGTGGTAAATGTGAGAGTGAGCAAAATGGTAAATGTGAGAGTGAGCAAAATGGTAAACATGGGGGTAGTTGTGTGAGGGAAGGGGGCAAAATGGTAAATGTGAGAGTGAGCACTCAAATCTTGAATGTGAGAGTGAGTGAAACATAAGAAGCTTGATTTATGAATGTTTGAGTGCACAAAATGTACAAAGCCACAATAATAAACAAAATGTCATCAGGGGGCAGTCCCAAGCCCTGTAAAGTGTCAAATGTAAAGTCAAATGCAAAGTCAAATGTTAAATGTAAAGTAAAGTGTCAATTGTGTATCCAAATCTTTCTTTTCATGCCCAGATCTTATGCCATTTATTTACATCCTTCCATTTTCATTTCCCCGCAACAGAACTGCGCCACAGCGTGCCAGATGTTTTTTTCGCTGCCGCGCGGCTGGCGTCAACAAAGCTGGGCCAACCTCCATGCGCCTGAACAGCCGTCCAGCCCCAGCGCGTTAGTCATCCTTATCGCGTGTGTGAGCGTCCGCTTTTTTTGCTTTTTTCACACGCTGGGTGGCGCGGTGGGGTCGTTTCTGTGCTGTTACAACCGGGTGCCAGTCCCAAGCCCTGTAAAGTTTCGTCAAGTTTTCGTCAAAGCTCAGTAATAAAAACTTTTCTTTTTTGTTTTGATTGACGTTTTACAATTTGACACTCGACTTTACAGGGCTCAGGACTGCCCCATGATGCCAGTCTCGCTCTCTGCAGAGTGAAATGTCATACAAATTTGTAAATTGTCATGTCAAGTGTCAAAATTTCCGTAATACGTTCTTTTCTTTTTTAATATATCTTTTTATTGGCATTTTACATGACAATTGACTTTACAGGGATGGGGTGCAAAAAATGCCATGCAAAAAATAGCGCCATGCCAATGGCGCGTTTCATGGGTATGGCCCAATGCCACAACAAAACAGCGCCATGACATTTTTTTCCATTAGGCCTGGCACCAGCGCCATGGCACTCTTTCAATTGGGGTGGTGAAAGAACCATGGCACTTTTCCATCACTATTTTTTTCACTATTTAAACACACAGTGCATTGTGCAACACCCCAACTGTTTACTGTTAGCATATGGGCTTTTTCAAAGTGGCAAACACAACATAATTGCCTAGTATAACAAACAACTACTCACATGTGAAGTAACAAATATTTAGGAACCTGATTAATAGATGGTTCTCACAAACAGTTCAGATTATTTAATACCAAACACCATGAAATCATGCAGAATGTAGTTTTTCAAAATGGAGTAATGTAAATGTGATTATTTTTTTAAAGAAAGTGTGCCATTTCTGTGTCATATTTACTATGCATTGCATTTGCACAAAATGGTAACTTTACAGTTTGATGTCAAATATTTTGTTGACAATCACAATTATGCCTTGTAGGAAAGTTGTAAATATTCAAAATCCCTATATGATTGTCCATATGAGTCAAGTGCTTTAAGTCAATGCCCCAACAGTTATGAGGCAAAATATCTATGCATATACCATTTGAAGATGTTTTGCTTTGTAACTGTTGAAACATTCACTTTTTTTAATTCAAACAGTCAGTACAATTTTATAGGCATTCTTATCCTTAACAATAGTTGTCTCCAGGCTACATGGAAATAAATCTGTGCTTCGTGACCTTTTTGATGTAGTTACATGACCTTTTTGATGTACCTATTCCTATGCCTTCTAATAGTAGAGTGCTGGTCTATTCTTTTCATCAACGTTTTTACCTCCCATTATATTAGATGGAGGCTGCCATTCTATTTTTTCACCAATTTTTTCACACATTTTTCATTCGAAGATAAAGTATTTTTGATGTAACATGAGCAACATTTGAATATCAGAACATAAATTAAAAAAAAACAAATGTGAAAACAACCCTTCAATCAAAGTTCTGAACTCCTCAGATGTTGTCAGCACCTTTTTTCTATTTTGGTGTTTTGGCACCCTCCCAATGTACTTACTACCTGCTGTTCTATTGGAGGTGCTGTTCTATTAGAAGAAATACTGTACTGCCTATGAACTGATATCAAATGTTGTTGATACCACAATTGTTAGCTTTTTTGCCCAAAGGTGCAATTCAGAAACCCATTGTCAATAAGATACTAACTTCATAATGTTAAAATGACCATGTTGTGCAAATGTAATGCACTGTAAAAATGATGGAAAATATTAACTTCATAATGTTAAAATGACCATTTTGTGCAAATGTGGTGCACTGTAAAAATTATGGAAAATTATTCCCAGATATTTTTTCAGTAATCAAGTTTTGCAACCTGATATTTTGTTACCAACTCAAGTACTTTTTCATTCCCAGTTATTAAATTTGTGTTAGTTACATAAAAATTTATATTCACAAAAATCTAATTTTATTTCTGCAACAGTGCCCCCTTTTCCCAGCCAAATGTGGTGTAAGCTGAGTTCAGCATTGGGTTATTTATCACAGCAATTTGATCTGGGTGCACAATTTCCCTACACACTTTAGTTTTCAACTAAAATGGGAAAAACACACAAATCAGCTTTGAACATATTTGCGTTTACTGAATTGAGCTTTTTTAATGCCCATATCAACTGTTGACGGCCAACTCATTCCGGTAAACTCACATGCGTTCAAAGCTGATTAGTGAGTTCTCAAAATTTCGGTTGAAAACTAGTGCGTGTAGACCCAGTGATACGATATACGAACCCTGCCTTTGCTAAAACAAACGCACGCACACCATCCATCTAAATATTATTTACACATCGCAGTTGTGTGGTATTCCCGGTTGACATACATAAAAATGTACGCACGCGTGCACTGTGTTGGCGCGCGGCCAGCTAAGTCTAGTAAGACGTGTGTATTATCGATTGCCCTTTGTCATTGGCGCCGTGGAAGCTATTACTATTTTCCAGTTGTTTCTTTCTTTGAAAGTGGATTAACGTTGTTTTTGGCAGATAAATATATAACTCTGTTTCTATCACTAATTTAATTCAATTGGGGAATTTTGTTGCGCATTGAAACCACTTGACGTTTCAGTTTGTTTGTCATTTTTGTGCAATTTTTGGGGGTTAAGCGGGAATTAGAGCTCAGCGTCGATTCGACGTGAAATGATGACGTGAAATGTCGTCGTGAAATTAATTACACGAGTGTGGATCATGCTACGGGTCTACAATTTTCTAAGGATAATATATGAATCAATACCTTAATCGTGTCCAATACTGAGTGTTATCAGCCACAACTAGAGCAAATTGAAAAATTCTATTTTTATCATTTCACGTCATCATCATTTCACGTCACAGTGTCAGGGAACAACTTGACATTTCACGTCAGACTATTGCTTGCAATAGTCTGACGTGAAATGTCAAGTTGTTCCCTGACGTAAAATGATGACGTGGAATGATAAAAATTGAATTTTTCAATTCGCTCTAGTTGTGGCTGATAACACTCAGTATTGGACACGATTAGGGTATTGATTCATATATTATCCTTAGAAAATTGTAGACCCGTAGCATGATCCACACTCGTGTAATTAATTTCACGACGTCATTTCACGTCATCATTTCACGTCGAATCGACGCTGAGCTCTAATTCCGGCCTTAGAGATTTTGTTTAGACAGTTAGCAGCTTTTTCCAGGGGCGGATCCCGCACTCTGTAAACGCTATGTGAACGGGAAATGTCACAACTTATGGAGTGTTATATGTGCGTTGTTCCCATTGAGTGCCCAGTGAGGTTTGCATTTAACCCCCTCCCCCAAACCGCCCAGCTATCTATCTTTCCCGGAGGCAAATTTTCTGGCTACTAGCCCCTGAACCCCCACCCTTCCTAATCGGCCCACCTACCTGGAGCGATGTTTGAGGAATTATACCCCAACTTTTGCTCAAAATCGTTAATTTTATAGCTTTTCACCTCCAAAATCACTAGATCACGTTCCTTATTGCCTATTTTCAGCTATCTTTAGTGCTATATGCTCCTGTATACCTATTTATATTGAGCTATTTTACACCTACTTTTAGCGATTTTTCTCTTTTCTCTGTTGTACACCTTGAAAAAGCCTTTATATCGAACTGCCGCTACTCCCCCCCAACCCCCCCCCCCCCAAATTTTGTTCAGTCATCTATCCCGCCGGAGGAGCGATTTGCTATCTACCCAACCCCCTGACGGTCAAAATCTAGGAGCCCCCTGTCTCACAGTTACCAATTTTCCGCGCAGCTAAAATGGACTTGAATCTACGTCATCATGTCGGCATCATGTCGCGATTGCGCCAGCCCGACGGCAGCCCGGCACCAGAATCGAGGACAACCCCCCGTTTGTCGGGCATCGCTTCTCGCACGTTCCGCATCTCGGCAGCAGCAGGACAAATTCAGCGTGGAAGTTACATCCGCCATGCGCGATCATCTAGACGTGAGTTATTGAATTTGTTGTTTTTTTCCCATTTTTTAACCGCTGCGGCTTTTGGTGGCTGTGTATGTACCGTATTACCTCGAATTACCCCCCCCCCTTGAATTAACCCCACCCCCCTCGAAATACCCCCCCTAAATTTCGGCTGAGGAAATAATAAACCCCCCCTCGAAATACCCCCCTAAAATTGAGTGTAACGTGAACGTACATGACAAATACCGCAGTTTGTGATCTGTACTATGCAGAACACACGTTAAAACTGATGATTAAGTGACGTTGGGGAAGGGTTTTTGTGTATATACAGTAATATATGCCTATAAACACATATAAATCTATGTGATTGTTCGATTTTTCTACGTCTGCGTATGGGGAATTTCCGAAAATTTCTGCCGAAATAATAGACCCCCCCTCGAATAAACCCCCCCTCGAATTATCCCCCCCTCAAATTTTGCTGGCGAAATAATAAACCCCCTGGGGGTATTTCGAGGTAATACGGTAGATTGTTTTAAGCTGTTCGCAATCAATTTTTTTGTACTCATTCACGGTAAAATGCAAACATTTTGAGCTCAAGCGCGCCATTTCACACATACAGAAACTGGATTGCTTGTTTTCAGGCTTTCGCACAAATTTGGTCGTGTAGCATTATGTTCTGTGGTTCTATGTGCTTTAAAGCGTAAGCTGTGTTTCATTGGTGGAAGTACACACGGTTCTACTCATATATATTAATATATATCGCCCTCAAATGTGATTTCGAAGAAAAAATAAGAATTATGTTGACTAAAGCTGCTAAAAAATTCGATTTAAAAAATAAATAAACCCCCTTACGACTGAATACCCCCCACAGTCTACAGCGCGGTCTGCGGCGGGTTTCCCGCGAGATCTGCACTTGTCTGTGGGCGGGTCGCCCGAACTGCACTCGCAGCTGGAGGAGGCTGCGAGGAAGCGCGTCGCCGCCGTCGACGTCCAGCCCGTGCTCGAACAGCTCAGGGGCCAGCTGGCTAGGAGGGCTGGGTCCGTTTTTTATTTTTATTTTGTGGAAAAGAAGGATTGTGTTGTAGGTGATTGAATTTTTTGGTTGTTTTTCGATGTCCTAACATTTCAAACTTTTTGTTATTGAGAAAATGCTTCCAAATGCCATTTTCGTGGTGCTGAGGTATTTTAGGGGGGGGTTTCTCGTTTGATTGGGTTAATAATGTTGCTCGATGGATATAAATACAAATGCACGTAAAACGGGCGTAATGACCGGGTCGCACGTAATGCAGAGAGTATTGATGTCTTTGATGTATAAAGTTTATTCGCCTTAGTGAGTGCTATGGCGCACCGCACACTGAAATTTTGCGTTCAGCGTTCGAACGTTTTTGCACGCTGAACTAAAAACGCTGAAATCAATGTCTAAAGAACACAACATTTTTGAAGCGTAAAAATTCTACTCGCATGTGAATCGCGCGAAATATTGCAAATTCCGAAACTTTTACGCTCCAAAAACATTGCGTTCTTTAGATTTGGATTTCAGCGTTTGTAGTTCAGCGTGCAAAAACGTTCTAACGCTGAACGTAAAATTTCTGTGCGGTGCGCCTAAATTAGATCAGAATTTTTTTAATTTTTTTTGTGTTTTTTTAGTAGGGTATGATAGATTCCATTGTAAAGTGTGTGGCCAGTGACAGTTGGTCATAGTATTTACTGTCAATGTGATAGACGAGTGCCTTGCGAAGCCTCGCCTATATCCCCCCCCCCCCGCCGCAGCGACACGAATTCAGCGCGGATCAATTTTTCGCCAGCCAACTGGGCACTTCAGGAAGCCCCGCGACGGCACCAGCTGCGGCTGCGGCGCCGCTCAGCCCGACTGCAGTTGCGGCCGTGCAGCAGGGTGCGGTGGTGCGCGGCAGCAGGGCCGAGTCGTCGCCGCTGCAGCAGAGTGCCGCCCCGCCGCCCGTCAAGAGGTGCGTTTTGTGGGTGGGAAGGGGGGGGGGTCGAAAAAATACAGCTGAATAAGGATGGGCCGAGTTTTTACAGTTGTTTCAAAACTAGTTCATAAAAACTGTTTTTTTTTTCATCCATACAACTGAATATTTTTTACAGAAATAGACATAAAATTGATTTAGGGACAAAAAAACGAGCTAGAATTGAATTGTCGGCGAAATCAAATATTTAAATCTAAAATCGTATCGAATTCGAATCTTGTAAATAAGTATATGTCCTTCTGTATACGTACTTGTATATGTACTTGTAAATAAGTATAAATAGTTTATGTATCTTCGAACGTCACACTTGCAGCGCGCTGCTGCCGCCCAAAAAGTGCGCGCCGCCGTCCGGATCGCCCACAAAGTTCGCTGGCTCCACCCCTGATACAAGCGTCGCCACTGCCGGCATAGCTGAGGTTTTTTCTTTTTTTATAGAATTTTTAAAAGTGTGTGAATTTGTAAAACGTGGCTTCATTACGACAGGTCACCGGTGGCTCCAGCGAGACGCGTGTGGATACGTCCCATACTACCGGTGAGTCACAGTGGGAATTCAATTTACACGTGCAAACTAGCCTGTGCAGAGTCATAACTGAGAAATCGTGAAGCGTTGCTACCCAAAAATGTTTGGGTTTCTCCGTGCAAAATGGTCTGCATGACGTCAGACACAAGCACGACACGGTCGATTTTGCAAATGAACGTGCAATTAACGTGTAATTTGCGACGTGCAAACGTAATATGTATGGTATAAAGTACGCAAGCTCTTAATTATACACTCCCACAGGCACAGACACATCCATTTTATCCCCCTCAGGCTCGCACTCGACCTTACCCGACGCGAGCGGCACGAGCAGCTCGACGGACCCGAACTGCATGGCCGCGTCGGCCCTCAACGCGCATCAGTTGTACGGCGGGGAGAAGCCGCCTGCGCCCAGCAAGCCGCCGAACCTGGCGCCCAAGCCGCCGCCGCTGCCGGCCACGCCCATGCCGCCGCACCCGCCGCCCATCGGCGCCGTCAAGTTGAGACACAAGGCCGTGTCGCTCGCGCCCCTCCAGCGGGGGGACAGAGACGGTTGGGGGGGAGGGTTGTGTTTTTTGGGGTTTTTTTCTTCATTTTTGAGTGACTAAATGGGATAGCCAGCCAGGCTGTCTGGGGGCATTCACACACCCTGTAAAGTGTAGAGTAAAGTGTCAAATGTCGTGTAAAATGTCAATCGAAACAAAACAAAAGACAAGAAGATTTTATTACTGTACTTCGCATGAAAATTGACACTGCGACATTTTACATGACATTTAACACTTTACAGGGTGTGCGATTGGCAACCAGGTGGCATTCCAACACCCTGTTAAGTGTCAAATTCCATGTACCGTATTTCCTCGAACCCCCCCCCCCTCGAAATACCCCCCGTCTCGAAATACCCCCCCCCTCAAAATGGACACAATGAAAAAATTACCCACCTCCTCGAAATACCCCCCTCGTTTAACCCCCCCTCAAAATTCTCGCTCTGAAACAATCACCCCCGGGGGGTATTTCGAGGAAATACGCTAAATGTCATACAATTGTGTCAATTGTCATGCAAAGTATCAAGTTTTGTAATTGCAACTGTGAAAAAATCCGGCACTCAGACACGCCGCCCTCGGACGACAGCGGCGGGAGCAGCCAGGCGAGCGGCAGCCAGGGGTCGGGCGGCCGCGCAGCTGCAGCTCCGGCGGTGGCGGCGGGCGGCGACGCGGCCAGCGCTGCGGCTGCGGCGGCCAAGCGCAAGTCGGTGCTCGACCTGACGGCCCGCTTCGAGTCGCGCCTGGGCCAGGGCAAGCCGCCGCCGCCGCCCCCGCCGCACGGCGTGCCCCCGCTGCAGCAGCCCCTGGCAAAGGCGCACCACGCGCACAAGGTGGCGCCCCTCGACCCCAGCAGGGGTCAGTGCTGCTTGGGGGTTGCGTCTAGCGCACTTTAGTTGACAGTGCTGCGACGGTCGACCGAAAAATTCGTTCTACGACCAGTTCATTTTACAGGATCATTAAATCGACTTTGTTTATCTGGCAACAAGTCATTTTGCATCACATTTTAGTTGGTATATGTTTAAAATGGACTTTTTAGTTGACCGATGGCCGACCGTCAACTAGTTTGTGTCTTGTTCTGTTTTGTAAAGCTCTCTTTTGAAGTCCATTTCGAATACTTAGAAGAAATCATTCCGACAAAAAAAAACCCTAAATAGTATTAATGTAGCTATTTATTACCATAGTTTGGAATTGCAATTATTTGTCAAATAAAAAAAAATTACTCCGCAGAACCGGACACATCGGCGTGCTGACTGGGTCG
Organism: Sphaerolaimus hirsutus; assembly: GCA_964036195.1. Classification (NCBI taxonomy): domain Eukaryota; kingdom Metazoa; phylum Nematoda; class Chromadorea; order Monhysterida; family Sphaerolaimidae; genus Sphaerolaimus; species Sphaerolaimus hirsutus. The sequence continues at coordinate 23,045,720 of OZ038458.1, read as the reverse complement.
ATTCCTTTTATGACGAATCAATCATGGGAAAAATCGGTGCATTCAACATGGCAGCAATAATGGCGCCCAATTTGATTGGTTCACATGTTGATTTTGTGTGCAGTCGAGCCACGCTTTTTGAGGGATGTTTGTGTTTCTGCTTCAAAAATGCGATCCATGAAACTTCTTGCCGCTTTGCTGCGGAGCTCAGTGGCCCGCGGGGCGTTTGTTCCTTTGTTTTAGGTGTTTTTTTGTGCTGTGCCCAGGGGCCAATTCCGAATCGTGTCAAGTGATAAATGCCAACTTTTTAACGGCGAGTTACCAGTATTTTCCATCGCTAGTTTAGTTGACATTTCATTTATTATTACTTGACACTTTTGCAGAATTGTCACCAGCGTTTATTTAGTCAAAAAACATTCACTGAATATTGGGCGATGCCTATGCACCCTGTGTTTCCATCCTGTATTAAATCTTTTTTAATTGTGTTTTATTTTTTATGGGACTTTTGAGCATTATTTGTTCTGTGTGAATTTTTCTGTCGATATTTAGAATGGCACGAAAAATATTTTTTTAACTAATACTCAGTTTTCGCGACTAGCTTTGATTTGACTTACATCACTTTCTAGTTGAAAAATGTCAGTTTTTCCCCGAAAAATGGTATTCATAATTTTCGTTTGGTCATGGGCGTTATGTCATCGTTTACGCCTCCCGTTTAATTGGGAGCACTTTTTGAATGTTCGAACAGTTTGTGTCTAAACACACTAGTTTTCGAACAAAAATTTGCAAACTCGTATATCCGCTTTGAATACATTTGAGTTTACAATAATCAAACTGTAGTTGACATTAACTTTGGAAAATTTCAAATCTTTCAAAGCTGATTTAAGAGTTTCAAAAATTTCTGTCGAAAACTGGTGCGTGTAGAGCTTTTAGTGCACAGACAGCTAATATTTTACATTTGCATGTGCAAACCCGCTATGCAAAGTATTTCACGCTGTCTGGCACTTGCGCTTTTTACCTTGGGCTGTATTTTACTTTGTCGAAAGTGCACATCGCAAATTCTCGAATAAGTCCCCTGGATGCTGAATGCTAAATTCTAAAATGACTAAATTTACCGTTCAAAATCTACTGTTTACACCCAAATCGGTGCTACATTTTCGCGTAGGGCACTTTTCAAGGGGGAGTTCCTCAGTTAGCTGACCTTAGATTATAGTTAGTGACTTTTAGAGAATTTGCAGCATGTGTAAAATAATTAAGAGAAATGTTTACATCACGTTGAGTCCCTGTGAAGCGAAATAATTATCCAAAAACTGCTTTATCTTGCATTATTCGATTTTTTTCAACTTTGTTCTGCAGTCCAAACGCTGTATGTTATATTATATTTACCGTATTTCCTCGAAATACCCCCCCCCTCGAAATACCCCCCCCCCCTCGTTTGACCCCCCCCCTCTCGAGACCACTATGAAACAATCACCCCCCCCCCCTCGAAATACCCCCCCCCAAATTGAGTGTAAAGAGAACGTACATCACAAATATGGCAGTTTGTGTTCTGCGTAGTGCAGAACACACGTTAAAACAATGTCGGAATCACGTTAGAACAGTGTACATACCATCTACATACTAATATTAGTCTACAGAACCTGATAAATGGCGGTTTTTGTTGCATTTTTCGAGGGTCTGCGTACGTTTCAGACGACAATTTCGTACTTGGTTTTCAAAAAATTTCTTGTGAAATAATGACCCCCCCCCCCCTCGAAATACCCCCCCCCCTCGTTTGACCCCCCCCTCTCGGGACCACTATGAAACAATCACCCCCCGGGGGGTATTTCGAGGAAATACGGTATGTAAATATATGCTATAATCCTATTAAGTGTCTGATGGATTCCTATGGAGAGTCCCTTGATTAATTCAAGTATTTTCGATAGAAAATTAGCATTTTCTGATATGTTCCGAGATCACTGTCGCTTTTCGGGGTTCACTTAGGCTTTTTCGTACCGAAAAATCTACACAAATCTTAAAATCTGCAGTTTTGAACCTGGTGCCTGAAGTGTTTTTTGTTTCTCTTCAAAATGTTTGAATTTTTTAGGTTGTTTTCTTGTCACTATCAGTGGTCATTTAATTTTTTTGTCCCGCTTCTGACCGCGTATAGTGCGATTTGATTGAGATTTCGAATTTGTAGCGGTTTTGTGAACGAAAAAATGAACAAAAAACTTACAGCACATTTATTTATTTTTCACTTTTAATGATGAGTACACTGGAGTTACCACTACCATCACATTACATTTTTCTCCTGAGAAATCACGTTTTATGTTCATTATTGCAGAGCGGAGGCCAATTCCGCTAGGGGACAAGTGAAAAGACGAGTCATAACTGTTAAGTGAAGTCATGAGTAGTGATGTAAAAGCACCATGGCGCTTCTGACCCCTGGCGCCATTTTGCCGTGGCGACATTAGGCCCACACACGCTAGTTGACATCGACACCAAATGTCAACTGGTGCCGATCCCGATTCAAAGCTTGCAGACGCGCCGACGAACGATGTTCAAACGCAATCTTTGAATAAGGAACGGAACCAGTTGACATTTGGTGTCGATGTCAACTAGCACCATGGCGCTTTTGTTGCTGGGCGAAAGTCCTGGCTCTTTTCACATCACTGGTCATGAGTCACGTTTAAGTCGAAACGCTTCATTAGCTCTGGTTTCGGAGGACAGTCCTGCTAGGCAGATTTTTTTCAACATGTCGCGTTAAAACTGTCTTTTTGATGGTGGTATATTTTAATTTTCTTGTTTTATTTTCCATATTCTATAAGCATCATTCCAGCAGATATTCATGGTGATGCAACATTTCGTGGTATCTTCCATTCTAACCTATCGCTTTCTACTTGGCAATTTACTTGTCACTTAGCACTTTGACTTGTCAGGATGTTCACTTGTCCACTAGAGAAATTGGCACCAGTGTTCACGTTTCCTTTAAAGTCTCTTGATGGACGGCGCCGAGACCACGTTCAGCTGCGAGCAATTCAGCTGTTTACTGTGGGCAAGGACGTGTCCAGGGGGGGGGGGGCGGGGGGGGGGCTGCAGCCCCCCCCCCGTTCCCAGGGTCGGACAAGAAAAACACGGAAATCAACCTCTGGTATCAATTTTTAAGGTGTGATGTAAAAATGTTTATGCGCAAGCGCGCATTCGTCCATTACGCAGAGGTATTGTAAAAAATCTGCCCTGCAATCCAAATTCTGCCAGAGTTGGTCAAATACTGGTATTTTTGGAAAACGTAAACGTAAACGTAAATACGTTTTCCAAAATGAAAGTATAAATACTAAAACGTAAGGTATTTTTAAAATACCTGGGAAAGCGTAAAATAAAACGTAAACGTAAAAAAATTATTACCGTGTTTCATCTAATAGAAGGGCGCCCTTCTATTTGTCACCGACTTTCTATTATGGAGACACCGTCTTTTGGAAGCTGCCCTTCTATTTTTTCGCCGGTTTTTCAATCAATTTTTACGTTCTGTCAACGTTTTCCCAAGTGTTGTGTCACAAAAAATTTATACTATGGCGATTCATCGAGTTGATTAAACATTTGATCTTCAAATAGCTCAAAATCAATCCACGGAAGCCATTAAAAAACAGCATCCGCTGACTTTTTTAATAAGCATTTGGCACAATTCGAGTTTGGGAAGTAATACGTAATACTCGTACGTAATGCACGGAGGTGGGGTCTAACTATAGAATAATTTGAATATTGAATATACCTATTTTGAAAATACGGCTTCTGTGGAGGAAAAGTGTGCGCTGGCGCGCAAAATTTTTAAAGTTGTCGGAAATTTATGATGGAAATTACATTTTGCCAAAAAAAATTTGGGTCTCACAACGTTTTTTACGTTTTCTCTGGTACCCGGGTATTTCGGCCAGGAAAACGTAACAAAACGTAACGGTATTTTATGAAAACGTAAACGTAAACGTAAGTATAAATACCCGAATAACCGGGTATTTCGGGTAAACGTAAATACGTTTTTGCAACTCTGAATTCTGCATTAAATACACTAAGTGGCCGGCTTGTCGCCCTATATGTAGGCATATTGCCATACATAATAAGCAATTTTTGGCGCCAGCGCCAACGCCAATGGCGCCATGGCGTGGCGCCTACGAATGGCGTCAGCGCCATGGCGCCATTCCCTCACTTTATAGGTAAAATTTTAGGGGGGGGGGGCTGAGCCCCCCCCCGTTCGCCGGGCTCCGTAAACAAGCAGCCCCCCCCCCGCTCAAAAATCCTGGATACGTCCCTGACTGTGGGGCAATGATGGAAAATCGCCAACAAAGAAATCGTGCTCTCAAACAGCTGGGAATACCCCATATTTTTGGCGCAGTTTTGAAATACCGTATATCCGCGAATAAGACCCCCCCCCACCCCTCAACTCCCCGCTGTTTGCCGAGTGGGGAAAAATGACTCTCATCGAATAACTTAGCACACTTGAATAACCCCCTGTGATATGTTGAGAAGATGTTAGGTCAATCTAAAAACGAATCAATGAGGTTAGACAGACCAAATAAATCTACGCCTGGGCTGCAAATGCAGTGCAGTGAAAAGAAAAATACAAAAGAATATTTACATCAGCGACAACATAAATAATGTAATTCTGAGGAGAAATACCCCCCCCCCTCCCCTTGAATAACTCCTACCCCTTAAACAACTCCCCCCTGAAAAACTCTGGCGAAAAATAACTCCCAGTCTTATCCGAGGATATACGGTAGCTCCAAAAGCGTACAAAAATCGAAACTACACGTGATCATATGCCGCCTGGGGCGATTGCGAGGAAATACGGTATAGGCGTGAATTATTGGCGTGAAAGTATTCCCGAGCCAGGACTAGGGTTCAAACGGGATTGACTTTTCCGGATCGGGACGGGATTGGGATTGGCTTTTTCGGATTTTGGGATCGGGGCCACAAAAACCCGAAACGTCTCGGGATCGGGATCCCGTCTGCACCCTAGCCACCACCGTGCAAGGTGCCCCCCGCACCTTGATCTGCTTGATGGCGTGCACGAGGTGCTTGAAGCTGGGTCTGTGCTCCGGCTTGCTGGCCCAGCAGTCGGCCACCAGCGCGGCCATGGCCTCGGGGGCGCCTGGGGGCAGCACCAGCCGGAACGCGTCCATGGTCACCTTGCGCCGCACCTCCGCGTTCGTCAGCCCCTTGTACGGCTCCGACCCGTCCGCGTACACCTGCGGGGGTGTTGTCCTGTGTAGGGCGCTGGAGGGTGGGGGCCCGGCCGTGTCCCGTGAGATGTAGAATGCCATGCAAAGTGATGCGAAAGGATGGCAAATGAGTTTGCCATTTTTCGGGCACTTTTACATGACCTTGGAGACTGCATGGCATTTGATATAATAATAATAATCAATTTGTTTATTGGTCCATCGACTACACACACATGAGAAGAATATCCTCACGGTGCTTTGAAGAGTCGCACCCTCAAATGGCATTTTACAGGACCTGGGAATGGCACTTGTTTTGTCACCGTCCCACACGCCGTAAAATGCCAGTGGCTGGTCCAGCACAGTATAATTTAGTATTTATGTCATAAATTGACTGGCAAAATTTTTACAGTAGGTAGACCAATACAACACGACAACCGACAATTTCTCGTGACATTTTACAGGGTGCGGGACTGCGGGACCACCTCAAAATTCAATGTAAACACGCACCTCGTAAACGAGTACCCCGTAGGCCCACACGTCGCTCTTGTGCGAGTACTTCATGTCGGTGAGAGTTTCTGGGGCGAGCCATTTCACGGGCAGGGGGCGCGCCTTTTTGTCCATGCGCTCCTCCCCCGCCTCCACTTTGACCGACAGACCGAAATCGCTGATTTTAACGTGCAGCCCTGTGGGGTGGAAAGTTGTGGGTTGTGGGTTTTTTTGTTGAGGGTTCATTTAATTGTTTGGTGTGACTGTTTTTCTAGACGTGTGTTTGAATATACTCCGCGGATATCACACAGTATGGAAACTTACCGTAACCGATCTGAATAATAGACCAAAAATATGTGTGTTTTTTACTATGGAATAATTAATTACGAAATTTATCCCCAGATTATGGTGGATTCTGCACATACTTTGCGGTCCGCCGACTATACTTCGTACGCATAATTTCAATGTTCGGTGGAAGTAGTGATGTGTGATGGAATGGCGCCATTTGAGGCTTCCAAAATGTGTATTGGTGCTTGAGCTAAGCGATTTGGGGGGGGGGGGGGTCTTTGGGGGTAGTAGCCAAAATTTTTGCCTCGGGATAGATAGATAGCTGAGCGGCCTCGGGGATAGATAGATAGCTGGCGGATTTGGGGGGGGGGGCAGCCCCCCCCCCCCAGCCCCCCCTAGGAGACCCCCGCTTTAGTATCCAAAAACCTTACCGCCTTGATTAAAACTGTCAAGATTTGTTCTCAAAATAGGCACAAGACTCTGAGAAAACAAACCAGGGTCCAGCAGGCAGTTCCTAGCGGCTACATCTCTATGAACGCAGTGTTTTTTCTCCAAATAAGCTAAGCCTTCTGCAGCTTCGAGGCAAAATCGACGCCTGTCTGATGGCAGGATTTTCACTTTCAATTTTGCCTGTTTTTTCAAATGCGCGCGCAGGGAACCGTTGGGGCAGAATTCCATCACGATCATCACCTGTGGGGGTAATATTGAGTGCAGGGTTAGATACCTATAGATATTTGTAAGTTATACTCAAACAATGAGACATTTTGCCAATGTCTGGAATCTGATCCACCACATTTTCACGAGATCTTTACAAAACTTTCAACGATGTCTAATTCTCAAAGATGTCCCAATATCAAACTGACCCGCCCCCCCCAAAAAAAAAATAAAGAAAAAAACCAACTGGCTCTTTCTGCGTGGCCACACCAATCAATCTCACAATATTCGGATGCGTATACTCTCTCATAGTTCTCGCTTCAGCGATGAAAGCGGCCCTTTTCTCCTTGTCATTGATAACCCCCTTGAGGGTTTTCACTGCCACTGTGGCTGGGGGGTCATTTTGGTGCAGCACCAACGTGCCAAAAAACACCTCGCCGAAGGCGCCGTGGCCAAGTGTTTTGCCTAGGGTTATCTGGGGGGTTGGGTTTATAGGCAATTGTGTTGGCACCAGGTTTGTTTTCTATCTGATGCCTTTTAACCATTTTCAGCTATTTTTATGTGCTTCTATAGCTTTTATGGTAGTCATTTTCCCTGTAGTTTTAGTGACTTTTCTCCCTTTTCTACACTCTGAAATAATTTGTATTATGTTTGTCAGAATTTCCACACCAGGGGGGAGTCCCAAACCGTATAAAATGTAAATTAGAAAAATGTAAAATGTCAAAAACATACACAAAAAAGATTTTATTATTGAACTTTGCATGATAATTTGACACTGTACTTTACACCTTACAGGGTCTGGGATTGGCACCTGTCTTTATCTCCTTCATAAATCATCATCAAAATGTTTGAAAGATAATTAAATAAAAATAAAAATTCTACCTGATCATTGTTCAGCTGCCAACTTTGATGGGAAACGGGCTTCAACAAAATAAATTTCTGGTTTCCAATTGGCTCCTTTGTTTTCGTGTAGTACAGGATCAAGTCTGGGATGCACTGGAAACAGTTGTCCATTTTGATGTGCCTTTGTGAAGGAATGAATGCCTCCATTAGATTTTGGTGATATCCAGTTTATTCAAATGTATGGTTCAAATTGGTGGTACTCTCTGCCACAATATTTTTCCCGTTTTCCATTGAGTGTAGGAGAACATGTTTCACTGTATTTTCCATGAATTTTTGGCATCTCTTTTTCTGGCAAGTATTATCTATGGTTTTTATTGACTTCATTGAAACTACAAAAAATGCTCAAAATTGAGTGAATACCTACTAGTGATGTAAAAGCGCTTGGCGATAGCGCCAAACGGAAAATATCAAATCGAGTTGACACCGAAACCAGTTGACATCGAGTTGACACCGAAACCAGTTGACATCCAGTGTGTGGCACCCAAGTGACGACCACTTTACGTAAGCACGGACCAGAAGCCGCTGGCGGTCTGCTGCAGCACCACGTGCACGTGCTCCTTCTTCCACAGCGCCGACAGCACGTAGCACCGCTTGCCCTTCACCTCGGTCGCGCGCACCAGGAAGTCCCCGTTCTTCCGCAGCACCTCAGCCACAGAGTTCCTGGGCCGCGATCCAATTGCAAGCCAGGTTGGAAGGTGGACATGATTTTGGTCAATTGTGCTATTTCAACGTTCCCACGTGATACAGCATAGTTTCCGTAATCATTTGTATCGTGGCACTTTATTTTCATTGTTTGTGTGGGTCGATGCTTTAAAAAATTCTAAAATCATTTAGTTGACATTCAGTTGACACAAATTGGCGATGTCAACTAGTGTGTATAGGCCCTTCAAGGCGTTGCACAAACTGGGGCAAGTCCCTAAAAGTACTTTACTCTTTACTTTATTCCTGATGTTGCTCTTGACTTTTAACTTGATTCTGGTGCTGGTTCCGCAAGTGGCAAAGTTAAAGAGTCAAGTTAAAAGTAAGAGAAAAGTCAAGAGTAAAGTACTTGGCAACTTGCGCGACTGGCCCCTGAGTGTCAACTACCGTATTTCCTCGAAATACCCCCCCTCGTTCTACCCCCCCCCCCTCTCGAGACCACTTTTAAACAATCACCCCCCGGGGGGTATTTCGAGGAAATACGGTAGTTGCGGTGTGAATGCAGCCCGACCTGGGCAGCAGTCCGTGGTAGTAGTCCTGCACCTCGAGCGGCACGGCTGCGGTGCTGGCGGCGGCGCCGCTGTCGCTCATCTCCGACTCCCTGCTCAGCTGCTTGACCGTCTTTTGTTTGGGCACAGGCACCGCCGCCGTCTCTGGGGGGCGGGGTTTAGTTGTTTGGGTGCCAGGGTACTTAGCTAGCTCGAAATAAATAGAAAGTTTTTTCCCACTGACACTTTACACTTTGAAAGGTTGACACTTTAAAAGGGGGTAAGTGGCGTTGAAAAATTTGGAAAACGTGCGGTAGAAATTCCAGATGCTATTTCCTTGAAAAATGTGCGATGTCTTGGAGTTTTTGACTGTTAGGAGGTGAACGGCCCACTTGCAAATGTCTACTCAAAACAAAAAAAAAAGTAAAATAAAAGTACTAAAAAATGCACAATCTCTAACAGATTTGGACCATTTCCAAGACCCACCTTTATCACTGCGTATCGACCGGTTCTCATTAGAGCTTTTCGAGTTTTTCTTCCTTGTCGGCAAGTCATCAGACTGAAACGACCCCGCTGCAACTCCCAGATCCTGCAAAATGCCCTGTAAAATGGCAAACGTACATTCACATAAAATTTTGCAATTTGCATGACATATGCCATTTCCACAGCAGTTTACAGGGTGCGGGAGTGGCACCTTGCCCGCTGCGCGGCCGAACTTTTGCTTTTATCCTTGTAACTGCCTGCGAAATGAAAACCATTTTGATAGTGGAGTGAGCATAAATAATTGAGGGGTCAAAAAACGGATGCAGTTTGGATGGGAATGCATTTTCAGTTGACCCAAACCAGTTTCAGTTGACAAACTGGCCCAGTTTTGGCGCGGAACAACCCACCAGCAGTTCGGGAACTCCCACTGACTGAGCCTTTTTCTTCGAGCCTGTATTCACATTTTCGGTAGTCGCGTTTGCGGAGGGTCGGCCCTGCAGTTTTACCGAATTTACGATATACAGGTTTTTTAAAAAGCGGCGCAGTACTAGTGCTAAATGGGTCAAAGGTGTCTATAAGCTCCCCATATATTTGTGTATACCTAAATGCATTGAATACTTGAATTTCTGTATATTCACTTTAAATTCTTTCATATTTATTTTTATTTGTCAAATAATAAATCATTCCGATAAACATGACACGTTTAAATATTTAACAGTTTAGAAAAAAATCTGTATTTTTTGAAAAATTTTGCTGGGAAACAAACTTTTTTAGCATGATTATTTAAATAAATTGGACCGTTTTTGCAGGGGTTCAAATTCCACAAAATGTTTATCTTCACATTTCACATTGTTATAAAAACACTGTTCATGTGTTACATTTGCACAAAATGGTATTTGAAATTAGGTAATAATCATTACATTTGTTAAAAGTAACCAAATTTTTGCAATGTTTATGTATAAATAATTAGTATTAATATGATGATAGAGTTGTTTACAATTAATATACCTTTGACAAAAATTAAATTATTTATTTTATTTTTAAATTTATTTTTTATCAGCCTAGAACATGAAAAAATGTTCAGAAAACATAATCAATGACATACATTTTGCCAATTTTTGCATTTAGATTCACTAGTCCCAGTAAAATTCAAAGTTTTTTGTCCCTGTAAAATGTCACATTGGCTGTTGAATTAGGTATGGTGTAAAGTGGCATTTCTCAAGTGGTTTCTGCCGGCACAAATATAATATTGATTTTACTTTTGGAGATTTCACAAAGAAATTGCAAATGAAAATGTGCATATTTTGCATCATAATTACAGCATGTTATTTCATTTACAGTATTGTTTCTTGACATTTTGTCTAAAATTGAATGGTTTTTAATAGCCAAAACCAGGTTCACTGGTGACTCTGGTGCAGAGTTGTGAAAAGTATCAAACTTTTTTTAAGTGTACATAAACATAAAGTATTTATTTATTACTCAGCCCTGAGTACAGAAAATGTTAATTAAAATTTTATACTTTTACTCATGAGTAAACATGAATAAAATACTTTTTGAACCAAAAAATTCTAATCAAGTATTATTGACCAATTTTTCCCTTTTTTACCCAAAATCACTAATTTTCATTTTTTTTTACACATTTTCAACTTCAAATTCACCTACTTTCAGCTTTTTTGGCTAGATATTATATGATCTTATATGCACATTTTTTGGCAATTTTTATCTATTTTAGCCATATCTCACCCTTTTCTTGCCACCATATCTTGAAAAACCTATATAAATGCCTATCAAAAATGCATTTTTTATGAAAATGAATGAAATGTCATGATAGGAGACTGCGTGAAATGGAGAATCTGAGACTGTGAGAAATGGAGAATCTGAGACTGTGCTAAAAGGAAGAATCTGAGACTGTGCGAAATGAAGAATCTGAGACTGTGCTGAAATGGAGAATCTGAGACTGTGTGAAAGGAAGAATCTGATACTGTGCGAAATGGAGAATCTGAGACTGTGTGAAATAGAGAATTTGAGACTGTGCTAAAAGGAAGAATCTGAGACTGTGCGAAATGAAAATCTGAGACTGTGCGAAATGAAAGTCTGAAACTGAGAAATGGAGAATCTGAGACTGTGAAGTGTGAGGATCTGAGACTGCATGAAATGGAGAATCTGAGACTGTGCAAAATGGAGAATCTGAGACTGTGAAGTGTGAGGATCTGAGACTGCGTGAAATGGAGAATCTGAGACCGTGCAAAATGGAGAATCTGAGACTGTGCTAAAATGGAGAATCTTAGACTGTGTGAAATGGAGAATTTGAGACTGCTAAAAGGAAGAATCTGAGACTGTGAGAAATGAAAATCTGAGACTGTGAAGTGTGAGGATCTGAGACTGCGTGAAATGGAGAATCTGAGACTGTGCAAAATGACGAATCTGATACTGTGCGAAATGGAGAATCTGAGACTGTGCTAACTTCAGTATTTTAGTTACTTTAGTATTTTTAGCCACTTTTTATGTTTTTTTGTTGTAAAAATATTGCATTTATGTAATTTATGTGATTTTATTACATGTTACGCATGAAATGTGTGAGTGCGCAAAACGTGACACTTACAAATGCATACTACATCTGGGTTTTTTTTGCTTATTTTCAGCTATTCTTGACATTTGCACAAAATGCTAATTTTCACACTTTGATGACCTATGACTAACTTACAGTAGGTATTAAAAGTGAATTTGTGAAGCGAAGTGAATTAAATGTGAGAGTGAGCGAAGCTGCAAATGTGAGAGTGAGCAAAATAGTAAGTTAATTAAATGTGAGAGTGTGCAAAGCTGCAAATGTGAGAGTGGCACAATGGTAAATGTGAGAGTGAGCAAAATTGTAAATGTGAGAGTAAGCAAAATAGTAAATGTGAGAGTGATCAAAATGGTAAATGTGAGAATGAGCCAAATGGTAAACATAAGGGGGAGTTGTTTGAGGGAAGGGGGCAAAATGGTAAATGTGAGAGTGATTAAGATGGTGGTAAATGTGAGAGTGAGCAAGATGGTAAATGTGAGAGTGAGCAAACTAGTAAATGTGAGAGTGATCAAAATGGTAAATGTGAGAATGAGCAAAATGGTAAACATAAGGGGGAGTTGTTCAAGGGAAGGGGGCAAAATGGTAAATGTGAGAGTGATCAAAATAGTAAATGTGAGAGTGATCAAAATGGTAAACATGGGGGTAGTTGTGTGAGGGAAGGGGGCAAAATGGTAAATGTGAGAGTGAGCAAAATGGTAAATGTGAGAGTGAGCAAAATGGTAAACATGGGGGTAGTTGTGTGAGGGAAGGGGGCAAAATGGTAAATGTGAGAGTGAGCACTCAAATCTTGAATGTGAGAGTGAGTGAAACATAAGAAGCTTGATTTATGAATGTTTGAGTGCACAAAATGTACAAAGCCACAATAATAAACAAAATGTCATCAGGGGGCAGTCCCAAGCCCTGTAAAGTGTCAAATGTAAAGTCAAATGCAAAGTCAAATGTTAAATGTAAAGTAAAGTGTCAATTGTGTATCCAAATCTTTTTTTTCATGCCCAGATCTTATGTTTTTGTATCCAAATCTTATGTCGAAAAGTAAGATTTGGATACAAAAACATAAGATTTAGATATAAAAAAAATAAGATTTGGATACACAATTGACACTTTACTTTACACTTTACTTTGCATTTGACACTTTACTTTACATTTGACTTTGCTTTTGACATTTATCTGTCAACTGTATTTAACAGTCACCTCATTTCTAGAAAACACAAATGCATTCAAAGCTTATTTATGAGTTTTTGAAGTTTTGACTGCAAACATGTGTATGCATTCGCAATAGTGATTTTTGGTATTTTCATAAAAACATGATGTAAATGTGATGTTTTAGAAGAAATCACATCATTTATGCATCATTTTTATGCTTACTTACATATGCACAAAATGGTAAATGTGAGAGTAAGCCAAATAATAATATAAATGTGAGAGTGAGCAAAATGGTAAATGTGAGAGTGATTGAAATGGTAAATATGAGAGTGATCAAAATGATAAATGTGAGAGTGAGCAAAATATTAAATGTGAGAGTGAGCAAAATAGTAAATGTGAGAGTGATCAAAATGGGGGAGTTGTTTGAGGGAAGGGGGCAAAATAGTAGATGTGAGAGTGATCAAAATGGTAAATGTGAGAGTGATCAAAATGGTAAATGTGAGAGTGATCAAAAAAGTAAATGTGAGAGTGATCAAAATGGTAAATGTGAGAGTGAGCAAAATAGTAAATGTGAGAGTGATCAAAATGGTAAATGTGAGAGTAAGCAAAATAGTAAATGTGAGAGTGATCAAAATGGTAAATGTGAGAATGAGCCAAATGGTAAACATAAGGGGGAGTTGTTTGAGGGAAGGGGGCAAAATGGTAAATGTGAGAGTGAACAAGATGGTGGTAAATGTGAGAGTGAGCAAGATGGTAAATGTGAGAGTGAGCAAACTAGTAAATGTGAGAGTGATCAAAATGGTAAATGTGAGAATGAGCAAAATGGTAAACATAAGGGGGAGTCGTTTGAGGGAAGGGGGCTTAATTAACTTCACTAATTCACTTTTAAAAACTACTGTAAGTGAGTCATAGGTCATCAAAGTGTGAAAATTAGCATTTTGTGCAAATGTCAAGAATAGCTGAAAACAACTTTTTTCCAGGAAAATGTATTTACCATTTTGCCCCCTTCCCTCGAACAACTCCCCCTTATGTTTACCATTTTGCTCATTCTCACATTTACCATTTTGATCACTCTCACATTTACTA
>OZ038458.1:23014708-23031559 GCA_964036195.1 Sphaerolaimus hirsutus | reverse complement strand
ATTGTTCGGGCAGCTCTGTGCATTCAGTTCCTCAACTGATGTATCGGACTCAGGCTTCGCGACAGCCGCAGACGGACGCGATTTCAATGGATTTTCTTCATTACATCAGGCGTTTTCAGACCCACCGCATATCAAATGTCGATTTATTTAGCACACTGAACTTTAGAGTGCGGTTTGTCGCCTTGAATCACCTGAAAAATTCTAAAACTATTTTCGAATTTTTGAATTTTCGAATTTTCTGAAAAATAAATCGATTTTTAAGTGTTTTTTCGAATTACGATACCTATTCACCCAGGAAAACAGACGCCTTCAAGTGGCTTGGGTGACTCTTTTTCAGCTGTTGTAACAGGCGCCATGCGGGCCTGCGCATCATCACTGCACCGTGTGTGCTCACATCACAAATAACTCAGTCCCCCAACGTCTGCATTTACTTGAGTGAACACTTTCAATTTTTGGCATGCGGCGCGGCCTTTGCGCAGCATCACTAATCCCCTTATGCCATAACTTTTGACTATTTGTTTGCGGCCTATGCACGTGTTAATTGGACACAAATATGGGCTGGGTGGGAAGTGTAAATATCTATTGTATCACAATATAGCTGCACGTGCCGTGGACATTAGAGGTTGCCGCACGCCAAGTGGATCGCACGCGGCACGCATCAGAGGGAATGGGAATGAAAAAAAGATTGCCGCAATGAAGCTGCACGCTGCATGCATATCGGGGGGGGGGGGGATTAAGTGGATGGAATATGGCATGAAACGGCCCATTGTTCAAAAAACTTGACATTCCGTATTGTAGTGATTGGTATTATGTATATTATGTTGCTGTTTTTTGTTCTATTTGTCCATTTGTATAATGCAAATTGATGCATTTTTTATGACAGCCATTTGCCTTGTAGATTTGCAAACATGGCATCACAGCCATGTTTGCGTGACGACGGGACCCCCCTTATTGCCATATTCCATCCTAGTAAATATCATGGCAATATTACTGCAAACATGGCTGATGGAGGCGTCGGCGTGCCTAATTTTGTTGCGCTAGTTGCCACTTCCGACGGCACCGAACTGCGCCGCTTTGAGCGTGTAGGCAACAGGCGTGTGGGGCGGAACGCGTCGCGACATTCTTACCGTTGTGCTGGCTGTCATACAGCCAAAAACGGTAAGTAAACAAGTTGGATCACTCGGCGTGCACCATTTTATATGTCTATTTGGCACATCTATTTATACGCAGCAGCTGTTTACCTGTAAATGTAAGTTTGAGGCGTGTGCTAGGGTTGGGAACCCGACCCGACATTTGTACCTGAAAACCCAACCCGATACCCAACCTCAATACCCGAACCGATACCTGACCTCAATACCCGAACCGATACCCGAGCTCAATACCCAAACTGATACCCGACCCACAACGCGTACAAACATACGTATGGCCGGGGGGTCAAGCGCCCTCTACCCTACACGCTGCGCTGGCTTCAGGATGAAGAGATGGCGGTAACACAGGCGCTGCATTTTCTCAACACACCCGGCACACAGGTGACTGTTTCAGTTATTTATACTTAGATACCCCAGTGGCCAGTCCCGCACACTGTAAAATGTCAGAAAAAAACGTGACATTTCTTAATCATCAACAAGAACCATAAAATACAAATTTTCATAAATACAAATGCGAAATGCACAAATGCGATCAACGCACAAATTTTCACAAAAAAACGGTATATTTGGAGGGATTAATTTACAGACTAAATATTTACCGCAATGTAATTAAACACATAAACACGCACTACCGCACACGCACAGGCGAAGGCGCGCAAACTGGAGTGCGTGCAGCGCGACGCGGAAATGCTGGCTGCGGGTCAAACGGTCGAGCTGCAGCTGACTCTGCATCACTTCACAACTATGACAGTTGACAACTAGAGAAAACATGACAGTTCACAACTAAAAATATGAAACTTCACAAGTGCTAATACCACACTTGACAACTAGATCCAACAAAATATTTGTGCTCACTTGACAACTAAATATTCCAACATGCACAAGTAAAGTATCAAATTCACGCTCACTTCACAACTAACATATTATTTATATTCCAATGTTCACAAGTAACAATATGATATCCATGCTCACTTGACGAGTTCATATTTATGTTATCCCAACTTTCAGGAGTAAATGACCCCTACAACTATGTAACAGATGCCACATGCACAGGTCTGTTTTCATAAATTGGTCAAACATTGTAGCAGTAATCAAAGGCAACTCCCAATATGTACAATCTATAATGCAAACAATGTTATGTGCCATATTGTGATTCAAGATCATTTCCCTTCTTGTCAATTTGGTGTCAATCAAAGATGTCAATCAAACAGGCAACAAAAATGCATTAAGATTTCTGAATTTTCAACTTGGTATAATGTGCTATTTAGAATCATTTGTCAAGTTGTCAAGTGAGCGTGGATATCATATTTTTACTTGTGAAAATTGGAACATAATATGAAGTTGTGAAGTGAGCATAAATTTGATACTTTACTTGTGAAGGTTGGAATATTTAGTTGTCAAGTGAGCGCAAATATTTGGTTGTGACCTACTTGTCAAGTGAGCGGAATCACTTGTGAAGTTTCTTATTTCTAGTTGTGAACTGTCATGTTTTCTCTAGTTGTCAACTGTCAAAGTTGTGAAGTGAGCATGGCCCCTGCAGCTGCCTGCGCCAGGCGCCCCGCTGGCCGTATACACAGCGGAACAGCGTGTCACTTTGCTAAGCTACTTGCGCCGCATGGCGCATCTGCTTGGCACTTTCAATTGAACTCTAAGTGACATAATGTGACACGCTGTACCGTAAATATTTACCGCTACTCATATTTACTACAAATATTAAAACACTTTCTCGTGAAATCTATTTACATCCTATTTATTTACGTGAAATCCTATCTATTTACAGAGTTTTTTATGTTGTTTTATCAAAATATTTATAATTTTCATAGCCTTATTTACCTTATGTATTTATTTGCCACATGTATTTGACTGTATTTACCGCAAAATGTATTTGTACAAATATTTCCATCGATCAATTTTTTGCATAAATCGTATCAAGTGGTTCACGGTGAAGTGTGTCAATAAGAATGAAAAAGCGACATATTTTGAAACTCTAATACACATGAAATAATGCGGCATGAAGTCCTAACAAACGATGGCATAAACACAGTAGACACAGTCCTTTGATCTGCGCCGTTCCGACCCCTCAAATTACAACAGTCACGACACGCAGCGTAAACCATTCCAAGTCAAGATAGTAGATTACGGTAGTAAAACAAACAAATCAAAAGGTTCCCAAGCTACCGGCTTGGCTTGGCATTTTCTGGGTGAATAACTACCGGATACGGTTTTTTCCAGGGGTGAAATAAAAATTCGAAAATTATGAAAAAATTCGAAAATTCGAAAATATTTTCGAATTTTCGAATCTTTTTTTGCCATCGTTAATCACTACTCATGGTCATGACTTCACTTAACAGTTATGACTTGTATTTTCACTTGTCCCCTAGCGGAATTGGCCTCCGCTCTGCAATAATGAACATAAAACGTGATTTCTCAGGAGAAAAAATGTAATGTGATGGTGGTGGTAACTCCAGTGTACTCATCATTAAAAGTGAAAAATAAATAAATGTGCTGTAAGTTTTTTGTTCATTTTTTCGTTCACAAAACCGCTACATATTTGAAATCTCAATCAAATCGCACTATACGCGGTCAGAAGCGGGCCAAAAAAATTAAATGACCACTGATAGTGACAAGAAAACAACCTAAAAAATTCAAACATTTTGAAGAGAAACAAAAAACACTTCAGGCACCAGGTTCAAAACTGCAGATTTTAAGATTTGTGTAGATTTTTCGGTACGAAAAAGCCTAAGTGAACCCCGAAAAGCGACAGTGATCTCGGAACATATCAGAAAATGCTAATTTTCTATCGGAAATACTTGAATTAATCAAGGGACTCTCCATAGGAATCCATCAGACACTTAATAGGATTATAACATATACATAAATATAATATAACATACAGCGTTTGGACTGCAGAACAAAGTTGAAAAAAATCGAATAATGCAAGATAAAGCAGTTTTTGGATAATCATTTCGCTTCACAGGGACTCAACGTGATGTAAACATTTTTCTAAATTATTTTACACATGCTGCAAATTCTCTAAAAGTCACTATAATCTAAGGTCAGCTAACTAAGAAACTCCCCCTTGAAAAGCTCCCTACGCGAAAATGAAGCACCGATTTGGGTGTAAACAGTAGATTTTGAACGGTAAATTTAGTCATTTTAGAATTTAGCATTCAGCATCCAGGGGACTTATCCAAGAATTTGCGATGTGCACTTTCGACAAAGTAAAATACAGCCCAAGGTAAAAAGCGCAAGTGCCAGACAGCGTGAAATACTTTGCATAGCGGGTTTGCACATGCAAATGTAAAATATTAGCTGTCTGTGCACTAAAAGCTCTACACGCACCAGTTTTCGACAGAGATTTTTGAAACTCTTAAATTAGCTTTGAACGATTTGAATTTTTCCAAAGTTAATGTCAACTACAGTTTGATTTGGTAAACTCAAATGTATTCAAAGCGGATATACGAGTTTGCAAATTTTCGTTCGAAAACTAGTGTGTTTGGACACAAACTGTTAGAACATTCAAAAAGTGCTCCCAATTAAACGGGAGGCGTAAACGATGACATAACGCCCATGACTAAACGAAAATTATGAATACCATTTTCGGGAAAAAACTGACATTTTTCAACTAGAAAGTGATGTAAGTCAAATCAAAGCTAGTCGCGAAAACTGAGTATTAGTTGAAAAAATATTTTTCGTGCCATTCTAAATATCGACAGAAAAATTCACACAGAACAAATAATGCTCAAAAGTCCCATAAAAAATAAAACACAATTAAAAAAGATTTAATACAGGATGGAAACACAGGGTGCATAGGCATCGCCCAATATTCAGTGAATGTTGTTTGACTAAATAAACGCTGGTGACAATTCTGCAAATATGTCAAGTAATAATAAATGAAATGTCAACTAAACTAGCGAAGGAAAATACTGGTAACTCGCCGTTAATAAGTTGGCATTTATCACTTGACACGATTCGGAATTGGCCCCTGGGCACAGCACAAAAAAACACCTAAAACAAAGGAACAAACGCCCCGCGGGCCACTGAGCTCCGCAGCAAAGCGGCAAGAAGTTTCATGGATAGCATTTTTGAAGAAAAAACACAAACATCCCTCAAAAAGCGCCGCTCGACTACACACAAAATCAACACGTGAACCATCAAATTGGGCGCCATTATTGCTGCCATGTTGAATGCACCGATTTTTCCCATGATTGATTCGTCATAAAATGAATCGACTCAGTCAGCACGCTGATGTGTCCGGTTCTGCGGAGTAATTTTTTTTATTGACAAATATTTGCAATTCCAAACTATGGTAATAAATAGCTACATTAATACTATTTAGGGTTTTTTTTTGTCGGAATAGTTTCTTCCAAGTATTCGAAATGGACTTCAAAAGAGAGCTTTACAAAACAGAACAAGACACAAACTAGTTGACGGTCGGCCATCGGTCAACTAAAAAGTCCATTTTAAACATATTCCAACTAAAATGTGATGCAAAATGACTTGTTGCCAGATAAACAAAGTCGATTTAATGATCCTGTGAAATGAACTGGGCGTAGAACGAATTTTTCGGTCGACCGTCGCAGAACTGTCAACTAAAGTGCGCTAGACGCAACCCCCAAGCAGCACTGACCCCTGCTGGGGTCGAGGGGCGCCACCTTGTGCGCGTGGTGCGCCTTTGCCAGGGGCTGCTGCAGCGGGGGCACGCCGTGCGGCGGGGGCGGCGGCGGCGGCTTGCCCTGGCCCAGGCGCGACTCGAAGCGGGCCGTCAGGTCGAGCACCGACTTGCGCTTGGCCGCCGCAGCCGCAGCGCTGGCCGCGTCGCCGCCCGCCGCCACCGCCGTAGCTGCAGCTGCGCGGCCGCCCGACCCCTGGCTGCCGCTCGCCTGGCTGCTCCCGCCGCTGTCGTCCGAGGGCGGCGTGTCTGGGTGCCGTGTTTTTGCACAGTTGGGATTACAAAACTTGATACTTTGCATGACAATTGACACAGTTGTATGACATTTAGCGTATTTCCTCGAAATACCCCCCGGGGGTGATTGTTTCAGAGCGAGAATTTTGAGGGGGGTTAAACGAGGGGGGGGGGGGGGGGGGTATTTCGAGGAGGTGGGTAATTTTTTCATTGTGTCCATTTTGAGGGGGGGGGTATTTCCAGGGGGGTATTTCGAGGTAATACGGTACATGGAATTTCACACTTTACAGGGTGTTGGAATGCCACCTGGTTGCCAATCGCACACCCTGTAAAGTGTTAAATGTCATGTAAAATGTCGCAGTGTCAATTTTCATGCGAAGTACAGTAATAAAATCTTCTTGTCTTTTGTTTTGTTTCGATTGACATTTTACACGACATTTGACACTTTACTCTACACTTTACAGGGTGTGTGAATGCCCCCAGACAGCCTGGCTAGCTATCCCATTTAGTCACTCAAAAATGAAGAAAAAAACCCAAAAAACACAACCCTCCCCCCCAACCGTCTCTGTCCCCCCGCTGGAGGGGCGCGAGCGACACGGCCTTGTGTCTCAACTTGACGGCGCCGATGGGCGGCGGGTGCGGCGGCATGGGCGTGGCCGGCAGCGGCGGCGGCTTGGGCGCCAGGTTCGGCGGCTTGCTGGGCGCAGGCGGCTTCTCCCCGCCGTACAACTGCTGCGCGTTGAAGGCCGACGCGGCCATGCAGTTCGGGTCCGTCGAGCTGCTCGTGCCGCTCGGGTCGGGTAAGGTCGACTGCGAGCCTGAGGGGATAAGTGGATGTGTGTGTGTGTGCATGTGCGAGCTTGCGAGTTTATAATTAATAGTTGGCGTACTTTATACCACACATACTAAGTATGCACTTCACAAATTACACGTTAATTGCACGTGTCGTGGTTGTGTCTGACGTCATGCACAGCATATTGCACGGAGAACCAAAACCATTTTTGGTAGCAACGATTTCACGGTTTCTCAGTTATGACTCTGCACAGGCTAGTTTGCACGTGTAAATTGAATTCCCACTGTGACTCACCGGTAGTATGGGACGTATCCACACGCGTCTCGCTGGAGCCACCGGTGACCTGTCGTAATGAAGCCACGTTTTACAAATTCACACACTTTTAAAAATTCTATAAAAAAAGAAAAAAACCTCAGCTATGCCGGCAGTAGCGACGCTTGTATCAGGGGTGGAGCCAGCGAACTTTGTGGGCGATCCGGACGGCGGCGCGCACTTTTTGGGCGGCAGCAGCGCGCTGCAAGTGTGACGTTCGAAGATGGATACGTACTCATTTACAAGATTCGAATTCGATACGATTTTAGATTTAAATATTTGATTTCGCCCGCAATTCAATTCTAGCTAGTTTTTTGTCCCTAAACCAATTTTATGTCTATTTCTGTAAAAAACATTCAGTTGTATGGATGAAAAAAACAAACAGTTTTTATGAACTAGTTTTCAAACAACTCGGCTTTCAAACAAACAACTTTCAAACTTGTAAAAACTCGGCCCATCCTTATTCAGCTGTATTTTTTCGACCCCCCCCCCTTCCCACCCACAAAACGCACCTCTTGACGGGCGGCGAGGCGGCACTCTGCTGCAGCGGCGACGACTCGGCCCTGCTGCCGCGCACCACCGCACCCTGCTGCACGGCCGCAACTGCAGTCGGGCTGAGCGGCGCCGCAGCCGCAGCTGGTGCCGTCGCGGGGCTTTCTGAAGTGCCCAGTTGGCTGGCGAAAAATTGATCCGCGCTGAATTCGTGTCGCTGCGGCGGGGGGGGGGGGGGTATATAGGCGAGGCTTCGCAAGGCATTCGTCTATAACATTGACAGTAAATACTATGACCAACTGTCACTGGCCACACACTGGGGGTGCACTGATACGCACATCTGCCCGTTACGCACATTCGCCCGTTTTTTTTCACTTGACACTTTTTCAAGTGATTTTCAGATATGAGTGGAGTGAAAAACATTGCGCAATGACATTAGTGAACTTTTTTCACTTCACTCATATCTGAAAATCACTTGAAAAAGTGTCAAGTGAAAAAAACGGGCAAATGTGCGTAACGATGTGCGTATCAGGCCTGCCCCCACACACTTTACAATGGAATCTATCATACCCTACTAAAATAACACACAAAATTGAAATTTTTCTGATCTAATTGCACTCGCTACGGGCGAATAAACTTTATACATTACGTGTGACCCGGTCATTACGCCCGTTTTACGTGCATTTGTATTTATATCCATCGAGCAACATTATTAACCCAATCAAACGAGAAACCCCCCCTAAAATACCTCAGCGCCCTTACTCTTCCTGGAGGGCGGCGTCCGCCTGTGTCTCGGCCTGGCATTAGCCCTACCTTTCAAAACTGCAACGAGCACATCTGGCCGAGTGCCAACTGCGGCCGCGCCGCCCAAGAGCTCGCCATTTTCGGGCACGGAAGCGAGCGACTGCAGCTGCGGCTGCAAATCGTCTTCAAAGACGCCGCCGCCCTGCGGTAGGGCGGCGCCCTCCTTGTGCAGGGAGGAGCACTCGTCAGAGCTGGTCATGCCCTCCTCTTGGGCCAGTTGGCAGTTGGCTGACGAAACCGCTTGTTCGCCGTCTGGGGGGTTGGGGGGATTTTTTTTATTTTGAGGCGTCAAGAAAGGTTTGTACATCTTAAAAATGTTGGCAGTGAACTCACTGACGATCGATTTCGGTCGCGACGAACGATCGAATATGCGCAATTTTCGTTTGTTCTGAAAAGCATGGGTAGATAGTAAGGTTACCAATTCAAAATTGGCGGGCGTGACAAACACACCTCGGTAGTGAATACTATATTTACGATGGGTATTAGCGGCCCTATACACACTAGTTTCTGAATCTGATAATCCAGGGGTCTCCAGGATTTTGGCCCTCGCGGGGGCTGGATAGATAGCAAATCGCTCCTCCGGAGGGATAGATAGCTGGAAAAATTTTCTGGGGGGGGGGCTGGGGGGGGGGGCTTGGGGGGGGCTGGCGGGGGCCCAATATATAGGCTTTTTCAAGGTTAAGAAGGCAGAAAGGGGAAAAAATCGCTAATAATCAGTTAAAAGTAGCCAAAAGTAGGTATAAAATGGCTAAAAATAGGTATATAACCATGTATATAGCCGGAAAGCACGATTTTGAAGGTGAAAAACTATGAAAAGGTGCAAAAATTGGTGATTTTGTGCGAAAATTTGGGCAAAATTTCTCAAAAACCACTCCAGATAGATAGATAGCTGAGCGTTTTGGGGGGGGGGGTCTTTGGGGGTAGTAGCCAAAAATTTTGCCTCGGGATAGATAGATAGCTGAGCGGCCTCCGGGATAGATAGATAGCTGGCCGATTTGGGGGGGGGCAGCCCCCCCCCCAGCCCCCCCCTAGGAGACCCCTGTGATAATCTGTCTTCCACACATTTGAGCCTACCGGAATAAAAAGTCTGTCAAATACTGTTGACGGATATCGACAATGATTCATTGTGGTAAACTGAAATCTGGGGCCAGTTCCGCAAGTGGACAAGTTAAGAGTTTAAAGTTAAGAGTTGAGTAAAATGACAAATGGCGAGTTAAGAGTAAAGTTAAAGTTTAAGAGAAAAGTTAAAGTTAAAGAGAAAAGTTTAAATTTAAGAGTTGAGTTAAAAGTTGAGTTAAATGTTAAGAGTTCAGTTAAAGGTTGAGTTAAATGTTAAGAGTTGAGTTAAAGGTTAAAAGTTGAGTTAAGAGTTGAGTTAAGAGTTGAGTTAAAGGTTAAAAGGTGAGTTAAAAGTTGATTTAAAAGACAAATGGGGAAAAATGTAATAAAAAAAAATAAAAAATTAAAAAAAAATGAATTTGGATCTTGAGAGCGTTAGATTTGAAACAACGTTCCGCGTTTATTTCTTTTTTTAGCGATAATTTTTTTTGATACATTATTTTCAAATGACATGCATACAGCATTGGCACCATGCCAGCGAACAGCCATAACAATACCAATTTCACATTTTTATTTTTTTATATTTTTTTACCATCATTTTCCACCTGTCTCTTAACTCTCAACTCTTAACTCAACTCTTAACTCAACTCTTAACTCAAATTTTAACCTTTAACTCAACTCTTAACATTTAACTCAAGTTTTAACTCAACTCTTAAATTTTAACTTTTCTCTTAAACTTTAACTTTTCTCTTAAACTTTAACTTTACTCTTAACTCGCCATTTGTCATTTTACTCAACTCTTAACTTTTAACTCTTAACTTGTCCACTTGCGGAACCGGCACCTGTTTAACATTACATTCAACCGTGTACTCAACAAAAGACGCGCATGCAAAATTTACATGATAATGCACTTCGCGATAATGAACTTTTGTAAAAAAAATTCAAAGCCACTTTCACACCCCCCCCCCCCTCAAAAAAAAAAATCCACCCCAAAAGCCACCTTAGGCGTGTGCGATCCCTGCGGGGACCCGACACTCTGGTGGGCGCCCGACACGGCGGCGCCCTGCTGGTTGAGGCTGTTCTGGCTGGCGGACTTGGCGCGGCCCGACAGCGCCCTGGCTGCAGCGGCCAGTTCCGCGTGCAGCTCCGCGCAGATCCGCTCCACTGCCGCGTAGCTCGAGTGACGCGCCGCGAAACTGGGGGGAGGTAAAGGGTGATTGTGAGTGATCTGGTGGTAGTCTCGCACCCTGTAAAGTGTCAAGTCAAGTGTCATCATGGCATGCAAAATGTTATACAATATTGTGAAATGTCATGGAAAACGACCGGAGTTCTGTAAAAGACTTTGCAGGGTGCGGTCCCTTTGAATTATACCGAGGCAATATTTTAGCGGTATTGAAAGTAAGGTACGTAGGCATATGATGCATATCGGATTTGAAAATAGACCATTGTTGATATGAAGCGATGTCGAATGTCGACACGAAAATGGCATTTGGAAGCATTTTCTCAATAACAAAAAGTTTGAAATGTTAGGACATCGAAAAACAACCAAAAAATTCAATCACCTACAACACAATCCTTCTTTTCCACAAAATAAAAATAAAAAACGGACCCGGCCCTCCTAGCGAGCTGGCCCCTGAGCTATTCGAGCACGGGCTGGACGTCGACGGCGGCGACGCGCTTCCTCGCAGCCTCCTCCAGGCGAGTGCAGTTCGGGCGACCCGCCCACAGACAAGTGCAGATCTTGCGGGAAACCCGCCGCAGACCGCGCTGTCGACTGCGGGGGGTATTCAGTCATAAGGGGGTTTATTTATTTTTTAAATCGAATTTTTTAGCAGCTTTAGTCAACATGATTCTTATTTTTTCTTCGAAATCACATTTGAGGGCGATATATATTAATATATATGAGCAGAACCGTGTGTACTTCCACCAATGAAACACAGCTTACACTTTAAAGCACATAGAACCACAGAACATAATGCTACACGACCAAATTTGTGCGAAAGCCTGAAAACAAGCAATCCAGTTTCTGTATGTGTGAAATGGCGCGCTTGAGCTCAAAATGTTTGCATTTTACCGTGAATGAGTACAAAAAAATTGATTGCGAACAGCATAAAACAATCTACCGTATTACCTTGAAATACCCCCAGGGGGTTTATTATTTCGCCAGCAAAATTTGAGGGGGGGATGATTCGAGGGGGGGTTTATGCGAGGGGGGGGGGGTCTATTATTTCGGCAGAAATTTTCGGAAATTCCCCATACGCAGACGTAGAAAAATTGAACAATCACATAGATTTATATGTGTTTATAGGCATATATTACTGTATATACACAAAAACCCTTCCCCAACGTCACTTAATCATCAGTTTTAACGTGTGTTCTGCATAGTACAGATCACAAACTGCGGTATTTGTCATGTACGTTCACGTTACGCTCAATTTTAGGGGGGTATTTCGAGGGGGGGTTTATTATTTCCTCAGCCGAAATTTAGGGGGTATTTCGAGGGGGGGGGGTAATTCAAGGGGGGGGGGGTAATTCGAGGTAATACGGTACATACACAGCCACCAAAAGCCGCAGCGGTTAAAAAATGGGAAAAAAACAACAAATTCAATAACTCACGTCTAGATGATCGCACATGGCGGATGTAACTTCCACGCTGAATTTGTCCTGCTGCTGCCGAGATGCGGAACGTGCGAGAAGCGATGCCCGACAAACGGGGGGTTGTCCTCGATTCTGGTGCCGGGCTGCCGTCGGGCTGGCGCAATCGCGACATGATGCCGACATGATGACGTAGATTCAAGTCCATTTTAGCTGCGCGGAAAATTGGTAACTGTGAGACAGGGGTCTCCTAGATTTTGACCGTCAGGGGGTTGGGTAGATAGCAAATCGCTCCTCCGGCGGGATAGATGACTGAACAAAATTTGGGGGGGGGGGGGGGTTGGGGGGGAGTAGCGGCAGTTCGATATAAAGGCTTTTTCAAGGTGTACAACAGAGAAAAGAGAAAAATCGCTAAAAGTAGGTGTAAAATAGCTCAATATAAATAGGTATACAGGAGCATATAGCACTAAAGATAGCTGAAAATAGGCAATAAGGAACGTGATCTAGTGATTTTGGAGGTGAAAAGCTATAAAATTAACGATTTTGAGCAAAAGTTGGGGTATAATTCCTCAAACATCGCTCCAGGTAGGTGGGCTGATTAGGAAGGGTGGGGGTTCAGTGGCTAGTAGCCAGAAAATTTGCCTCCGGGAAAGATAGATAGCTGGGCGGTTTGGGGGAGGGGGTTAAATGCAAACCTCACTGGGCACTCAATGGGAACAACGCACATATAACACTCCATAAGTTGTGACATTTCCCGTTCACATAGCGTTTACAGAGTGCGGGATCCGCCCCTGGAAAAAGCTGCTAACTGTCTAAACAAAATCTCTAACCCCCAAAAATTGCACAAAAATGACAAACAAACTGAAACGTCAAGTGGTTTCAATGCGCAACAAAATTCCCCAATTGAATTAAATTAGTGATAGAAACAGAAGTTTAAATACCTACTGTAAGTGAGTCATAGGACATTAAAGTGTAAAAATTATCATTTTGTGCATATGTCAAGAATAGCTGAAAATTAGCAAAAAACAGATGAAGTATGAATTTGGAAGTGTCAAGTTTTGTGCACTCTCACATTTCACGCGTAACATTTAATAAAAGCACTATTCGATATTTTTACAACAAAAAACTTTAAAAGTGGCGCAAAATGAGAAACATACTATAAATAATTCATTTCAAATTGGGAAAGTTGGCATTTTCTGCTAATGTTACATGTCACAAATCGAGCTTCTTACATTTCACTCACACTCACATTTACCATCTTGATCACTCTCACATTTACCATTTTGCCCCTTTCCTCAAACAACTCCCCACTATGTTTACCATCTTGCTCACTCTCACATTTACCATTTTGATCACTCTCACATTTACTATTTTGCTCACTCTCACATTTACCATTTTGATCACTGTCACATTTACTTTTTTGATCACTCTCACATTTACCATGTTGATCACTCTCACATTTACCATTTTGATCACTCTCACATCTACTATTTTGTCCCCTTCCCTCAAACAACTCCCCCATTTTGATCACTCTCACATTTACTATTTTGCTCACTCTCACATTTAATATTTTGCTCACTCTCACATTTACCATTTTGATCACTCTCACATTTACCATTTCAATCACTCTCACATTTACCATTTTGCTCACTCTCACATTTATATTATTATTTGGCTTACTCTCACATTTACCATTTTGTGCATATGTAAGTAAGCATAAAAATGATGCATAAATGATGTGATTTCTTCTAAAACATCACATTTACATCATGTTTTTATGAAAATACCAAAAATCACTATTTCGAATGCATACACATGTTTGCAGTCAAAACTTCAAAAACTCATAAATAAGCTTTGAATGCATTTGTGTTTTCTAGAAATGAGGTGACTGTTAAATACAGTTGACAGATAAATGTCAAAAGCAAAGTCAAATGTAAAGTAAAGTGTCAAATGCAAAGTAAAGTGTAACGTAAAGTGTCAATTGTGTATCCAAATCTTATTTTTTTATATCTAAATCTTATGTTTTTGTATCCAAATCTTACTTTTCAACATAAGATTTGGATACAAAAACATAAGATCTGGGCATAAAAAAAAAATTTGGATACACAATTGACACTTTACTTTACATTTGACATTTGACTTTGCATTTGACTTTACATTTGACACTTTACAGGGCTTGGGACTCCCCCCTGATGACATTTAGGCACTCGTATGTTTATTACTGTGGCTTTGTACATTTTGTGCACTCAAACATTCATAAATCAAGCTTCTTATGTTTCACTCACTCTCACATTCAAGATTTGAGTGCTCACTCTCACATGTACCATTTTGCCCCCTTCCCTCACACAACTACCCCCATGTTTACCATTTTGCTCACTCTCACATTTACCATTTTGCTCACTCTCACATTTACCACTTTGTCCCCTTCCCTCACACAACTACCCCCTATGTTTACCATTTTGATCACTCTCACATTTACTATTTTGATCACTCTCACATTTACCATTTTGCTCACTCTCACATTTACCATTTTGATCACTCTCACATTTACTATTTTGCTCACTCTCACATTTACCATTTTGATCACTCTCACATTTACTATTTTGATCACTCTCACATTTACCATTTTGATCACTCTCACATTTACCATTTTGATCACTCTCACATCTGCTATTTTGCCCCCTTCCCTCAAACAACTCCCCCATTTTGCTCACTCTCACATTTACCATTTTGATCACTCTCACATTTACTATTTTGATCACTCTCACATTTACCATTTTGCTCACTCTCACATTTGCAGCTTTGTGCACTCTCACATTTAATTAACTTCAGTGATCAAAATGGTAAATGTGAGAGTGATCAAAATAGTAAATGTGAGAGTGATCAAAATGGTAAATGTGAGAGTGTGCACAATAGTAAATGTGAGAGTGAGCAAAATGGAAAATGTGAGAGTGGTCAAAATGGTAAATGTGAGAGTGAGCAAAATAGTAAATGTGAGAGTGAGCAAATAGTAAATGTGAGAGTGAGCAAAATGGTAAACATAGGGGGGAGTTGTTTGAGGAAAGGGGGCAAAATGGTAAATGTGAGAGTGAGTGAAACGTAAGAAGCTCGATTTGTGACATGTAACATTAGCAGAAAATACCAACTTTCCCAATTTGAAGTGAATTATTTATATTATGTTTCTTATTTTGTGCCACTTTTAACTTTTGTACAAATATTGAATAGTGCTTTTATTAAATGTTACGCGCGAAATGTGAGAGTGCGCAAAATGTGACACTTCCAAATTCATACTTCATCTGTTTTTTTTGCTTATTTTCAGCTATTCTTGACATTTGCACAAAATGCTAATTTTCACACTTTGATGACCTATGACTCACTTACAGTAGGTATTAAAAGTGAATTTGTGAAGTGAAGTGACTTAAATGTGAGAGTGAGAGAAGCTGCAAATGTGAGAGTGAGCAAAATGGTAAATGTGAGAATGAGCAAAATGGTAAACATAAGGGGGAGTTGTTTGAGGGAAGGGGGCAAAATGGTAAATGTGAGAGTGATCAAAATAGTAAGTTAATTAAATGTGAGAGTGTGCAAAGCTGCAAATGTGAGAGTGTGCACAATAGTAAATGTGAGAGTGAGCAAAATGGTAAATGTGAGAGTGGTCAAAATGGTAAATGTGAGAGTGAGCAAAATAGTAAATGTGAGAGTGAGCAAAGTAGTAAATGTGAGAGTGAGCAAAATGGTAAACATAGGGGGGAGTTGTTTGAGGAAAGGGGGCAAAATGGTAAATGTGAGAGTGAGTGAAACGTAAGAAGCTCGATTTGTGACATGTAACATTAGCAGAAAATACCAACTTTCCCAATTTGAAGTGAATTATTTATATTATGTTTCTTATTTTGTGCCACTTTTAACTTTTGTACAAATATTGAATAGTGCTTTTATTAAATGTTACGCGCGAAATGTGAGAGTGCGCAAAATGTGACACTTCCAAATTCATACTTCATCTGTTTTTTTTGCTTATTTTCAGCTATTCTTGACATTTGCACAAAATGCTAATTTTCACACTTTGATGACCTATGACTCACTTACAGTAGGTATTAAAAGTGAATTTGTGAAGTGAAGTGACTTAAATGTGAGAGTGAGAGAAGCTGCAAATGTGAGAGTGAGCAAAATGGTAAATGTGAGAATGAGCAAAATGGTAAACATAAGGGGGAGTTGTTTGAGGGAAGGGGGCAAAATGGTAAATGTGAGAGTGATCAAAATAGTAAGTTAATTAAATGTGAGAGTGTGCAAAGCTGCAAATGTGAGAGTGACACAATGGTAAATGTGAAAGTGAGGAAAATTGTAAATGTGAGAGTAAGCAAAATAGTAAATGTGAGAGTGAGCAAAATAGTAAATGTGAGAGTGATCAAAATAGTAAATGTGACAGTGATCAAAATGGTAAATGTGAGAGTGAGCAAGATGGTAAATGTGAGAGTGAGCAAGATGGTAAATGTGAGAGTGAGCAAGATGGTAAATGTGAGAGTGAGCAAACTAGTAAATGTGAGAGTGATCAAAATGGTAAATGTGAGAATGAGCAAAATGGTAAACATAAGGGGGAGTTGTTAGAGGGAAGGGGGCAAAATGGTAAATGTGAGAGTGATCAAAATGGTAAATGTGAGAATGAGCAAAATGGTAAACATAAGGGGGAGTTGTTCGAGTGAAGGGGGCAAAATGGTAAATACATTTTCCTGGAAAAAAGTTGTTTTCAG
>OZ038458.1:23002276-23014508 GCA_964036195.1 Sphaerolaimus hirsutus | reverse complement strand
AAATGCATTCAAAGCTTATTTATGAGTTTTGAAGTTTTGACTGCAAACATGTGTATGCATTCGCAATAGTGATTTTTGGTATTTTCATAAAAACATGATGTAAATGTGATGTTTTAGAATAAATCGCATCATTTATGCATCATTTTTATGCTTACTTACATATGCACAAAATGGTAAATGTGAGAGTAAGCCAAATAATAATATAAATGTGAGAGTGAGCAAAATGGTAAATGTGAGAGTGATCAAAATAGTAAATGTGAGAGTGATCAAAATGGTAAATGTGAGAATGAGCAAAATGGTAAACATAAGGGGGAGTTGTTTGAGGGAAGGGGGCTTAATTAACTTCACTAATTCACTTTTAAAAACTACTGTAAGTGAGTCATAGGTCATCAAAGTGTGAAAATTAGCATTTTGTGCAAATGTCAAGAATAGCTGAAAACAACTTTTTTCCAGGAAAATGTATTTACCATTTTGCCCCCTTCCCTCGAACAACTCCCCCTTATGTTTACCATTTTGCTCATTCTCACATTTACCATTGTGTCACTCTCACATTTGCAGCTTTGCACACTCTCACATTTAATTAACTTACTATTTTGATCACTCTCACATTTACCATTTTGCCCCCTTCCCTCAAACAACTCCCCCTTATGTTTACCATTTTGCTCATTCTCACATTTACCATTTTGCTCACTCTCACATTTGCAGCTTCTCTCACTCTCACATTTAAGTCACTTCACTTCACAAATTCACTTTTAATACCTATTGTAAGTGAGTCATAGGTCATCAAAGTGTGAAAATTAGCACTTTGTGCAAATGTCAAGAATAGCTGAAAATAAGCAAAAAAACAACAGATGAAGTATGAATTTGGAAGTGTCACATTTTGCGCACTCTCACATTTTGCGCGTAACATTTAATAAAAGCACTATTCAATATTTGTACAAAAAAACTTTAAAAGTGGCACAAAATAAGAAACATAATATAAATAATTCACTTCAAATTGGGAAAGTTGGTATTTTCTGCTAATGTTACATGTCACAAACTGAGCTTCTTACGTTTCACTCACTCTCACATTTACCATTTTGCCCCCTTTCCTCAAACAACTCCCCCCTATGTTTACCATTTTGCTCACTCTCACATTTACTACTTTGCTCACTCTCACATTTACTATTTTGCTCACTCTCACATTTACCATTTTGACGACTCTTACATTTACCATTTTGATCACTCTCACATTTACTACTTTGCTCACTCTCACATTTACTATTTTGCTCACTCTCACATTTACCATTTTGACCACTCTCACATTTACCATTTTGATCACTCTCACATTTACTATTTTGATCACTCTCACATTTACCATTTTGCCCCCTTTTCCTCAAACGACTCTCCCTATGTTTACCATTTTGCTTACTCTCACATTTACTATTTTGCTCACTCTCACATTTAATATTTTGCTCACTCTCACATTTACTTTTTTGCTCACTCTCACATTTACCATTTTGATCACTCTCACATTTACTATTTTGATCACTCTCACATTTACTATTTTGCTCACTCTCACATTTAATATTTTGCTCACTCTCACATTTACTATTGTGCACACTCTCACATTTACCATTTCGATCACTCTCACATTTACTATTTTGATCACTCTCACATTTACCATTTTGATCACAGTGAAGTTAATTAAATGTGAGAGTGCACAAAGCTGCAAATGTGAGAGTGAGCAAAATGGTAAATGTGAGAGTGATCAAAATAGTAAATGTGAGAGTGATCAAAATGGTAAATGTGAGAGTGAGCAAAAGGGGGGGGTTGTTTGAGGGAAGGGGGCAAAATAGTAGATGTGAGAGTGATCAAAATGGTAAATGTGAGAGTGATCAAAATAGTAAATGTGAGAGTGATCAAAATGGTAAACATAGGGGGTAGTTGTGTGAGGGAAGGGGACAAAGTGGTAAATGTGAGAGTGAGCAAAATGGTAAATGTGAGAGTGAGCAAAATGGTAAACATGGGGGTAGTTGGGTGAGGGAAGGGGGCAAAATGGTAAATGTGAGAGTGAGCACTCAAATCTTGAATGTGAGAGTGAGTGAAACATAAGAAGCTTGATTTATGAATGTTTGAGTGCACAAAATGTACAAAGCCACAATAATAAACAAAATGTCATCAGGGGGCAGTCCCAAGCCCTGTAAAGTGTCAAATGTAAAGTCAAATGCAAAGTCAAATGTCAAATGTAAAGTAAAGTGTCAATTGTGTATCCAAATCTTTTTTTTCATGCCCAGATCTTATGTTTTTGTATCCAAATCTTATGTCGAAAAGTAAGATTTGGATACAAAAACATAAGATTTAGATAATAAAAAAAAAAGATTTGGATACACAATTGACACTTTACTTTACACTTTACTTTGCATTTGACACTTTACTTTACATTTGACTTTGCTTTTGACATTTATCTGTCAACTGTATTTAACAGTCACCTCATTTCTAGAAAACACAAATGCATTCAAAGCTTATTTATGAGTTTTTGAAGTTTTGACTGCAAACATGTGTATGCATTCGCAATAGTGATTTTTGGTATTTTCATAAAAACATGATGCAAATGTGATGTTTTAGAAGAAATCGCATCATTTATGCATCATTTTTATGCTTACTTACATATGCACAAAATGGTAAATGTGAGAGTAAGCCAAATAATAATATAAATGTGAGAGTGATTGAAATGGTAAATGTAAGAGTGATCAAATGGTAAATGTGAGAGTGAGCAAAATATTAAATGTGAGAGTGAGCAAAATAGTAAATGTGAGAGTGATCAAAATGGGGGAGTTGTTTGAGGGAAGGGGGCAAAATAGTAGATGTGAGAGTGATCAAAATGGTAAATGTGAGAGTGATCAAAATGGTAAATGTGACAGTGATCAAAAAAGTAAATGTGAGAGTGATCAAAATGGTAAATGTGAGAGTGAGCAAAATATTAAATGTGAGAGTGATCAAAAAAGTAAATGTGAGAGTGATCAAAATGGTAAATGTGAGAGTGAGCAAAATAGTAAATGTGAGAGTGATCAAAATGGTAAATGTGAGAGTGAGCAAGATGGTAAACATAGTGGGGAGTTGTTTGAGGAAAGGGGGCAAAATGGTAAATGTGAGAGTTATCAAGATGGTAAATGTGAGTGTGAGTGAAACGTAAGAAGCTCGATTTGTGACATGTAACATTAGCAGAAAATGCCAACTTTCCCAATTTGAAATGAATTATTTATAGTATTTTTCTCATTTTGCGCCACTTTTAAAGTTTTTTTTTGTAAAAATATCGAATAGTGCTTTTATTAAATGTTACGCGCGAAATGTGAGAGTGCACAAAACTTGACACTTCCAAATTCATACTTCATCTGTTTTTTGCTAATTTTCAGCTATTCTTGACATATGCACAAAATGCTAATTTTTACACTTTGATGTCCTATGACTCACTTACAGTAGGTATTTAAAGTGAATTTGTGAAGTGAAGTGAATATGTTAAGTTAATTAAATGTGAGAGTGCGTGAAGCTGCAAATGTTTAAACAGAACTTTGAATAATTTCTCATATTTTGTCACATCGGCGCCACACCCACTGAATGTCAACTGTATCATCGCTTTTGGCGCTTGGCGCTATTTTTGACAGGCGCCAGGAACAAAATGCCTGGCGCTGGCGCTTGGTGCTAGCGCCATGGTGCTTCTGGCGCTTGGCACTATTTTGCTCTGGTGCCATTGGTGCTTGGTGCTAGAGGTCGGAAAAGCGCCATGGCGCTTTTGGCGCTTGGCACCAAAGTTATGGCGCTTTTCACATCACTAGTCCGATGACACCCGATGTCAACTCAGCCTACTGGGGGCAGTCCCAAGCCCTGTAAAGCATAAAGTAAAGTGTCAAATGTAAAGTCAACTGCAAAGTAAAGTGACAATCAAAACAAACAAGAAAAGATTTTATTACTGAACTTAGCAATTGACAGTTTACTTTGTATTTGACTTTACATTTGACACTTTTATTTGCATTTGACTTTACATTTGACACTTTACTTTACACTTTACAGGGCTTGGGACTGCCACCTGGTTTCCATGAAGGTTTTAGTTGATGGGTTAATTTTAGGCTGGTCCCGGACCCCCGGGTCCCGATCCAAAAACCTGGTCCCGTTTGAACCCTAGGGTAAATGAATGTACTTTTGGCCACTGGCCCGTTGACTGGCGATTTGCCAAGTTGTAAATATGTCACACAAAGCGTTTTTCGCGTGGCAGGTAGTTTGCAGGTGCCAAAGCAGAAAGGATGTTGACCACATAAATACTAGCATAAATTTATTGTTACGCCCCCTCTGTTGTGCTCTTGTTTATTTACATCCTTCCATTTTCATTTCCCCGCAACAGAACTGCGCCACAGCGTGCCAGATGTTTTTTTCGCTGCCGCGCGGCTGGCGTCAACAAATCTGGGCCATCCTCCGTGCGCCTGAACAGCCGTCCGATTGACGATTTTTCACACGCTGGGTGGCGCGGTGGGGTCGTTTCTGTGCTGTTACAACCGGGTGCCAGTCCCAAGCCCTGTAAAGTTTCGTCAAGTTTTCGTCAAAGCTCAGTAATAAAAACTTTTCTTTTTTGTTTTGATTGACGTTTTACAATTTGACACTCGACTTTACAGGGCTCAGGACTGCCCCATGATGCCAGTCTCGCTCTCTGCAGAGTGAAATGTCATACAAATTTGTAAATTGTCATGTCAAGTGTCAAAATTTCCGTAATACGTTCTTTTCTTTTTTAATATATCTTTTTATTGGCATTTTACATGACAATTGACTTTACAGGGATGGGGTGCAAAAAATGCTATGCAAAAAATAGCGCCATGCCAATGGCGCGTTTCATGGGTATGGCCCAATGCCACAACAAAACAGCGCCATGACATTTTTTTCCATTAGGCCTGGCACCAGCGCCATGGCACTCTTTCAATTGGGGTGGTGAAAGAACCATGGCACTTTTCCATCACTAGTTTTTTTCACTATTTAAACACACAGTGCATTGTGCAACACCCCAACTGTTTACTGTTAGCATATGGGCTTTTTCAAAGTGGCAAACACAACATAATTGCCTAGTATAACAAACAACTACTCACATGTGAAGTAACAAATATTTAGGAACCTGATTAATAGATGGTTCTCACAAACAGTTCAGATTATTTAATACCAAACACCATGAAATCATGCAGAATGTAGTTTTTCAAAATGGAGTAATGTAAATGTGATTATTTTTTCAAAGAAAGTGTGCCATTTCTGTGTCATATTTACTATGCATTGCATTTGCACAAAATGGTAACTTTACAGTTTGATGTCAAATATTTTGTTGACAATCACAATTATGCCTAGTAGGAAAGTTGTAAATATTCAAAATCCCTATATGATTGTCCATATGAGTCAAGTGCTTTAAGTCAATGCCCCAACAGTTATGAGGCAAAATATCTATACATATACCATTTGAAGATGTTTTGCTCTGTAACTGTTGAAACATTCACTTTTTTTATTCAAACAGTCAGTACAATTTTACAGGCATTCTTATCCTTAACAATAGTTGTCTCCAGGCTACATGGAAATAAATCTGTGCTTCGTGACCTTTTTGATGTAGTTTCATGACCTCTTTGATGTACCTATTCCTATGCCTTCTAATAGTAGAGTGCTGGTCTATTCTTTTCATCAACTTTTTTACCTCCCATTATATTAGATGGAGGCTGCCATTCTATTTTTTCACCAATTTTTTCACACATTTTTCATTTGAAGATAAAGTATTTTTGATGTAACATGAGCAACATTTGAATATCAGAACAAAAATTAAAAAAACAAACAAATGTGAAAACAACCCTTCAATCATAGTTCTGAACTCCTCAGATGTTGTCAGCACCTTTTTTCTATTTTGGTGTTTTGGCACCCTCCCAATGTACTTACTACCTGCTGTTCTATTGGAGGTGCTGTTCTATTAGAAGAAATACTGTACTGCCTATGAACTGATATCAAATGTTGTTGATACCACAATTGTTAGCTTTTTTGCCCAAAGGTGCAATTCAGAAACCCATTGTCAATAAGATACTAACTTCATAATGTTCAAATGACCATGTTGTGCAAATGTAATGCACTGTAAAAATGATGGAAAATATTAACTTCATAATGTTAAAATGACCATTTTGTGCAAATGTGGTGCACTGTAAAAATTATGGAAAATTATTCCCAGATATTTTTTCAGTAATCAAGTTTTGCAACCTGATATTTTGTTACCAACTCAAGTACTTTTTCATTCCCAGTTATTAAATTTGTGTTTGTTACATTAAAATTTATATTCACAAAAATCTAATTTTATTTCTGCAACAGTGCCCCCTTTTCCCAGCCAAATGTGGTGTAAGCTGAGTTCAGCATTGGGTTATTTATCACAGCAATTTGATCTGGGTGCACAATTTCCCTACACACTTTAGTTTTCAACTAAAATGGGAAAAACACACAAATCAGCTTTGAACATATTTGCGTTTACTGAATTGAGCTTTTTTAATGCCCATATCAACTGTTGACGGCCAACTCATTCCGGTAAACTCACATGCGTTCAAAGCTGATTAGTGAGTTCTCAAAATTTCGGTTGAAAACTAGTGTGTGTAGACCCAGTGATACGATATACGAACCCTGCCTTTGCTAAAACAAACGCACGCCAACCATCCGTCTAAATATTATTTACACATCGCAGCTGTGTGGTATTCCCGGTTGACATACATAAAAATGTACGCACGCGTGCACTGTGTTGGCGCGCGGCCAGCTAAGTCTAGTAAGACGTGTGTATTATCGATTGCCCTTTGTCATTGGCGCCGTGGAAGCTATTACTATTTTCCAGTTGTTTCTTTCTTTGAAAGTGGATTAACGTTGTTTTTGGCAGATAAATATATAACTCTGTTTCTATCACTAATTTAATTCAATTGGGGAATTTTGTTGCGCATTGAAACCACTTGACGTTTCAGTTTGTTTGTCATTTTTGTGCAATTTTTGGGGGTTAGAGATTTTGTTTAGACAGTTAGCAGCTTTTTCCAGGGGCGGATCCCGCACTCTGTAAACGCTATGTGAACGGGAAATGTCACAACTTATGGAGTGTTATATGTGCGTTGTTCCCATTGAGTGCCCAGTGAGGTTTGCATTTAACCCCCTCCCCCAAACCGCCCAGCTATCTATCTTTCCCGGAGGCAAATTTTCTGGCTACTAGCCCCTGAACCCCCACCTGACCTAATCGGCCCACCTACCTGGAGCGATGTTTGAGGAATTATACCCCAACTTTTGCTCAAAATCGTTAATTTTATAGCTTTTCACCTCCAAAATCACTAGATCACGTTCCTTATTGCCTATTTTCAGCTATCTTTAGTGCTATATGCTCCTGTATACCTATTTATATTGAGCTATTTTACACCTACTTTTAGCGATTTTTCTCTTTTCTCTGTTGTACACCTTGAAAAAGCCTTTATATCGAACTGCCGCTACTCCCCCCCCCAACCCCCCCCCCCCAAATTTTGTTCAGTCATCTATCCCGCCGGAGGAGCGATTTGCTATCTACCCAACCCCCTGACGGTCAAAATCTAGGAGCCCCCTGTCTCACAGTTACCAATTTTCCGCGCAGCTAAAATGGACTTGAATCTACGTCATCATGTCGGCATCATGTCGCGATTGCGCCAGCCCGACGGCAGCCCGGCACCAGCATCGAGGACAACCCCCCGTTTGTCGGGCATCGCTTCTCGCACGTTCCGCATCTCGGCAGCAGCAGGACAAATTCAGCGTGGAAGTTACATCCGCCATGCGCGATCATCTAGACGTGAGTTATTGAATTTGTTGTTTTTTTTCCCATTTTTTAACCGCTGCGGCTTTTGGTGGCTGTGTATGTACCGTATTACCTCGAATTACCCCCCCCCCCCTTGAATTAACCCCCCCCCCCCCTCGAAATACCCCCCCTAAATTTCGGCTGAGGAAATAATAACCCCCCCTCGAAATACCCCCCTAAAATTGAGTGTAACGTGAACGTACATGACAAATACCGCAGTTTGTGATCTGTACTATGCAGAACACACGTTAAAACTGATGATTAAGTGACGTTGGGGAAGGGTTTTTGTGTATATACAGTAATATATGCCTATAAACACATATAAATCTATGTGATTGTTCAATTTTTCTACGTCTGCGTATGGGGAATTTCCGAAAATTTCTGCCGAAATAATAGACCCCCCCCCCCTCGAATAAACCCCCCCTCGAATTATCCCCCCCTCAAATTTTGCTGGCGAAATAATAAACCCCCTGTGGGTATTTCGAGGTAATACGGTAGATTGTTTTAAGCTGTTCGCAATCAATTTTTTTGTACTCATTCACGGTAAAATGCAAACATTTTGAGCTCAAGCGCACCATTTCACACATACAGAAACTGGATTGCTTGTTTTCAGGCTTTTGCACAAATTTGGTCGTGTAGCATTATGTTCTGTGGTTCTATGTGCTTTAAAGCGTAAGCTGTGTTTCATTGGTGGAAGTACACACGGTTCTGCTCATATATATTAATATATATCACCCTCAAATGTGATTTCGAAGATAAAATAAGAATCATGTTGACTAAAGCTGCTAAAAAATTCGATTTAAAAAATAAATAAACCCCCTTACGACTGAATACCCCCCGCAGTCGACAGCGCGGTCTGCGGCGGGTTTCCCGCGAGATCTGCACTTGTCTGTGGGCGGGTCGCCCGACGTCCAGCCCGTGCTCGAACAGCTCAGGGGCCAGCTGGCTAGGAGGGCCGGGTCCGTTTTTTATTTTTATTTTGTGGAAAAGAAGGATTGTGTTGTAGGTGATTGAATTTTTTGGTTGTTTTTCGATGTCCTAACATTTCAAACTTCTTGTTATTGAGAAAATGCTTCCAAATGCCATTTTCGTGTCGACATTCGACATCGCTTCATATCAACAATGGTCTATTTTCAAATCCGATATGCATCATATGCCTACGTACCTTTCTTTCAATACCGCTAAAATATTGCCTCGGTATAATTCAAAGGGACCGCACCCTGCAAAGTCTTTTACAGAACTCCGGTCGTTTTCCATGACATTTCACAATATTGTATAACATTTTGCATGCCATGATGACACTTGACTTGACACTTTACAGGGTGCGAGACTACCACCAGATCACTCACAATCACCCTTTACCTCCCCCCAGTTTCGCGGCGCGTCACTCGAGCTACGCGGCAGTGGAGCGGATCTGCGCGGAGCTGCACGCGGAACTGGCGGCTGCAGCCAGGGCGCTGTCGGGCCGCGCCAAGTCCGCCAGCCAGAACAGCCTCAACCAGCAGGGCGCCGCCGTGTCGGGCGCCCACCAGAGTGTCGGGTCCCCGCAGGGATCGCACACGCCTAAGGTGGCTTTTTGGGGTGGGGGGGGGGGGTGAAAGTGGCTTTGAATTTTTTTTACAAAAGTACATTATCGCGGAATTGCATTATCATGTAAATTTTGCATGCGCGTCTTTTGTTGAGTACACGGTTGAAATGTAATGTAAAACAGATTTCAGTTTACCACAATGAATCATTGTCGATCTCCGTCAACAGAATTTGACAGACTTTTTATTCCGGTAGGCTCAAATGTGTTTGAAGACAGATTATCAGATTCAGAAACTAGTGTGAATAGGGCCGCTAATACCCATCGGAAATATAATATTCACTACCGAGGTGTGTTTGTCACGCCCGCCAATTTTGAATTTGTAACCTAACTATCTACCCATGCTTTTCAGAACAAACGGAAATTGCGCATATTCGATCGTTCGTCGCGACCGAAATCGATCGTCAGTGAGTTCACTGCCAACATTTTTTATGTGTACAAACCTTTCTTGACGCCTCAAAATAAAAAAACCCCCAACCCCCCAGACGGCGAACAAGCGGTTTCGTCAGCCAACTGCCAACTGGCCCAAGAGGAGGGCATGACCAGCTCCGACGAGTGCTCCTCCCTGCACAAGGAGGGCGCGGCCCTACCGCAGGGCGGCGGCGTCTTTGAAGACGATTTGCAGCCGCAGCTGCAGTCGCTCGCTTCCGTGCCCGAAAATGGCGAGCTGTTGGGCGGCGCGGCCGCAGTTGGCACTCGGCCAGATGTGCTGGTGGCCGTGTTGAAGGGCAGGGCTAATGCCAGGCCGAGACACAGGAGGACGCCGCCCTCCAGGAAGAGTAAGGGCGCTGAGGTATTTTAGGGGGGGGGGGGTTTCTCGTTTGATTGGGTTAATAATGTTGCTCGATGGATATAAATACAAATGCGCGTAAAACGGGCATAATGACCGGGTCGCACGTAATGCAGAGAGTATTGATGTCTTTGATGTATAACGTTTATTCGCCTTAGTGAGTGCTATGGCGCACCGCACACTGAAATTTTGCGTTCAGCGTTCGAACGTTTTTGCACGCTGAACTAAAAACGCTGAAATCAATGTCTAAAGAACACAACATTTTTGAAGCGTAAAAATTCTACTCGCATGTGAATCGCGCGAAATATTGCAAATTCCGAAACTTTTACGCTCCAAAAACGTTGCGTTCTTTAGATTTGGATTTCAGCGTTTGTAGTTCAGCGTGCAAAAACGTTCTAACGCTGAACGTAAAATTTCTGTGCGGTGCGCCTAAATTAGATCAGAATTTTTAAAAATTTTTTTGTGTTTTTTTAGTAGGGTATGATAGATTCCATTGTAAAGTGTGTGGCCAGTGACAGTTGGTCATAGTATTTACTGTCAATGTTATAGACGAATGCCTTGCGAAGCCTCGCCTATATCCCCCCCCCCCCGCAGCGACACGAATTCAGCGCGGATCAATTTTTCGCCAGCCAACTGGGCACTTCAGAAAGCCCCGCGACGGCAACAGCTGCGGCTGCGGCGCCGCTCAGCCCGACTGCAGTTGCGGCCGTGCAGCAGAGTGCGGTGGTGCGCGGCAGCAGGGCCGAGTCGTCGCCGCTGCAGCACAGTGCCGCCTCGCCGCCAGTGAAGGGGTGTGTTTTGTGTGAGAGGGGTCTCGAATAAATGCGGCTGAATAAGGATGGGCCGAGTTTTTTTTACAGTTTTTTTTAAACTGGGCCATAAAAACCGTTTTTACCACCGTTTTCCTACAACTGGATACAGGGACGTAGCCAGGATTTTTGAGCGGGGAGGGCGGATTGTATACGGAGCTCGGCGAACGGGGGGGGCGGCGCCCCCCCCCCCCTAAATTTGACCCCTGTGGTAAAGGAATGGCGCCTTGGCGCCAGCGCCATTCGTAGGCGCGACGCCATGGCGCCATTGGCGCCAAATAGTGCTGTACTTGTATGTATTTTACATACATATACAGCGACGGGGGGCGAATTTTCAGTGCTTTTTTGGTCGTAAACCACAGGTATAACTTAAATATACTGTGCGGCGCCGAAATGCGCGCTTGCGCGCAAAATTTTTCCGGACTGCCGACAAAATCGCTTTACGGAAGCACCATTTCGGGTATAATTTCTTGTCCGACCCGAGAAGGGGGGGGGGCGGCCCCCCCGCCCCCCCCCCTGGCTACGTCCTTGACTGGATATTTGTACAGAAATAAACCTATAAAATAAATATTATTGGTTTATCGACCAAAAAAACGAGTTTGAATTGAATTGCGGGCGAAATTAAATATTTAAATATAAAATCGAATCGAATTCGAATCTTGTAAATAAGTATATATCCATCTTCGAACGTCACACTTGCAGCGCGCTGCTGCCGCCCAAAAAGTGCGCGCCGCCGTCCGGATCGCCCACACAGTTCGCTGGCTCCACCCCCGATACTAGCGTCGCCACTGCCGGCATAGCTGAGGTTTTTTCTTTTTTTATAGAATTTTTAAAAGTGTGTGAATTTGTAAAACGTGGCTTCATTACGACAGGTCACCGGTGGCTCCAGCGAGACGCGTGTGGATACGTCCCATACTACCGGTGAGTCACAGTGGGAATTCGATTTGCACGTGCAAACTAGCCTGTGCAGAGTCATAACTGAGAAACCGTGAAATCGTTGCTACCAAAATGGTTTTGGTTCTCCGTGCAATATGCTGTGCATGACGTCAGACACAACCACGACACGTGCAGTTAACGTGTAATTTGTGAAGTGCATACGTAGTATGTGTGGTATAAAGTACGCCAACTATTAATTATAAACTCGCAAGCTCGCACATGCACACACACATCCACTTATCCCCTCAGGCTCGCAGTCGACCTTACCCGACGCGAGCGGC
>OZ038458.1:22989044-23002076 GCA_964036195.1 Sphaerolaimus hirsutus | reverse complement strand
GAGAACCAGTTTTTTTACAAAAAACCTCAGAAGAACAGAGACTTCAATTTTTACAGGAATAACACAAAGTAGTATTTCCAGAAATAGTAGTCAACTTTTACATGATGAGGAGAAATACTTACGGTAGTTAACACAAAAAATAAGACCTTCTACATTTGCTTGATCATAAATTGCAGCATTTTGCCTCTTCGGTTTCGGGACAGGCTTTGGAGTCTTGCTGATCTTCTTTGCTGGGCGCTTTGGCTCGTCGGGTTCCTCTGTAACCTCGTCAACAGATTGTTCAGAATCCGACTGCTCAGCAACAGGAGGAAAGAGAGACCTTTTTGGTTTCTTTGAGAATTTTGGAGTTTTCTCCATGATGAATGAAGTCAGTTGAGTAGGAAGTAATGTTTACTTCTGATGAAGAACCAGTGATGCTCAGTACTGAGTTTAGGTCCACCTTATATATTCTTCTATTTTTGTGATAAGAACAGGAAGAATACCACTTTAGAAGTGGTACACCTTTTATTATCACTCTTTGTTTACAAAAGATTTGCTCCTTAAATGAAATTCTATACACCATTTTCAAAGCTTTTCTTATCACAAATAAATAAACAGTAACATCCTTGCAGAAATGCTTAATTTTTTAAAAAAGTTTTTTTTTTCTACCATAAGATGTTTATTTAATGACACCATTCTGTACCCCATAGTGTCATGTTTGCAGAAATACTTATTTTTGGCAAAAAGTCATGTTTTTCTGCCATAAGATGTTTATTTAAGACACCCTTATCACCAGTACCATTCTGTACCCCATGGTGCCATGTTTGGAGAAATACTTATCTTTTGCGAAAAGTCATTTTTTTTCTGGCACAAGATGTTTATTTAATAATGACCTTATCAGTACCATTCTGTACCACATGCTCTTATCTTTGGAGAAACACTTACTTCACTTATTTCACATAATATTTTCGAGCAAAAGTAAATACTGGAATTCAACATATTTCAAAAATTGACATCAAAATCACTTTATTAACTCAGTATGGATTGATTTATGGATAACATAAGTTAAATACAAAGATCAATGATTCATATCTGATATAATGAACCGAGGACATACATTTCACACCCTAAATATCACATGTAGAACCATTTTCTGTTTTTAAAAAAACTTTTTTTTAAAAGTTTTTAAAAAAAGTCAAATTGCTGTGAAACATCACCAGAATAGTCATCTGCTACACAAGCAGAACCATTTTCTGTTTTTTTAAAAACTTTTTTTAAAAACTTTTTAAAAAAAGTCACATTGCTGTGAAACATCACCAGAATAGTCATCTGCTACACAAGCAGACCCATTTCATGTTTTTTTTAAAAACTTTTTTTAAAAACTTTTTAAAAAAGTCAAATTGCTGTGAAACATCACCAGAATAGTCATCTGCTACACAAGCAGAACCATTTTCTGTTTTTTTGAAAAACTTTTTTGAAAAAAAGTCAAATTGCTGTGAAACATCACCAGAATAATCATCTGCTACACAAGCAGAACCATTTCATGTTTTTTTAAAAACTTTTTTAAAAACTTTTAAAAAAAGTCAAATTGCTGTGAAACATCACCAGAATAGTCATCTGCTACACAAGCAGAACCATTTTCTGTTTTTTTGAAAAACTTTTTTGAAAAAAAGTCAAATTGCTGTGA
Source organism: Sphaerolaimus hirsutus (assembly GCA_964036195.1). Lineage (NCBI taxonomy): Eukaryota > Metazoa > Nematoda > Chromadorea > Monhysterida > Sphaerolaimidae > Sphaerolaimus > Sphaerolaimus hirsutus. Next base: position 23,000,410 of record OZ038458.1, on the reverse strand, counting down.
AACATCACCAGGAACTCTCAATTGAGCACAAAAGCATTTGAATAAACAGGATATCACCAAAATCTAATGGAGGCATTGATTCCTCCACAAAGGCACATCAAAATGGACAACTGTTTCCAGTGCATCCCAGACTTGATCCTGTACTACACAAAAACCAAGGAGCCAATTGGAAACCAGAAATTTATTTTGTTGAAGCCGGTTTCCCATCAAAGTTGGCAGCTGAACAATGATCAGGTAGAATTTTTATTTTTATTTAATTATCTTTCAAACATTTTGATGATGATTTATGAAGGAGATAAAGACAGGTGCCAATCCCAGACCCTGTAAGGTGTAAAGTACAGTGTCAAATTATCATGCAAAGTTCAATAAAAAAATCTTTTTTTGTGTATGTTTTTGACATTTTACATTTTTCTACTTTACATTTTATAAGGTTTGGGACTCCCCCCTGGTGTGGAAATTCTAACAAACATAATACAGATTATTTCAGAGTGTAGAAAAGGGAGAAAGGTCACTAAAACTACAGGGAAAATGACTACCATAAAAGCTATAGAATTACATTTACCACATTTACCATTTTGCCCCCTTCCCTCAAACGACTCCCCCTTATGTTTACCATTTTGCTCATACTCACATTTACCATTTTGATCACTCTCACATTTACTAGTTTGCTCACTCTCACATTTACCATCTTGCTCACTCTCACATTTACCACCATCTTGATCACTCTCACATTTACCATTTTGCCCCCTTCCCTCAAACAACTCCCCCTTATGTTTACCATTTGGCTCATTCTCACATTTACCATTTTGATCACTCTCACATTTACTATTTTGCTTACTCTCACATTTACAATTTTGCTCACTCTCACATTTACCATTTTGATCACTCTCACATTTACTATTTTGCTTACTCTCACATTTACAATTTTGCTCACTCTCACATTTACCATTTTGATCACTCTCACATTTACTATTTTGCTCACTCCCACATTTACCATTTTGATCACTCTCACATTTACTTTTTTGATCACTCTCACATTTACCATTTTGATCACTCTCACATTTAATATTTTGCTCACTCTCACATTTACCATTTTGATCACTCTCACATTTACCATTTCAATCACTCTCACATTTACCATTTTGCTCACTCTCACATTTATATTATTATTTGGCTTACTCTCACATTTACCATTTTGTGCATATGTAAGTAAGCATAAAAATGATGCATAAATGATGCGATTTCTTCTAAAACATCACATTTACATCATGTTTTTATGAAAATACCAAAATCACTATTGCGAATGCATACACATGTTTGCAGTCAAAACTTCAAAAACTCATAAATAAGCTTTGAATGCATTTGTGTTTTCTAGAAATGAGGTGACTGTTAAATACAGTTGACAGATAAATGTCAAAAGCAATGTCAAATGTAAAGTAAAGTGTCAAATGCAAAGTAAAGTGTAAAGTAAAGTGTCAATTGTGTATCCAAATCTTTTTTTTTTTTATATCTAAATCTTATGTTTTTGTATCCAAATCTTACTTTTCGACATAAGATTTGGATACAAAAACATAAGATCTGGGCATGAAAAAAAGATTTGGATACACAATTGACACTTTACTTTACATTTAACATTTGACTTTGCATTTGACTTTACATTTGACACTTGACAGGGCTTGGGACTGCCCCCTGATGACATTTTGTTTATTATTGTCGCTTTGTACATTTTGTGCACTCAAACATTCATAAATCAAGCTTCTTATGTTTCACTCACCTTTAAAGTGTTTATCAGGGTGTTCTTCTGCGGCGAGCACACGGCGCACGGGCAGGCGGCCACCGTGCACGGCGCCATCATCTCGGGGCTGCGCGAGGCCGGCCGCATCGCAGAGCAGTACCTCCAGTGCCCCTACGCCCCCTGAGGGGGGGGGTGTCAATGGGCCCCCACACACTGATGTCAACTGAATTCGTGTCAACTAAATGTCAACTGAATTTAAGTGATACTGTGATTTCAACTTATCTATCTGATAGAGCATAGTTAATTTTACATCATGACGCTTCATTTTCATTGTTCCTGTTAAGTGTGATGCTTTTTACAAACTTCTTGTTTTATTCAATTGACACTGAGTTGACGCGAATTTGCGATGTCAACTAGTGTGTGTGGGCCCAATGTGAATTGCGATCAATGAATGCGTATATTGGGATGGGATTTAATTGGTATTTTAGGCAATTTCACGCATATTTTACGATGCATAAATGTGACCACTGAATTTACTGTATTTATCTTCAATGTGTCAGTCTTTTGTGTATGTACCGTGATTACTCGAACGAACAGTATTTTTTCGTCATGCTTTTTTAGGGGAAACTTTACGAGGCGATCACTAGGTTTTTCTTCAAATATTTCAAGCTTGTTTCTATCAATTCATTTTACTAAATATGCTTTATAATCAAAATAACAAGCTATTGTTGTTCAAATTGGATACTACAAATGTTCAGATTCACCGGCATCAGCGGTGGGAATTATTCAAAGGGGAATGTTTTTTCCACACCCATCTAACGACCGAAATCGTTGAAGGGGGGGTTATTATTCGAGTAAATACGGTATATTTAATTTGCCGAGTAATAAGTACACACTTTCATTGTTAAAACATCTTCCTCGTATACGCGACCATTTTTGCAACCCAATGAATGCTATAAAATCTGTTCGAATGAGCCATAACGACCACATAAAATATCAAACGAAGTGACCCCTGAGAGTTGAAAAAGCCCCCCCCCCCCTCCAGCCGAGATTGCCATCACCACAGACATTACTAGCGATGGAAAGCGTTCTGAAAAATAAATTTAGATTTTTGAGATATAAGAGAGATCTATTGAGAACTCTTTTCTGAGGAGAGTTGCTGTTTGAATTGGCGACAAGATTATTCAGATACTTTTCGGAGATTTTATAACTCCTGTATTTTATAGTAATACGCCAGAGTTGTTAAAAGAACCGAACTTTTATTAAAGTAAACGTAAACGTAAAGTATTTTTATTTTACTCACACGTGCGTACAGAAAACGTAAAGTATTGTATTTTTATTTTTACACTGCGTAAAAGGTGAGTAAAATACTTCTTTTTTTTGAGAAAACGTAAAAATGAGTATTTTTTCAAGGGAATACATAAAAGTGTTGTTTTTTCCCACAGAAAACGTAAAAGTGAATATTTTTCTCACAAAAAAAACGTAAAAGTTGTTATACGTGAAATATATCAAAGGTGTGTGTGTTTTTCTCCCCTGATAAGCATTTCTTGAGAAAATGTCCTATGTTTGTCACTAGGGTGTCAAATTTCCGTTTTCCGCAGGCAATTTTTTTCCGTTTTCCGTTCCATTTTCCGGCTGCTGAAATTTTTTTCCCGTTTTCCGTTCTGTTTTCCGGCCACATTTTTTTCCGTTTCCGTTTTTCCGGCTCATTTTCCGTTTTCCGCCTCCATTTTCTGTTTTTCCACCTCATTTTACTTTTTTGGCTCAATTTTCTGTTTACTGTTCCAGCCAAACTGGGAAAAAATTCATGCAGATTGTCAATTATGTAAATTTTTTCTTTTCCCAGCAAAATTTCTGCAAATTTTTCCCTCTTGCAGCAAAATTTCAGCAAATTTTATCCTATTTTTGGTAAAATTTCAGCAAATTTTTACCGTTTCCATGGAAATTTCATTTTTCCGTTTCCGTTTTTCCGGCCCCTTTTTCCGTTTTTCGGCCACTGAAATTATTTTTCTGTTTCCGTTTCCATTTTCCGCCAAGTGCAATTTTTTTCCGTTTTCCGTTCCGTTTTCCAGCCGCTGAAATTTTTTTCCGTTTCCGTTTTCCGTTAAAAAAATTTTTGACACCCTATTTGTCACTTTCTGTCTGGCAAAATAACATTTTCTGTCCCCTTAAAATACGTTTTCTGTACTCGCGTACTTTTTGACTCGCGTACTTTCAAAAAGTACGCGAGTATGTGAGTACGGGTATTTTTGTCGGGAGGAAACGTAAACGTATTTACGCAGTACGCGAGTATACGTACGTAAAAAAATCTGAAGTTCAGTTTAAAATCCCAAAACAATTTCGAATTTCCGCATCCATCACTGTTCACCACTAAACTAATTTCAAATCAAAAAAGAAAACATTGCAAAAATGTCGGCGGCGGATGATGATGAAAACACACAGGGAAAGGCACAGGAAAAAGTTGTTCCTGAATGGATGCTCGCAGCCAAGAACGCGGATTCTCAATCGCAGGCAAATACTTTACCGTGTTTTCTTGAATAAGCCCCTCTGTGAACTAGGTACCTGTGGTTGGGTGATGTTGAAATTGATTTTGTTACGAAATTTTCCTTCACGTTATAATTTCCTACGTGATAGAGCATACTGTATAAGTATTCTCGAATAAGTCCCCCGGGTAGTTATTTCTTTGTCAGAACTTTGAGGGGGGATATTCGAGGGGGGTTATTTTTTGGCATAATATTGAGTATGATGCATGACCCATATATTGTATGAATAGGTTGAAATTCCACAATTCATGCAATGAAATCAATGCTGGCTGCAAAAATACATGGCTTTTAAAGCAAACAAGCATAAAAACGCTTTGAAAATACATGGACGTCTGGGGGTAATCGGGTATATACGGTAGTCAATTTTACATCGATACACTTAATGTTCATTGTTTCAGTTAAGTATGATCCTTTGGAAAAAATTTGAGTTATTGAGTTGACATCCAGTTGACTCGAATTCGCGATGTCAACTAGGTAATGTGTGGGCCCAATTCGGGGACGTTTGCGCACACTTTGAAGAGAATTCCCCGAGTGCTTTAATGGGTAGGTACCGTATTTCCTCGAAATACCCCCAGTGGGTTGATTTTTTCAGAGTGAGAATTTTGAGGGGGGTAATTCGAGGGGGGAGGTATTATCTCGCCAGAAATTTTTTGGAATCCCAGTACTAAATTGTTGTTTGTAACGTGCACAGACGTTGAAACATGCTACAAAAGCGGCCATCTATAAGGCTCTATAGACTTATAAATATAAGTACCTAGACGTTATAAACCCTGTTCTAACATAACACAGTCATTGTTTTTAACGTGTATTCTGCGTTTCCCGGATCAAACTGTAGCTTTTGTCATTTACGTCTTCTATACACTATATTTGGGGGGGGGGGTTATAAGTTCATAGTGTCCATTTTGAGCGGGGTATTTCGAGGAAATACGGTATGTAATTGGTAAATATATACCGTGTTCTAACGTAACAAAGTCATTGTTTTTAACGTGTGTTCTGCATTGCCTCGTCATTTACGTTCTCTTTACACTCAATTGGGGAGGGGGGGGGGGTATTTCGATGTGGGTTATAAACTCATAGTCTCCATTTTGAGGGGGGGGGGTTATTTCGAGGATATGCGGTAATTACGAACTGTACTCGAACTCTTGACTAATATGACATTTGTAGAATACTAATAATAACTTGTCAGGGAAACTTGAACACTTGAAATGTTTATCTTGAATACTTTGTGCATCTATCAAAGTTTTTATATTAAGTCACACTAGTGATGGAAAAGCACCAGGAAAAATGGCGCCAGGCGCCAAAGGGCGCCAGGCAAAATGGCGCCATGGCGCCATTCCATCGCTAGTCACCACTTGATAAACTGCTGAATTAGCAATTAATGCCAAGCGCAACCTTATACTGTTGCAATTTATTGGCCAATCCTTTTAATCGGCGCCAAGAAATGCGTTCGTAAATTCGGTAAAACTGCAGGGCCGACCCTCCGCTAACGCGACTACCGAAAATGTGAATACAGGCTCGAAGAAAAAGGCTCAATCAGTGGGAGTTCCCGAACTGCTGGTGGGTTGTTCCGCGCCAAAACTGGGCCACTTTGTTAACTGAAACTGGTTTGGGTCAACTGAAAATGCATTCCCATCCAAACTGCATCCGTTTTTTGGCCCCTCAATTATTTATGCTCACTCCACTATCAAAATGGTTTTCATTTCGCAGGCAGTTACAAGGATAAAAGCAAAAGTTCGGCCGCGCAGCGGGCAAGGTGCCACTCCCGCACCCTGTAAACTGCTGTGGAAATGGCATATCTCATGCAAATTGCAAAATGTTATGTGAATGTACGTTTGCCAATTTACAGGGCATTTTGCAGGGTCTGGGAGTTGCAGCGGGGTCGTTTCAGTCTGATGACTTGCCGACAAGGAAGAAAAACTCTAAAAGCTCTAATGAGAACCGGTCGATACGCAGTGATAAAGGTGAGTCTTGGAAATGATCCAAATCTGTTAGAGATTGCGCTTGTTTTAGTACTTTTATTTTATTTTTAATTTTAGAGTAGACATTTGCAAATGGGCCGTTCACCTCCTAACAGTCAAAAACTCCAAGACAGCACATTTTTCAAGGAAATAACATCTGAAATTTCTACCGCACGTTTTCCAAATTTTTCAACGCCACTTACCCTTTTAAAGTGTCAACCTTTCAAAGTGTAAAGTGTCAGTGGTAACAAAACTTTCTTTTTATTTCGAGCTAGCTAAGGACTAGTGATGTAAAAGCGCCATGGCGCTGGCGCCTGGCGCTAGCGCCTGGCGCTAGCGCCATGGCGCTTTTCCATCACTAGCGGGGGGCACCTTGCACGGTGGTGGCTAGGGTGCAGACGGGATCCCGATCCCGAATCCAGAGACGTTTCGGGATTTCGTGGTCCCGATCCCGAAATACGAAAAAGCCAATCCCAATCCCGTCCCGATCCCGAAAAGTCAATCCCGTTTGAACCCTAGTCCTGGTTCGGGAATACATTCACGCCAATAATTCACGCCTATACCGTATTTCCTCGCAATCGCCCCAGGCGGCATATGATCACGTGTAGTTTCGATTTTTGTACGCTTTTGGAGCTACCGTATATCCTCGGATAAGACTGGGAGTTATTTTTCGCCAGAGTTTTTCAGGGGGGAGTTGTTTAAGGGGTAAGAGTTATTCAAGGGGAGGGGGGGGGGTATTTCTCCTCAGAATTACATTATTTATGTTGTCGCTGATGTAAATATGCTTTTGTATTTTTCTTTTCACTGCACTGCATTTGCAGCCCAGGCGTAGATTTATTTGGTCTGTCTAACCTCATTGATTCGTTTTTAGATTGACCTAACATCTTCTCAACATATCACAGGGGGTTATTCAAGTGTGCGAAGTTATTCGATGAGAGTCATTTTTCCCCACTCGGCAAACAGCGGGGAGTTGAGGGGTGGGGGGGGGGGGGTCTTATTCGCGGATATACGGTATTTCAAAACTGCGCCAAAAATATGGGGTATTCCCAGTAAAATGGCGCCAATCGCCAGCTGTTTGAGAGCACGATTTCTTTGTTGGCGCTTTTGCATCATTGGCCCACAGTAAACAGCTGAATTGCTCGCAGCTGAACGTGGTCTCGGCGCCCTCCATCAAGAGACTTTAAAGGAAACGTGAACACTGGTGCCAATTTCTCTAGTGGACAAGTGAACATCCTGACAAGTCAAAGTGCTAAGTGACAAGTAAATTGCCAAGTAGAAAGCGATAGGTTAGAATGGAAGATACCACGAAATGTTGCATCACCATGAATATCTGCTGAAATGATCCTTTTAGAATATGGAAAAACAAACAAAAAAATTAAAATATACCATCATCAAAAAGACAGTTTTAACGCGACATATTGAAAAAATCTGCCTAGCAGGACTGTCCTCCGAAACCAGCGTTAATGAAACGTTTCGACTTAAACGTGACTCATGACCAGTGATGTAAAAACAGCCAGGACTTTCGCCCAGCAACAAAAGCGCCATGGTGCTTTTCCAACCCCCAGCGCCAAGTGCCAATGTCGCCAGAGCAAAATGGCGCCAGGGGTCAGAAGCGCCATGGCGCTTTTTGCTTTGGCGCTAGCGCCATGGCGCTTTTACATCACTACTAACGATGGCAAACCCCCCAGAAAAAAGTATTTAAATTTTTAAGTGTTTTTTCTAAAATGAATTTTCGAATTTTCGAATTTTTTCCCAAATTAATTTTCGAATTTCGAATTTTTAAATTTTCGAATCTTTTTTGTCAATTTTCGAATTTTTTAAGAAAAATATTGAATTTTAAGCCTAAAACACAGTATTTGGACTGTTTTCATGTTTAGAACCCCTTTTAACTGTAATTTCACTGTAAGTGAAGCATGATATGACAATTTCATGTCACTTTAACATGACAAATGGTAGAAATACTTACTGTCTTTCCTCGAAATACCCCCGGGGGGTGATTGTTTCATAGTGGTCTCGAGAGGGGGGTTAAACGAGGGGGTATTTCGAGGGGGGTTTATTTCGCCAGAATTTTTTTTTGAAATCCCAGTACAAATTCGTTGTTTGTAATGTACGCTGAGGTAGTAAAATGCAACAATAACTGACATATATAAGGTTCTGTAGACTAATATTAGTATGTATATGGTAAATATAAACACTCTTCTAACGTGACACCGACATGGTTTTAACGTGTTTTGCATTACACAGAACACAAACTACAGTTTTTGTCGTGTACGTTCCCTTCACACTCAATTTGGGGGGTATTTCGAGGGGGGGGGTGATTGTCTCATAGTGGTCTCGAGAGGGGGGGGGGGGTCAAACGAGGGGGATATATCGGGGAAATACGGTATGTGGACTTATATGTCGGACAATTTTTTTGATGGTCCAGCGTCTGTTTCCGCGGAAGTAGAGCGCCGCGGTTCTAATTGTTCGGGCAGCTCTGTGCATTCAGTTCCTCAACTGATGTATCGGACTCAGGCTTCGCGACAGCCGCAGACGGACGCGATTTCAATGGATTTTTTTCATTACATCAGGCGTTTTCAGACCCACCGCATATCAAATGTCGATTTATTTAGCACACTGAACTTTAGAGTGCGGTTTGTCGCCTTGAATCACCTGAAAAATTCGAAAACTATTTTCGAATTTTTGAATTTTCTGAAAAATAAATCGATTTTTAAGTGTTTTTTTCCAGGGGTGAAATAAAAATTCGAAAATTATGAAAAAATTCGAAAATTCGAAAATATTTTCGAATTTTCGAATCTTTTTTTGCCATCGTTAATCACTACTCATGGTCATGACTTCACTTAACAGTTATGACTTGTATTTTCACTTGTCCCCTAGCGGAATTGGCCTCCGCTCGGTAATAATGAACATAAAACGTGATTTCTCAGGAGAAAAATGTAATGTGATGGTGGTGGTAACTCCAGTGTACTCATCATTAAAAGTGAAAAATAAATAAATGTGCTGTAAGTTTTTTGTTCATTTTTTCGTTCACAAAACCGCTACATATTTGAAATCTCAATCAAATCGCACTATACGCGGTCAGAAGCGGACCAAAAAAATTAAATGACCACTGATAGTGACAAGAAAACAACCTAAAAAATTCAAACATTTTGAAGAGAAACAAAAAACACTTCAGGCACCAGGTTCAAAACTGCAGATTTTAAGATTTGTGTAGATTTTTCGGTACGAAAAAGCCTAAGTGAACCCCGAAAAGCGACAGTGATCTCGGAACATATCAGAAAATGCTAATTTTCTATCGGAAATACTTGAATTAATCAAGGGACTCTCCATAGGAATCCATCAGACACTTAATAGGATTATAACATATACATAAATATAATATAACATACAGCGTTTGGACTGCATAACAAAGTTGAAAAAAATCGAATAATGCAAGATAAAGCAGTTTTTGGATAATTATTTCGCTTCACAGGGACTCAACGTGATGTAACATTTCTCTTAATTATTTTACACATGCTGCAAATTCTCTAAAAGTCACTATAATCTAACGTCAGCTAACTGAGGAACTCCCCCTTGAAAAAAGCTCCCTACGCGAAAATGAAGCACCGATTTGGGTGTAAACAGTAGATTTTGAACGGTAAATTTAGTCATTTTAGAATTTAGCATTCAGCATCCAGGGGACTTATTCGAGAATTAGCGATGTGCACTTTCGACAAAGTAAAATACAGCCCAAGGTAAAAAGCGCAAGTGCCAGACAGCGTGAAATACTTTGCATAGCGGGTTTGCACATGCAAATGTAAAATATTAGCTGTCTGTGCACTAAAAGCTCTACACGCACCAGTTTTCGACAGAAATTTTTGAAACTCTTAAATCAGCTTTGAACAATTTGAATTTTTCCAAAGTTAATGTCAACTACAGTTTGATTTGGTAAACTCAAATGTATTCAAAGCGGATATACGAGTTTGCAAATTTTCGTTCGAAAACTAGTGTGTTTAGACACAAACTGTTCGAACATTCAAAAAGTGCTCCCAATTAAACGGGAGGCGTAAACGATGACATAACGGCCATGACTAAACGAAAATTATGAATACCATTTTCGGGAAAAAACTGACATTTTTCAACTAGAAAGTGATGTAAGTCAAATCAAAGCTAGTCGCGAAACTGAGTATTAGTTGAAAAAATATTTTTCGTGCCATTCTAAATATCGACAGAAAAATTCACACAGAACAAATAATGCTCAAAAGTCCCATAAAAAAAAAACACAATTAAAAAAGATTTAATACAGGATGGAAACACAGGATGGAAACACAGGGTGCATAGGCATCGCCCAATATTCAGTGAATGTTTTTTGACTAAATAAACGCTGGTGACAATTCTGCAAAAGTGTCAAGTAATAATAAATGAAATGTCAACTAAATTTGCGAAGGAAAATACTAGTAACTCGCCGTTAAAAAGTTGACATTTATCACTTGACACGATTCGGAATTGGCCCCTGGGCACAGCACAAAAAAACACCTAAAACAAAGGAACAAACGCCCCGCGGGCCACTGAGCTCCGCAGCAAAGCGGCAAGAAGTTTCATGGATCGCATTTTTGAAGCAAAAACACAAACATTCCTCAAAAAGCGCCGCTCGACTGCACACAAAATCAACACATGAACCATCGAATTGGGCGCCATTATTGCTGCCATGTTGAATGCACCGATTTTTCCCATGATTGATTCGTCATAAAATGAATCGACTCAGTCAGCACGCCGATGTGTCCGGTTCTGCGGAGAAATTTTTTAAATTTTTTATTGACAAATATGTACAATTCCAAACTATGGTTAATAAAAACAATATTCATACTGTTTGGGTTTTTTGTCGGGATAATATAGTATTTACTGAATTCCGAAATGGGACAAAGCGATAAGAGATGAGTAACGAGTAGTGATGTGAAAAGCGCCAGAAATTTGGCGCCAAGCGCCAGAAATTTGGCGCCAAGCGCCAAAAGCGCCATGGCGCTTTTCCGACCCCTAGCGCCAAGCGCCAATGGCGCCAGAGCAAAATGGAGCCAAGCGCCAGAAGCGCCATGGCGCTTTTTGCTTTGGCGCTAGCGCCAAGCGCCAGCGCCAGGCATTTTGTTCCTAGCA
>OZ038458.1:22707475-22988844 GCA_964036195.1 Sphaerolaimus hirsutus | reverse complement strand
ATCTTTTCATCACAGCCCTTGTGTGAAGTTGGCAGCCAGCCAAAAATGTCGAAATCGCAATGAATAAGAATAAAATTGGCTAAAAATAGGTATATAACCATGTATATAAGTGAAAAGAGTGATTATAAAGGTTAATTGGCAAAATGGAGCAAATTTTTGCGATTTTGAGCTAATTTTAAGCTATCACTCTAGTTTGTACAATACATGGGTGTGAATGTCACAATGTGACAGTGAAATTTCTGCTTGTGACACCAAAAATTCCGCTTGTGACATTCACAAGCGCACAAGCACTTACGCCGCCTATGGTTTCGACTTAAACGTGACTCATGACCAGTGATTTAAAAAGAGCCAGGACTTTCGCCCAGCAACAAAAGCGCCATGGTGCTAGTTGACATCGACACCAAATGTCAACTGGTTCCGTTCCTTATTCAAAGATTGCGTTTGAACGTTGTTCGTCCACTCGTCAGCAAGCTTTGAATCGGGATCGGCACCAGTTAACATTTGGTGTCGATGCCAACTAGCGTGTGTGGGCCCAATGTCACTAGAGCAAAATGGCGCCAGGGGTCAGAAGCGATGGCGCTTTTACATCGCTACTCATGACTTCACTTAACAGTTATGACTCGTATTTTCACTTGTCCCCTAGCGGAATTGGCCTCCGCTCGGCAAGTATGAACATAAAACGTGATTTATCAGGAGAAAAATGTAATGTGATGGTAGTGGTAACTCCAGTGTACTCATCATTAAAAGTGAAAAATAAATAAATGTGCTGTAAGTTTTTTGTTCATTTTTTCGTTCACAAAACCGCTACATATTTGAAATCTCAATCAAATCGCACTATACGCGGTCAGAAGCGGGCCAAAAAAATTTAATGACCACTGATAGTGACAAGAAAACAACCTAAAAAAATTCAAACATTTTGAAGAGAAACAAAAAACACTTCAGGCACCAGGTTCAAAACTGCAGATTTTAAGATTTGTGTAGATTTTTCGGTACGAAAAAGCCTAAGTGAACCCCGAAAAGCGACAGTGATCTCGGAACATATCAGAAAATGCTAATTTTCTATCGGAAATACTTGAATTAATCAAGGGACTCTCCATAGGAATCCATCAGACACTTAATAGGATTATAACATATACATAAATATAATATAACATACAGCGTTTGGACTGCAGAACAAAGTTGAAAAAAATCGAATAATGCAAGATAAAGCAGTTTTTGGATAATTATTTCGCTTCACAGGGACTCAACGTGATGTAAACATTTCTTTTTAATTATTTTACACATGCTGCAAATTCTCTAAAAGTCACTATAATCTAAGGTCAGCTATCTGAGGAACTCCCCCTTAAAAAAAGCTCCCTACGCGAAAATGAAGCACCGATTTGGGTGTAAACAGTAGATTTTGAACGGTAAATTTAGTCATTTTAGAATTTAGCATTCAGCATCCAGGGGACTTATTCGAGAATTTGCAATGTGCACTTTCGACAAAGTAAAATACAGCCCAAGGTAAAAAGCGCAAGTGCCAGACAGCGTGAAATACTTTGCATAGCGGGTTTGCACATGCAAATGTAAAATATTAGCTGTCTGTGCACTAAAAGCTCTACACGCACCAGTTTTCGACAGACATTTTTGAAACTCTTAAATCAGCTTTGAACGATTTGAATTTTTCCAAAGTTAATGTCAACTACAGTTTGATTTGGTAAACTCAAATGTATTCAAAGCGGATATACGAGTTTGCAAATTTTCGTTCGAAAACTAGTGTGTTTAGACACAAACTGTTCGAACATTCAAAAAGTGCTCCCAATTAAACGGGAGGCGTAAACGATGACATAACGCCCATGACTAAACGAAAATTATGAATACCATTTTTCGGGAAAAAACTGACATTTTTCAACTAGAAAGTGATGTAAGTCAAATCAAAGCTAGTCGCGAAAACTGAGTATTAGTTAAAAAAATATTTTTCGTGCCATTCTAAATATCGACAGAAAAATTCACACAGAACAAATAATGCTCAAAAGTCCCATAAAAAATAAAACACAATTAAAAAAGATTTAATACAGGATGGAAACACAGGGTGCATAGGCATCGCCCAATATTCAGTGAATGTTGTTTGACTAAATAAACGCTGGTGACAATTCTGCAAATATGTCAAGTAATAATAAATGAAATGTCAACTAAACTAGCGAAGGAAAATACTGGTAACTCGCCGTTAAAAAGTTGGCATTTATCACTTGACACGATTCGGAATTGGCCCCTGGGCACAGCACAAAAAAACACCTAAAACAAAGGAACAAACGCCCCGCGGGCCACTGAGCTCCGCAGCAAAGCGGCAAGAAGTTTCATGGATCGCATTTTTGAAGCAAAAACACAAACATCCCTCAAAAAGCGCCGCTCGACTACACACAAAATCAACACGTGAACCAATCAAATTGGGCGCCATTATTGCTGCCATGTTGAATGCACCGATTTTTCCATGATTGATTCGTCATAAAAGGAATCGACCCAGTCAGCACGCTGATGTGTCCGGTTCTGCGGAGTAATTTTTTAAATTTTTTATTGACAAATATGTACAATTCCAAACTATGGTTAATAAAAACAATATTCATACTGTTTGGGTTTTTTGTCGGGATAATATAGTATTTACTGAATTCCGAAATGGGACAAAGCGATAAGAGATGAGTAACGAGTAGTGATGTGAAAAGCGCCAGAAATTTGGCGCCAAGCGCCAAAAGCGCCATGGCGCTTTTCCGACCCCTAGCGCCAAGCGCCAATGGCGCCAGAGCAAAATGGAGCCAAGCGCCAGAAGCGCCATGGCGCTTTTTGCTTTGGCGCTAGCTCCAAGCGCCAGCGCCAGGCATTTTGTTCCTGGCGCCGGTCAAATATGGCGCCAAGCGCCATGGCGCTTTTCATGGGCGTGGCGCCACAGCAAAATAGCGCCAAGCGCCAAAAGCGCCATGGCGCTTTTCATGGGCGTGGCGCCAAGCGCCAATGGCGCCACAGCAAAATAGCGCCAAGCGCCAAAAGCGCCATGGCGCTTTTTGCTTTGGCGCTAGCGCCAGGCGCCAGCGCCATGGCGCTTTTACATCACTAGTAACGAGCAATCTCGCCAGAAAAAAGTGTTCCGTTTGAAACGGTTTTTTCTAAAATCTATTTTCGAAATTCCGTATTTTTTTAAGAAAAAAGCTTTTTTTAGTGTGGGATAGAATGAAAAGATGGAAAAAGACCAGAAAAAATAGGAAAAAAATTCGAAAAGTCCCAAAAAATTAGAAAACATTTTCTTATATTTTTTTTTGCGTCGCACAACTGCCAACTGAACTGTAGGTACGTAAACACAAAACCCCCCAAGCAGCACTGACCCCTGCTGGGGTCGAGGGGCGCCACCTTGTGCGCGTGGTGCGCCTTTGCCAGGGGCTGCTGCAGCGGGGGCACGCCGTGCGGCGGGGGCGGCGGCGGCGGCTTGCCCTGGCCCAGGCGCGACTCGAAGCGGGCCGTCAGGTCGAGCACCGACTTGCGCTTGGCCGCCGCAGCCGCAGCGCTGGCCGCGTCGCCGCCCGCCGCCACCGCCGTAGCTGCAGCTGCGCGGCCGCCCGACCCCTGGCTGCCGCTCGCCTGGCTGCTCCCGCCGCTGTCGTCCGAGGGCGGCGTGTCTGAGTGCCGTGTTTTTGCACAGTTGGGATTACAAAACTTGATACTTTGCATGACAATTGACACAATTGTATGACATTTAGCGTATTTCCTCGAAATACCCCCCGGGGGTGATTGTTTCAGAGCGAGAATTTTGAGGGGGGTTAAACGAGGGGGGGGGGTATTTCGAGGAGGTGGGTAATTTTTTCATTGTGTCCATTTTGAGGGGGGGGGGTATTTCGAGACGGGGGGTATTTCGAGGGGGGGGGTATTTCGAGACGGGGGGTATTTCGAGGAAATACGGTACATGGAATTTGACACTTTACATGGTGTTTGAATGCCACCTGGTTGCCAATCGCACACCCTGTAAAGTGTTAAATGTCATGTAAAATGTCGCAGTGTCAATTTTCATGCGAAGTACAGTAATACAATCTTCTTGTCTTTTGTTTTGTTTCGATTGACATTTTACACGACATTTGACAGTTTATTCTACACTTTACAGGGTGTGTGAATGCCCCAAGACAGCCAGGCTAGCTATCCCATTTAGTCACTCAAAAATGAAGAAAAAAACCCAAAAAACACAACCCTCCCCCCCAACCGTCTCTGTCCCCCCGCTGGAGGGGCGCGAGCGACACGGCCTTGTGTCTCAACTTGACGGCGCCGATGGGCGGCGGGTGCGGCGGCATGGGCGTGGCCGGCAGCGGCGGCGGCTTGGGCGCCAGGTTCGGCGGCTTGCTGGGCGCAGGCGGCTTCTCCCCGCCGTACAACTGCTGCGCGTTGAAGGCCGACGCGGCCATGCAGTTCGGGTCCGTCGAGCTGCTCGTGCCGCTCGGGTCGGGTAAGGTCGACTGCGAGCCTGAGGGGATAAGTGGATGTGTGTGTGCATGTGCGAGCTTGCGAGTTTATAATTAATAGTTGGCGTATTTTATACCACACATACTACGTATGCACTACACAAATTACACGTTAATTGCACGTGTCGTGGTTGTGTCTGACGTCATGCACAGCATATTGCACGGAGAAACCAAAACCATTTTGGGTAGCAAACGGTTTCACGGTTTCTCAGTTATGACTCTGCACAGGCTAGTTTGCACGTGTAAATTGAATTCCCACTGTGACTCACCGGTAGTATGGGACGTATCCACACGCGTCTCGCTGGAGCCACCGGTGACCTGTCGTAATGAAGCCACGTTTTACAAATTCACACACTTTTAAAAATTCTATAAAAAAAGAAAAAAACCTCAGCTATGCCGGCAGTGGCGACGCTAGTATCGGGGGTGGAGCCAGCGAACTTTGTGGGCGATCCGGACGGCGGCGCGCCCTTTTTGGGCGGCAGCAGCGCGCTGCGAGTGTGACGTTCGAAGATGGATATATACTTATATACAAGATTCAATTCGATTCGATTTTATATTTTAATATTAAATTTGCCCGCAATTCAATTCAAACTCGTCTTTATGGTCGATAAATCAATTATAGTTATTTTATAGGTTTATTTCTGTAAAAATATCCAGTTGTAGGAAAACGGTGGTAAAAACGGTTTTTATGGCCCAGTTTAAAAAAAACTGTAAAAAAACTCGGCCCATCCTTATTCAGCCGCATTTATTTGAGACCCCTCTCACACAAAACACACCCCTTCACTGGCGGCGAGGCGGCACTCTGCTGCAGCGGCGACGACTCGGCCCTGCTGCCGCGCACCACCGCACCCTGCTGCACGGCCGCAACTGCAGTCGGGCTGAGCGGCGCCGCAGCCGCTGCTGGTGCCGTCGCAGGGCTTCCTGAAGTGCCCAGTTGGCTGGCGAAAAATTGATCCGCGCTGAATTCGTGTCGCTGCGGGGGGGGGGGGGGGATATAGGCGAGGCTTCGCAAGGCATTCGTCTATAACATTGACAGTAAATACAGGGGTGGGCATCTTCAGTTACCGCTGGAAAAACGCGATAGCTTGAGCTACAGTTGAGCTATCACAATGAAATTTTAACACAATAGAGTACACTCCATAGGACACCTATGCTGAAGTTTGCAACCCAAACGGCCACAGTTTGGAGGAGTTGTGGAACACACAGTTTTTAGTGTAATTTTGTGACTTCACCCCCCTTATCTCGGGACTGGGGACTATTCGAGTAAAAAAAGAATTTGGTAGTAGGCGCGACCACAACATACTCAAAGGGCATCAAAATCGGCCGATGTACGACAGAATGGGACGACACCAACGACCGATGCCCCCCCTCAAATGCCACCCTCGATTTATCCTATGGGTGACGCCAAGTCACAAAATTACACTAAAAACCGTGTGTTCCACAACTCACCCAAAATGTGGCCGTTTGGGTTGCAAACTTCAGAATAGGTGTCCTATGGAGTCTACTCCATTGTGTTAAAATTTCATTCTGATAGCTCAACCGTAGCTCAATCTATCGCATTTTCCCAGCGGTAACTGAAGATGCCCACCCCTGTACTATGACCAACTGTCACTGGCCACACACTTTACAATGGAATCTATCATACCCTACTAAAAAAACACAAAAAAAATTAAAAAAATTCTGATCTAATTTAGGCGCACCGCACAGAAATTTTACGTTCAGCGTTAGAACGTTTTTGCACGCTGAACTACAAACGCTGAAATCCAAATCTAAAGAACGCAACGTTTTTGGAGCGTAAAAGTTTCGGAATTTGCAATATTTCGCGCGATTCACATGCGAGTAGAATTTTTACGCTTCAAAAATGTTGTGTTCTTTAGACATTGATTTCAGCGTTTTTAGTTCAGCGTGCAAAAACGTTCGAACGCTGAACGCAAAATTTCAGTGTGCGGTGCGCCATAGCACTCACTAAGGCGAATAAACTTTATACATCAAAGACATCAATACTCTCTGCATTACGTGCGACCCGATCATTACGCCCGTTTTACGCGCATTTGTATTTATATCCATCGAGCAACATTATTAACCCAATCAAACGAGAAACCCCCACCCCTAAAATACCTCAGCGCCCTTACTCTTCCTGGAGGGCGGCGTCCTCCTGTGTCTAGGCCTGGCATTAGCCCTGCCCTTCAACACGGCCACCAGCACATCTGGCCGAGTGCCAACTGCGGCCGCGCCGCCCAACAGCTCGCCATTTTCGGGCACGGAAGCGAGCGACTGCAGCTGCGGCTGCAAATCGTCTTCAAAGACGCCGCCGCCCTGCGGTATGGCCGCGCTCTCCTTGTGCAGGGAGGAGCACTCGTCGGAGCTGGTCATGCCCTCCTCTTGGGCCAGTTGGCAGTTGGCTGACGAGACTGCTTGTTCGCCGTCTGGGGGGTTGGGGGGATTTTTTTTATTTTGAGGCGTCAAGAAAGGTTTGTACACATAAAAAATGTTGGCAGTGAACTCACTGACGATCGATTTCGGTCGCGACGAACGATCGAATATGCGCAATTTTCGTTTGTTCTGAAAAGCATGGGTAGATAGTAAGGTTACAAATTCAAAATTGGCGGGCGTGACAAACACACCTCGGTAGTGAATATTATATTTCCGATGGGTATTAGCGGCCCTATACACACTAGTTTCTGAATCTGATAATCTGTCTTCCACACATTTGAGCCTACCGGAATAAAAAGTCTGTCAAATACTGTTGACGGAGATCGACAATGATTCATTGTGGTAAACTGAAATCTGTTTAACATTACATTTCAACCGTGTACTCAAACACGCGCACGCAAAATTTACACAATGGCCCTACACACACTAGTTTTCACCGTGACTGATGTGAAAACTGAAATGGCCACATGGCGACATTCAGCCTACTATTATTGTATGCTATATGTGTTTTAGTTTTGAAATTTTCAAATTTTAACTTTTATTAATTAAAATTCTAATTTAAATAAAATCAAATCATTCACCCGTGTTCATTAATTTGCATTTGAAAAAAATTCAGTTTTCCCACAAAGTCACGGTGAAAACTAGTGTGTGTGGGCACAATAATGCACTTTCGCGATAATGAACTTTTGTAAAAAAATTTAAAGCACTTTCACCCCGCCCAAAAAATGCACCCCAAAAAGCCACCTTAGGCGTGTGCGATCCCTGCGGGGACCCGACACTCTGGTGGGCGCCCGACACGGCGGCGCCCTGCTGGTTGAGGCTGTTCTGGCTGGCGGACTTGGCGCGGCCCGACAGCGCCCTGGCTGCTGCGGCCAGTTCCGCGTGCAGCTCCGCGCAGATCCGCTCCACTGCCGCGTAGCTCGAGTGACGCGCCGCGAAACTGGGGGGGGGGGGTAATGGGTGATTGTGAGTGATCTGCTGGTAGTCTCGTAGGGGCAGGCCTGATACGCACATCTGCCCGTTACGCACATTTGCCCGTTTTTTTTTCACTTGACACTTTTTCAAGTGATTTTCAGATATAATTAAAGTGCAAAAAAGTTGCGCAATGACATTAGTGAACTTTTTTCATATCACTCATATCTGAAAATCTGAAAAACGGGCAAATGTGCGTAACGGGCAGATGTGCGTATCAGTGCACCCCCGTCTCGCACCCTGCAAAACGTCAAATCATATGTCAAATGTCAAATGTCAATTGTCATGGAAAACATCCAGGGTTCAGTACTTAATTTTTTTTAAATATTTTAATTGTAATTTTGTGTTCGAGGTTTGACATTTTACTTTATACTGTTCAGGGTGCGGGACTGCCTCGTTTGAATGTTGCCGAAACAATATGTTAGCGTTAGCAAGGTAAGTACAGTAGGCGTGTGATGTACATATATCGAATTTGATTATCACCACCAGGGACGTACGCAGGATTTTTGAGCGGGGGGGGGGGGGCGGATTGTATACGGAGCCCGGCGAACGGGGGGGGGCCCTAAAATTTGGCCCTATAGTAAAGGAATGAAGCCATGGCGCTGGCGCCATTTGTAGGCGCCAGCGCCATGGCAGTATTGGCGTTGGCGCTGGCGCCAACGTATACTATAAATATAGGTATATTTTAAGACCTATATATAGTTACTATGGCCACGTGGGGCAGTTTTATAATACTGTTTGGACTCCTGAAATTATACATTATACAACAGGGTGGGGTTTGCGCGCTTGCGCATTGGAAATTTTTTCCAAAGTACCTACAAAATCGCTTTACAAAAGTGCCATTCCTGGCAAATTTTTATGACCGGCCCGGGAACGGGGGGGGGCGGCCGCCCCCCGCCCCCTGCGTACGTCCTTGATCACCACTGATATCGAACCATCACTGATATCGAAAATGGAGCGATAATGAATGTCGAATTTCGGAGTATATTCATATTATCAAAATCTTTGAAATGATATGAGAAATCGACATCGAAAAAATATATTCCATCTTAATAAAAATCAATTCCACCAAACCTTAGAATCCGATCCCAATCCTTCCTTTCCACAAAAAAAAATCTAAAAAACGGACCCGGCCCTCCTAGCCAGCTGGCCCCTGAGCTGTTCGAGCACGGGCTGGACGTCGACGGCGGCGACGCGCTTCCTCGCAGCCTCCTCCAGCTGCGAAAGCAGTTCGGGCGACCCGCCCACCGACAAGTTCAGATCTCGCGGGAAACCCGCCGCACACCGCGCTGTCGACTGCGGGGGGTATTCAGTTTTAGGGGGGGGGGGGGGGTTATTTATTTATTTAATATAATCGATTTTTTAACAGCTTTAGTCAAAATGATTCTTATTTTTTCTTCGAAATCACATTTGAGGGCGATATATATATATATCATTATATAAGCAGAACCGTGTGTACTTCCACCAATGAAACACAGCTTACGCTTTAAAGCATATAGAACCACAGAACATAATGCTACACAACCAAATTTGTGCAAAAGCCTGAAAACAAGCAATGTGTGAGATCGCGCGCTTGCGCTCAAAATGTTTGCATTTTACCGTGCATGAGTACAAAAAAATGCCAGCGATTTTTTATAAAACAGTTAAAAACAATCTACATACACAGCCAACAAAAGCCGCAGCTGTCAAAAATGCAAAAAAGAAACAACAAATTTAATAACTCACGTCTAGATGGTCGCGCATGGCGGATGTAACTTCCACGCTGAATTTGTCCACTAAATCATCCAGAAAAGCCAAATCCGTATGACTTGGACGATTGCCAACTGATGATAAATACTGCAAACAAAAAGGTGTTTGTTCTGGGCATGACTGCAAATAGAAAGTATTAAAAAGTTTAACACAGGATTCAAAACATGGATTTCGAGACACTTTTTCTACAACCCTTGAAAATTATGAAAAAACATAGATATCTCGAAAAAGTTGTGCTAATAGACGATGCAGCGTACACTAAACGTAGCCGAATTATTTTAGCCCATGTGAATAGAAAAATACGCTTTAGTCACTAATTTTTTTGGACAATGATATGAGCTGTTACAGTTGTTATGTGTACCATTATAAAGACGATGTAAAAATGGCACTGCTAAATAAGCAACATTCCATTTTCGATGTATTGAGTAGATTAGGTAATGAAGCTCTAGAACCACGATAGCCCTACAGATTGATCATTTCTAAATCTAACATCCCAATACCCAATGGCAACCAATCTCTCTAAACGTTCACCCACCTCCTTAGTCTTCTCTGCGTCGTCTACGAGCTGTCTGACATGGGCATCGGCGGCGAGCTCGGCCGCATCAGCACCGACGCCAGAACTGGAAGCCGCACTCGGCGCTATTAGTTGCTGCCCCATGTAGATAGCCTTGTTGAGTTCTTCCTCTAGATTGGAGGTGATCAGTCTGAATATGGGGGTGTTGATTTGGGGTGATTTGGGGTATGCAGGGGTGGCGGATAACATGAAATGACATAAAAAATTTAGTTTTAGGTAGCAAAATTCAAGGTTGTTTTTTTTTCCATTTTGCATCACACAAATGATATTATTAGCAGAGTAGCGAAATTTAAGAGATGTTGCGTTTTCATCTATTTTAGAGTATTTTACTGAAATACTTTGTGTATCTGAATTCTGAAGTAAAGATGTACTTTATCAATTTCACGCTTATCTCAATTAAAAAAATCTACGTTAAAAAACTTCACATTTTCCCAACCCCCCACCCCCAATAAACCCCCTACAACCCCCAGGCCCGACGACACCCCCTTAATCGCCCTACAAAAACGCACCTGGACTGAGCAGTAACGCTATTATCCCTCTCAGTTGTGCCCATGAGCGACCCGTGCTCGGAACCACTTCTATTGGGGCCCAGCCCCCTGGCGAAAGCGGAAGAAACGCATCGGTCATTGTATTGCCCGCTGTAGTTGCTGTGCGATCTGTGACATGGGGGGGGGCTTTTTCGAGGTGAGATGTAGATTTATTTGGGGTATAATGTACTGGAAGGAAAAGTGTGAATTTGCCAGCTATGGAGAACGTTTGCAGCCAAACCACTGACGGGATGAGGGCTGACAAACAAAATTGTATACCGTGTCTTCGAAAAAAATAACCCTCAAGAATCCATGTTAGCTAAATAAGGAAAAAATAACTCCTCCCCTCAAATAAACCCCCCCCCCTCCCCTCTTTGGTGCGTTAGTATGAAAAATGTCAGATTTATAAAAAAACGTAATATAAGTATTTGTAACTATTC
Organism: Sphaerolaimus hirsutus; assembly: GCA_964036195.1. Lineage (NCBI taxonomy): Eukaryota > Metazoa > Nematoda > Chromadorea > Monhysterida > Sphaerolaimidae > Sphaerolaimus > Sphaerolaimus hirsutus. The sequence goes on along the minus strand of OZ038458.1, from coordinate 22,977,674 downwards.
TGTAAAAAGTCACTAGTATATTGATTTTATTGCTTGAATTATGGAATTTGTATTCCATCTTATGATTTATAAAACTACTTTACACTCCCTTGAGAAAGAAAACATATAACCGTTAAAACGGTTATAAAACAGGGTTATTCAAAACCCTTTCTCTACCCCTACTTACAGCTATACATCCTTCACTGCACCCCCTCCCCACCCCAACTAACCTAGTATAGGCATCCAGGCCAGCCGGGGGTGACAGTCCATCCCCCCAGGGGTGCGTCTGTTGACCTGTCAGCAACCTGTGGTGCCCTGAACTTCTAGTTGGCCCGGTGCCAGCTGCAGCGCCGGTGGCCGTGCCGCACCGATTCCGCACTAGAAGTTTCTCTATCTGTGATTGGGGGGGGGGGGGTATTTGAGGTTTGGGGGGTTTTGATGGGGTAAAGAGCCATATGCTAAAAGTGTGAATTTCGCAAATAGAGAAGTGATAAGAGTGGAGGTGAATGGTAAAAACGTTACCAGTTTAAGTCAAGTGACCAGAAAGTTGATAAAAGACAAGAAAAAATGTGTTACGGATAATTCTTGTCACACTTATTGGTTTATTTGTCACTTGACTCACCAGTTTTCCTCGTCACTTAACCACTTGCGGAATTTCCAATGTCAGTGCATGAATTGATGTTGTCAGAAAATTTTCATAATTCATAAATTTGGTCATTTAAATTTCCCCCAGAATCTATTTTTTTTAAACCAGCACCCTAAATATTGATACACAATATTTGCAGCTACTCATCGAGTGGCACCACACGAATGACTCAGAATGACAATTTTTTGTCGGTTTCCAGTCTATCATTGTCATTTGACGCCACAAATGTGCCTACACACACTAGTTTTCACCGTGACTTCGTGTGAAAACTGCAAAAAAATTAAATGCAAATTTATGAACACAGTTGAATGATTTAATCTAAATTAAATTTGAATTTAAATAAATATAAGTTAAAATTTGAAAATTTGATAACTAAAACACATATAGCATACAATAAGAGTAGCCTAAATGTCGCCATGTGGCCATTTCAGTTGCCACACATGTCACGGTGAAAACTAGTGTGTGTAGGGCCAATATTCCACGTGCGCGCGCGAAATTTTTACAGGTGCGCAGCGCAGAATGACTCATCGCTGCCATTCGATAAAACATAAATAAACCTCATCGCATAAAAATTGGATAGATTTGTGTTGATCTTTTTCTTCAAAACACACGAAACTGATTGCGTTGGTGAACACATAAAAATAATGTCAAACAAAAAAAATTACAGCAAAAAAAAATCAATTTACACCACCAGCCAGTCCCCATCACTTTATGAATTTATAGCCATTTTCCTCGCGGAAACGCGCGCCAGCGTTCACGAAACACACGCACGTCATGTCTCATACACTTAATATCGCGTAATATGTATAGAGATGTGAATTTTGGACGTAACATTAAATACATTTGTGCTCAGAGATAGTGCTAGAAACAGCGCCAGCGGTATTGAGATGGAAAATGGCGCCGGGCGTCAACTGTCATGGTTAGGGCTCGAAACTCGATTTTTTTCAAACTCGGGTTCGAGTCGCAACCCCACATTTTTTCCGGTCAAGTCGGCGAGTCGAGTCAGGCAAGACACTGAAAAGTCGAGTCGAGTCAGGCAAAAACCTCGAGTCTCGAGTTCGGGCCAAATTTTTCCGGTCGAGTCAGACGAGTCGAGTCGGTACCCTATTTTACCCTCGAGTCACGAGTCGAGTCGAGTCGAGATCGAGCCCTAGTCATGGTGCTGTTAAGCGACTTGCAGCATTTACTTTGGCGCCAGCGCCATGGCGTTTGCCAATCACTAGCGCCGACCATTCTGATAGGATGACATCTTCTAATGTCCTGTTCTCACACTCGAGATTTTCACGCCGAACCAAATCGATCCAATCATAAATTAATCACGTTCGAATCGTGAGAAAAACACCCCCCCCCCCCCGAAAAAAACGTCTCACGAATGTCCAAGCGCGACCCATGGGAACCATACTAAACGGCGACATTTTCTACTTAGTAAATAGGTACACAAAGTAAGCATGCGATAATATGTAATCCCAGAAGCTATTCCAGCTAGCTGCAGAAATGGAATGCATGCGAATCCGCGTGCACATGCATTCTTGCGTGCGACGACCAAACGCAGCGCTGCACCATTCATGTGTATGCAGATGTTTCTGCAACGGGACCCGGAATTGGAACCGGAATGTGTTGTGAAAACCGAATCATTAATCGGGTTCCGATCGGGAATGTGTTATAATCGAAAAAGTAGAGTCGTTGAGCGGATTTGAGAGATTTACTGAGTTGTTCGTTCGTCAAAATTAAAAATTGTTGAGTGACAGCAGTTGGAATTTGTAAGCAGCAAGTATAATCATGTAGCAATTCACTTGTTGTCACTTATACCGTATTTCCTCGAAATACACCCCCCCTTGAAATACCCCCCCCCCTCGTTTGACCCCCCCCTCTCAAGACCACTATGAAACAATCACCCCCCCCTCGAAATACCCCCCCCAAATTGAGTGTAAAGGGAACGTACATGACAATAACTGTAGTTTGTGTTCAGTGTACTGCAGAACACACGTTAAAACAATGTCGGTGTCACGTTAGAACAGTGTACATACCATCTACATACTAATATTAGTCTACAGAACCTTATAAATGGCGGTTTTTGTTGCATTTTTCGACGTCTGCGTACGTTTCAGACGACAATTGCGTACTTGGTTTTCAAAAATTTTCTTGTGAAATAATAACCCCCCCCCCCCCTCGAAATAACCCCCCCCCCTCTCGGGACCACTATGAAACAATCACCCCCGGGGGGTATTTCGAGGAAATACGGTATATATTTTCTCCCTACACCAATTACCTATTAATTCTCTTTCTCACTTCTCAACTCGCGAAATTGGCACCTAATCGGGTAGTGTTTCCAACGCTATTAATCTTGCATAAGCGGCATACAACAGAAGGTACCCAGCTCTATGCAGTTAGCTGATTTGTCACTGAATGGAGATTATCAGGAAACGTGCAGGCATCACTTTTAGAAAGGAAACATTAATGACATTGTATTGGATTTTTATTAACTTACTATTGCAGTTTAATAGGTTTTGAAAAGGTTTCTGATGGTTTTATTACATCCCTTTCACGAGAAAAAGTTTTTACGGAAACAGAAAATGCATTCCCATACAAACAGGAAACAAAATGCTTTTCAGAAATGTTATTTTTACTTTGACAAATTCGACTAGTTAACATAGCTTTTTATGCATCACCGCCATTCGGGGAAAAAAATGACTTGCGCGCACAAAAAAATATACCTCCGATAAGTGGCGAAATTCATTTCAAAACATTGCATTAAACAAGAGCATTTTGCACCGGTCCCCGAAAATCTGAATTAAATTTGCAAACATTTGACTTCGCAATTTAGCACACAAAACTATTTATTCCGCATAGTGCAAAGTAGTGACGACATTTGCAAACATAAATGCATATTTACATTATTCACATGTTTGCAAATGACATGATGCTACTACATCAATAAAGGCTACATAAATATTAGGTTAAAGCTGATCGGTAAAGTGAACATTTTGAATGGCAACAGAGGGACGATATTTTATGACATTGATATTAAAGGCTTTCTATTCAAGTGGTCCCTTCAGGGCATGCCTAATACGCACATCTGCCCGTTACGCACATTTGCCCGTTTTTTCACTTGACACTTTTTCAAGTCATTTTCAGATATGAGTGAAGTGAAAAAAAGTTGCGCTATAACATTAGTGAACTTTTTTCACGTCACTCATATCTGAAAATCACTTGAAAAAGTGTCAAGTGAAAAAAACGGGCAAATGTGCGTAACGGGCAAATGTGCGTAACGGGCAGATGTGCGTAACGGGCAGATGTGCGTATTAGTGCACCCTCGTCCCTTCTAATGACTCGGCACAGCGAGCGCATTTTGATGTTAAGAAATGTTGAAAGAAAGTGCGACGCTAATGAATAATTTGAGGACTTAAAAAGAAGGCGCACTAAAAGCAGATTCTTAACCGTGCGCATTTAACCGTGATTGAAAAAATAAAAAATAAAAATAAACATTTCACTAGTTAAAGTGCAACGCTGCGGCATTGTGTTTGAAAAGAGCCACCAACCCAATCTCAATCCCGGCACCTCCCCTCAATTTTATACAAAAACAAAGGGTATAGCAAAAAATCAATCAACTACAATAAATTCAAAAAAAATCAAGTGTACTAAGTTACTAACCCTAGAAAGTGCCACTTCCGCTCTGGGCCGCTCGTGTACATTTTTTGACAACTCCATAAAGTCGTGCACGGGAAACGGAATATACGCCATGTCGGTGTTCCTGAGAAAAAGTAAAAAACGATATTACACGCATGTCTTATTAATCAGAATAAATATTTCGAATTTATCAGACTTTCTGAACGGAAACTAAATAATTATTTTAAATTTGTCCGGACCAGTCTGGATACTAAGATCCGACTAGGGTTCATTTCTGTAGCCTAAACGAGAAAGTGACGAAAGACTGTATTTCCTATTCGGCTAATTTTTACCGTGTATAATAACGTGCCTCATGAAATTTACAGCTGGCTACTAGCCAACTAATCTACTTAGGGCATTATCCAACCCCAAATAACCACCCCCCCCCAAAAAAAACAACAAAAAACAAACAACTCACGTCTCCAAAGCATGTGCCAAATCGGCAAATCCCTCCGCACCGATCCTATTTCTATCCACATACAAATGTCTCAAACTGGTGTTAATTTGAAGCGCTTTCGCCAGCAAACGAGCGCCAAAACTGCCCATATCATTCGCCTGAATGTCGAGGGTGCGCAGAAAAGGGGCAACCCCCAGTGCGTTGAGTACCACTGAAATGTGCTCGCCTAGACGCGCCTCCGATAGAATGAGCTCGCGTAGCGGCTGAAAGGGGGCGGAGTCGGAATTGGGGGAAAGGAAAATTGAGTTGCAGAAAGTTGAGAGGGCAATGGTCGACTTTATCAAGAGCAATGTTAAGGGTGTGCATAATATATCAATTTGATGTCGATACGGGCACGGAGTATTTTCAACATTAGCGATCGTAGATATTTGACCATTGAAAAAAACTGACTTTCAAGCTTTTCCAAACCTCTACAGTAAAAATATTACCACAAAAAGCATACGTGTGCACTGGATATCAATTTATGTCTTTTAGTTAATCTATATATCCCCTTAGAGGCCATTTTAAAGAAAAACAGTACTTAATTATTCTAACTCCAGCCATTTTTAAATCGGGGTACTTAAAAATATATTTTTCCATCCCACCTCCAAAAGACCCCAGTTGACATTGTCAACTAGTTTGTGAACTGCAATCACAACCAAGCCAAACCGACCGCCTCATCATCGTTAATCAGCGCGACCAATTTGAGCAGCGCGGCACTGAGCGCCTGTGCGCCGCTGGAGCCCTTCTTGCCGCCCGACCCAGTTGCGTGGGCGAAATTGCTGCCGCCGACGTCCAAGCGACGCAGCGACGGCATGGCGGCGGCCGCCGCGATTACAGAGCCAAGTTCAGAGTCGAAGTCTGGCGGGGGGGGGGGGGGGTAATTGAAAAAGCTGTTGTGACTTGTTACACATTTATAAATTTATACCTTAGCTTTTTACCTACTATTTATTGGTGGTTTTTCCCCTATTTTTGGTTTCTATTGTACAATCCACACGCGAAGAAAGCCAATAAAATTAAACCAGTAAACTCCCCCCCCCCCTTAAAACAGAAAAATACAGCTATACTCGGCTGACTTGATACTCTGCCCTCGCACTCATTTATGTCTCACGTTGGAAGCGTGCCAATGATGATAAAGCATGCGATTTTTGCATGATGAAAAAAAAGCTTATTGTTGTAAAAAATTTACGTATAGTGTTATAACAGAGATGACTTTTCAACTTTTTTTATGAAAATCGCATGCGTAAAAAATCGTTGGCACGCTTCCAACGGGAACCACGCGTGCAGGGTATAAAGTGATTAGAGTATACCAATCCTTCCAGAAAAGCAATTCACTTTTTACGTTAACCTCAATTGCGGGGGCAAAAATCTCAAGAACACAGGATATGGTGAACTTTGTGAGCTCATTGTGGGGGTTTTAGTAGCATTTTGGAAATAGGTAAGTATTTAAGAGTTGGGTGTTCCGCACCGGAGTTGCTTCGAACTTATCCTGTACACTTAAGTGATGAATAGATTTGTATCTACCTATACAAAGCACCCCCAAAATGCCCCCCCCCCCCCACCAACTGTTATCCCTAATACTCAAGGCAGCGACGGCTCTGACGTTGGGCAGGGAGGTCTCGAGCACGGGCACGAGCGCCCTGTCCGCGCAGGACCGGTTCAAGTTCAGGTGCACGTTGCACACGTCCTGGTTGCACGCCAGCCCCAGCAGAATGCATCTGGGGGGGGGGGGTTGGGGGAGGTTTACGTTGGAAGGGGGGGGGGTTGAAGGTGACATGTGGAGTAGTGGGGTTCGGTTGCCGGAAACAGGAAATAGGCCAGTTCCTCAAATTGAGAAGGGAGAAGTAAAATGGCAAATGCGAAGTGAAATGAGAAGTGAATAGAGAAGGAAATTGGCAAAAGCAAAGGGAAATTACTCTTTTTTCCTTCGCTTTTGCTAATTTACTTGCCACTTCACTTCGCTTTTGCCAATTTACTTCTCACTTCACAATTTGCGGAACTGGCACCTGGTAAACTCAACTGTGTTTAAAATAAATTTCCGTTGTAAACCAAAGTAAACGCAAATCGATTAACAAAATTTATCGACCTTTTGGCGTTCCTTTATTATTTAATTTTGATAAACGGGCTAAAGTTCACAATTGGACGTCAACTTCGATTCGATTACCCAGCATTTTACGCAATTTAACCTACCAAAGTTCCAAAAAACACACGTCAAACCCACTTGAGCACATCAGCATTGAGTGGACAGTCGCTCAAATCGACGTGTCGCAGCGCGACCACCGATGCAAAATAATCTTTCAACGCGGGCGGCCCGCCGCCGCTGCTATTGCTGCTTTTGTGCGATTTCCCGCCGCTGACGCAAGCGAAATGGCAGCCGGCCAACTTCAAAGTGCGCAGCCGCAGACCGCCGAACTTTAGTGCCGTCCAAAGCTGAGTTCGTTGTTGTTGATTTGGGGGCGGGGCTTGTAAATTGTTACTAGTACTGGGAAATCACCCCGGTGAGTTTTTAGAAGTGTTACAGGAACCAATGAGGTTGTAAAAAAATCAATATCTCTATAAACTTAGGCCAGCATACTGAAACAGCCTCTTCACATTGTGAACAAACGCTGGAAATTGAGACCACTTAATCAGAAATCTAGCTGTCAAAACAGGATCGTGAACAACAAATTTTTCCAACCCTACTTTGAAGCCCAGCGCCAAAGGGACGAATTGATATAATATACTCACGTGAAATGCCACTCTGCACCCGAAGTAACTTATGTCTCACGTTGGAAAGTTCCAATCATAATTAAAGCAAGCGCTTAAAAAAAGTGAAAAAAATCATTGTTGTGAATAGGGTTGGAAAAAAAACGTTTTTTTTTAACTCGATGTTTTTTTTTAAAAAAAAACGTTTTTTTTTAAAAAAAAACGTTTTTTTTTAATAAAAAACGTTTTTTTTTAAAAGCTCCCAGATATAACCTTGTGTCAACATATATAGGTATATCAGACAGTGGCAATACTCTGTGATGTTATATATGACCATATAATGTCTGTGGAGCCATGGGATAGCATTATAAGTGGTGATTTGTGTCAAAAATATCCATTTTTCGTCGACATATTGTTCGTATATCGCCTTATAGTCGAATGTTCGTGACTTTAGGTCAAGTTTGGCACGGAATAGTGATCAAACAAGGTTATAAAACGAGGTTGTTACTTTGGGAGTGAAGTTACACACTGTGGAGGTACATGGAAGCACATTACCTCAATATTATATACTACAGCAACATATGACGGCTTATTCACCCATGGTAGCATATATAAATGGCTACTTTGATACTAAAAATGCCACAAAACCAATGAAAACAAACACCAATGTCAATTTGTGTGTGAAATTGCGCGCAAGCGCGCAATTTCACACACAACTTGACATTGGTGGTTGTTTTCATTGGTTTTGTGGCATTTTAAGTATCAAAGTATCCATTTATATATGCTACCATTAGGGTTCAAACGGGACCAGTTTTTCGGACCGGGACCGGGACCAGAAATTTTTCTTATCGGGACCGGGACTAGGTGGTCGGGACCGGGACCGGGACTGGCATTTTCAATTGTCGGGACCGGGACCGGGACTGGGGCATCCGGACCGGGACCAGGATTTGCCGAACCAGGTACCAGGACCACAGCCCTCTTTTGAGCCCTATCGAGACCGATAACCATTTGAATGCATATTTTCAGAAGTTTCATACGATTTTCACACTTCATTCAATCAAAATTGCCATCAAAAATATCTTAAAAGTCACAAAATTCAATTCAGTCACAAAAAAGGACATAATGCACGATAATTATGACAGTGAGTATTGATATAAGCTGGCGCAGTGCTTTCTGAAGGAAAATAAATTTTTCAGCCTTCTCTGATGTCGAACATGAATGAGAATGTTTGGAACTCACCAAAAAAAACGTCAAAAATTCGTCGACGGAATGAGAATGCGCCGACTGGCGCGAATTTTTTTCGAATTTTACAAGTATTTAAAATCGAAATTTGGATCCAGTCCGGTCAATTTTTCTTATCGGGACCGCTGAAAAATTCCGGGACCAGGACCGGGACCCGGACTGGGTGGTCGGGACCGGGACTGGCTTTTTTCAATTGTCGGGACCGGGACCGGGACTGGGGTGTCGGGACCGGGACCGGGACCGCCCCAGTCCCGACTTTTTGCCGAACCATGCTGGTTGAACCCTAGCTACCATGGGTTAATAAGCCGTCATATGTCAGTGTAGTATATAATATTGAGGTAATGTTCTTCCATGTACCTCCACAGTGTGCAACTTCACTCCCAAAGTAACAACCTCCTTTTATAACCTTGTTTCATCAAAATTCCGTGTCAAACTTTACCTGAAGTCATGAACATTCGACTATAAGGCGATATATGAACGTATCGACAAAAAAATGGATATTTTTGACACAAATCACCACTTATAATGCTATCCCATGGCTCAACAGCCATTATATGGTCATATATAACATCACAGAGTATTGCCACTGTCTCATATACCTATATATGTTGACACAAGGTTTAAAAAACGTTGTTGTTTTTTAAAACATCGAGTAAAAAAAACGTTTTTTTTTTCCAACCCTATCTCTTACAACCTTATTTGAGCACTATTCCATGCTGAACTTCACTTGAAGTCACGAACATTCGACAAAAAGCTATATATGTAATAAGTGGACGTAAAATGGATATTTTTGAATGAAATCACTGCTTATAATGCTATCCCATGACTCCACAGTCATAATATGACCACAATTGTCATAACAATACATTGTTTGACACTTAACATACACATATTTTTGCTCTATACCCCCATTTTGGGCGATTTAAAAAAATCTGATTTAAATTTTTTTTAATCAATTTTTTGTAAATTAATTTTTTTTTTATCAAGGCGTTTAAAAAAAATTGATTTTTTTCCAACCCTACTCAGAACTGTAAACGGAAACTTCGGTGTGCTGTGCATTTTATGCTAACTTCTCTGACATTCAAGCGCGTTTTCAGAACTTTTTGCGAAAGATTAGAAGAAACCCCAAACCCAAAACTTTTTGACCAAACACCCGATCATGAAAAATTTCTAAAAACAATCCCGATCCCGGAAAGTCAATCCCGTTTGAACCATTCACACAGTAATACCGATTCCCCCAAATAACCCCCACTCACATTAACATCATCCTTAAGTGTATTTTTGCTCAAATCTAATCTAGTCAAAGTGGCGGACCCCAATTGAGTTCGGAAAAGTCCATTGGAAACTCCATTGACCGCCTTGTAATTCAGGGAACAATCCGATAAAGCCACTCTGGATACGCAGGCGGCTGTCAGTTTGCTAATTGAGTTGCCAAGTGAAATCATTGCTGCGTAAAATAAAGTGTGCAGATTAATAAGACAGAGAAATGGGTGAGCGGCAGAGTTGGGACTAGGGTTAAAAAAAAATCGATTTTTTTAACGACCCCGATTTTTTTTTTAATCGATTTTTTTAATAAAAATCGCTGGGCTTGAAATTAGCCCAAATTATCTCTAAAATCTCTAACGGTAAGAAAAGCCATATAAATTGATAGGCAGTGCAAACTTATGCTTTCTGTGGTAATACAAGTACTGTAGAGCTTTAGAAAAGCTTGAAAGTCAGTTACTTTTAAGTTTAAAAGTAATTATCTTGTTGTATTTGCAGCGTGAATTACATCTCATTGATCATTTGCAATTTTGTTTGCAGAAATTGCACATTCATGCTGAGAACAATGTATAAATCATCTTGGGAGTGAACATGGATGCATTTGCATAAATGTTTGATGTTAAAACACATTGCATAACTATGAATACTTTCTGAAATAATTCATAGCCTAGCTTACATGCTTAAAAGCACACAGAAATGGGTGCTACACCACCAAATTAGTTGTAAAAGAATGAAAAAAGCAAATGATGGATTGCTTGCATCAAAATGCGCGCTTGCGCGCAAAAAATTTTGCATTTTACCAAGTGCAAGAGTACCGAAATTTTTCGCCAGCGATCTTTTTTAAAAAAATCGGTACGGGTGCTGCGATTTTTTTTTAAAAAAATCGGAATTTTTTTAAAAAAAATCGCTTAAAAAAATCGCTTGCCAACCCTAGTTGGGACTATTTATGACAATTTTTAGATACGATTTGTCGCAATTTTGGAAAAAATATTCGATAATGCATGTCATCGCGAAATCCCGTTGGCATTCGGTAGTGCTTAAATTTTTTTTGCTGCTCCATATCAAAAATAGACGAACACTCTTAACACATAGACGATTGAGGATTTTTTCGGTGGTAAAATAGCTACAAAGTATTGGAGCACTACCGCGCCCCTGTAAAAAGCACCTCTCGATTTAAAAAAAACATTGTTAAAAACAGCATTCTATAGAGACAACGAACCCAACAAACCTTTATGATCATCAAATTGATTTTGGCTCATATCCAAATGCGCCAAGGGTATAGTGGGATTTGCATCCAGAGCAGTACACAAGCCGTTTATAAATTCCCTGAAGGGGAATTAGGATAAATCTATTTAACTTGTTGCAAAAAATATATAGAAAAAATCACTTGGTCAAGTTGCAGTTGATCAAAATCAAAGTTCTAAGCCATTGACTTCTTGCAACCACAGACAAAATCGCCTCTGCAACTTCAGGCATCTGAAAAAAGATAATCATTTAAGGTTAATAAGTAAAAAAGTAAAAACAGAGTATTCAAACCAACCAATTTGATATTTTCAACTATCAAGCCATCAAACCACTCGCTAAATTGCAGCACAGCCACAATTGGCACTAAATCCCTGCATTATCGATGGGATTATATGTATATTACGATATTTATGCAGTACAAAAACAACAACCAATTAGAAATAAAATTTGGTTACCCACACACTAGTAGACGCTTAGGGTTCAAACGGGATTGACTTTTCGGGATCGGGATTGGTTTTTTGAGATTTCGGGATCGTGATCGGGATTGGCCGGGATTGGGGTCACGGTATCGGGATTGACATTTTTTCGGGATCGGGATTGGGGTCTTGGGATAGAGGTTTTGGCCAATGTTTTGGCATCCACAGTTGTTCATAATGGTCTAAAAACACTGCTGGATGCCATAAACGTGGCATAAAATGAACGCTGGGGTGTTTGCGTTCACATTTTTGCATGCAACAACGTCGTTTTTTCACTTTTGATAATTTCCACTAATTTTTCCGGGATCGGGATCCCGGACTTTGGAGTTTCTCGGGATCGGGATGGGGATTTGAAAAGTTTCGGGATCGGGATCGGGACTGCTAAATCCCGGAATTTCACGTGATCCGGGATCGGGATCGGGATCCCGTTTGAACCCTATAGACGCGTTATCAGTAGTCAACTGAAAATTGTTCATTTTTTCAATAAGTTTTTCACAAATGGCTTAGAAATAAAGGCTTAAAGGTAAATAATAGGCATTTGTCAGTTGACGGCTGGTCAAGAGTCAACTGGTGTGTATGGCGCGATGTAAACAAACCGCATAAGCAAATGAGTGAAGTCTTCCAGTCTTAAAGCCCGTGAATCGTGACTCTGGTAAATTCTTTCCACGTCCTGCAAAAAAAAAATAATTTAGAAATTTATTCACAACCACAATTACCTTAGATTGAGTTGAAAAACATAGATAGTTGAAAACGTCCATTTTGTGTGTACAAACGGAAGTAACGAATTTTTCACCAAGGTTTTCAACGACACCGTTTAAAAAATTATGACGATCGCCTCCCCAGTATAGATAGCAGAAAAACTCAGTAACTCTGATTGGGTGGAGCTACCGTAACCCCCAAGTAACCCAAACCCCTATTCACACCCATAAGCACCCCACAGAACCTCCAAAAACCCACACAACACCCAAATCGCACCCAAGTGACTTCGTCCCTCAGCGGGGTACGGTAGTAATCGCACAGGGCGGCATAAGTTCTGCGGAAGTTAGCGCACGGCAGAGCCGGCCGGCCGTGCGGCAGAGATGGAAACTCGGCGTATAATTCCGCCGGTGTTAGAGACACCATTGATCTGTGATTGGGGGTGGGGGGGGGGTTGTTGGGTTAACATGGGGTTAGAAAAACTTGCAAAATACCTAGATTTCATCTCCAAATAAAAGTTTTTTTCAAATCTGCTGTGAAGGGTTGTCAAAGGGTTTTAAATGTTGTTAAGAGATGTTGTATTTTTATTTTAAAAAACTCGAACGTAGGAACAGTTTGTTAAAAGATAACAGCCGAAATATATCACAATCTTATCAGGAAAAAATACATAGAAGCTTTGACATAGGTTATGCCAGAATTCCTATCAAAACAACCAGCTATGTTGTATTTATGAAAAATTGCCCGCTTCTGTGGGAGTTTGTTGCAAAGTACCAATTGAACATACACTAAAACTTTCGGCAGCAGCTAAATAAATTGGCATTGAGCCAATAAATTCACAACACCACCTCACATATCGCACCTCAACACATCAGCACATCCTGGGAAGTAGTGTTTCACAGCTTTGAGCATTTCAATGACGACTCCTCTGGCAGCCATCCCTTCTGATGGACACACATAAAATGCCCTCTTGCCGTCATCCAGTGAAAATTTCACCTGTGAGAATTTTTTAATGTTGAATTGATGTTCTGGGGGAATTTATTCGATAATTTTGAAGATTTCTGAGGTTAGATATATATTTTGATCCGTGCCGCTTATCACCAGTGTATATATACGGCTAAATTTAAATTATTATCATTATGAGTATCTTTTTTTTATTATCTAAGAACTGATCTTTCGGCATGTTGAGCAAAAAAAAAACTGGGCAATTTAATTCCACCCCAAACCACTCAAATAAGCCTCTCACTCTTCCCGCCAACCTGTTTCTCCATTTTTTCAACCTCAATGGCTCTTATTTGCAACAAATGAAAACTCCCGTCCACCTGAAGCTTGTTCAAATGTTTTCCGTGGAGAAAAAACACGCGAAATTTGGACAAAACCATCGTGCGCGAATCTAATTTATCCGGTTTCCACCCGAAATCGACCCGGTGGATGCATCGGGTGTCCCAGAATTTTCCGCCCAGCAAATTTTTGCTGTTGGCTGCAAAAAATGGGGTGGGTGAAAAATAGACGATTTTGACTCGATAAAATAAAAAGGGCACACTACACCACACATACTGAAATTTTAAGTTACACGTTCGAACTTTTTTTGGAAGTGGAACTAAAATGCAGAAATAAGAATGAGACTCAAAATTCAGAACGGCTTTCAGAATGTTTTGGTAAAAAGACTTCACGTCACTCTTGGAAACTAGCCAACAAACAACACAACAAAATAACCCATTCATATTTATATCGTCAATGTTGAGAAGAAAAAACGGAAACAAACCTCGAATGAACGCGGCAACATCGGGATTAGGCGATTGTGAACGGAGGGACATTTTGACAACGAAAAAATGACTATTTTCATAAAAACGGAAAGTTCAAATTCAAGCTCCTCGCGTCTGCCACATTATCGTAGCACCTGGAAAATTTTTTTAACTTTGATGTTGGAATTAAAGAAGAAAACTTCGCCTCAAAACCATTGACGCATCACATCCGGCAAATCGACGGATTTTTATTTAATCTTTTTCGTTACCAACACTCGTTTATTAAGCCAGGAAAATGACCGTAGTTATGTACGACAATAACTGGATGTTTTGTGGATTCATACAGGGCAAAAAATGTTCAAATACACGAAAAACAGTCAAAAATCAAACGTGTCGTTATTCAATCTAGTGTGTTTTCACTGTAAAAAGCATTGAAGCCGTAGAATGAATTATCGCAAATCTATTCTTTCCGGAGGGTGTCCATTTGGATACTACACGTTTATGATTTTCGTATTTCAATTATGAGAGATTTTGCGCTCACATGTGAAACATGTTACTCAGCAATAAATATATGATACTTTTAACAGTGGTTGTTTTTAATTCCGGGGGAAAACTTTCTTTTCTATTCTAATCTTCAATTATAACATAAACCAGATTTCAAGATTGTTTTGACAACAAGCGAAGTATCCACAGGTTCTTCAAGGGAAAAGGTCCCCGTATGATGACTTGGGAAATTGCCAAATTTTTTGACATTGCTATAAATATAAATAAAATAGGGCAAAAATAGGTATATAACCATAGATACATACAAAAATTGCGTTTATGCAGATGAATATAGATGAAAATTAGCAAAATAGAGCATATTTTAGCGATTTTGAGCAAAATATTAGGGAAACATTGCTCGGGCTTGGACGTGGGTCAAATCGCTTGTGCAAGTTGTCTACTGGAACAAGTCATCATACGTGACCCGATACTCTTCAAGGAATCGACATACCGTATTTCCTCGAAATACCCCCCCCCCTCGAAATACCCTCCGTCTCGAAATACCCCCCCCCCCCCTCAAAATGGACACTATGAAATAATTACCCAGCCCCTCGAAATACCCCCCCCCCCCCAAATTGATTGTACAGGGAACGTACATTTCAAAACTACGGTTTGTGATTCGGGTAGTGATGGATTGGCGCCATGGCGCTGGCGCCATTTGAGGGCGCCAAAGGGCGCCGCGCCATGGCGCCATTGGCGCTTGGCGTCCTTTTTCTGTGGCGCCCTTGGCGCCTGGCGCCCTGCTTTAAAAGGGCGCCAAAAAGCGCCAGCAGGGTTTCAAGGTGAGTGCTGTGTAAATGAAAATAAAAATAAAAACGCATGCGTGGATAATCTAAATTAGCCGGGAAAATGGACGAAGTGGTGTGAACGGGTGGAAATCTTTCATCCAGCGGTTCATCAGATGTGTCTGACGGATCAGAAGATAAGAATGATGAACCGTTGAACTTGCAAAATCATAAATAAACGGATTCAAATTGTTGCAATTCCATTTTTGTCCATTTCATGGAAACATTGATTGGAAAAGTGTATTTGAAGTGAATGGATTGTTGTCAAATGACAATTTCCCTTTTTGTTTGAATTTGTCATATGGATTTTATCAGAGTTGCGAAAGTGTATTTACACTTACCCGAAATACCCGGGTAAATGGGTATTTATATTTACACTAACACTTACACTTTCATAAAATACCCATACACTTTTTTTACACTTCCTTGAGCAAAATACCTGGGTACAGAAAGTGTATTTTTTTCAGATGGCCCTGTTTTATGCTTTTGAGAAAGCATAAAATAGGGTCATGTACAAATACAAATACAATACAAAAATAGGTAAATATGCGGCTGGTCACGGTAGCTATCTATCACGTTTGTTAAGTGTGTGTCGGTTTTTAAGAATAGTCGTTTTTTAGAATTTTGTTGAGTTCCTACTGAGGAGACCCAGCTCAGCTAGAGTGCAAGTCTAGCAATATGGGTCGAAACTAGCATTGTGAAAAATATCCAAACATCATTTGCTCTGACCGAATGAAAATTTGTGGACACCCCATTTTTCATATAAAGGTTGAGAGCAGGGGCTGAAAATGTGACACTTCATTGTCAACATATGGAACTTAATGGAAAGCATGAGAGAGCCAAATTGGACACGCACCACGGGCCTGGAATTGGATCGGAAACTTAAAATGAGATTTACTCCAAATCACATTTTGTGGACTTGTCGACTTTTAGAAGTAGAGTTCTCATTTATATACATACCGTATTTCCTCGAAATACCCCAAGGGGGTTTATTTTTTCAGAGTGAGATTTTTGAGGGGGGGGGGGTATTTCGAGGAGGGGTTATTATTTCGCCAGAAATTTTTAGAAATCCCAGTACGAAATTGTTGTTTGTAACGTACACAGATGTCAATAAATGCAACAAAAAACGCCATTCATTAGACTCTGTAGAGTTATATAAGTTAGTAGGCGGTATAAACCCCATTCTAACATAAATAACACAGTCATCGTTTTCACGTGTCTTCTGCGTTTCCCGGATCACAAACCGCGTTACGTTCTCTAAACACTAAATTGGGGGGGGTATTTCGAGGGGGGTTTATAAGTTCATAGTGTCCATTTTAGGGGGGTACTTCGAGGGGGGTATTTCAAGGGGGGGAGGGTATTTCGATGAAATACGGTATGTAAATACATAACTGTTTAGAACGATCCCCTTCACCGTTGGATTTCACCGTTGTAAAAACTCAAACGGAATAAAAATTCAATAAAAAGTTGAAGTGACGCGAAATACAAATCGTCTGCCAATAGAAATTTGTCTAAAAATCGAAGAAGTTCCATTCCGTAGTTGGTACAAAATTCAGTCGATGAAACCTAATCTCTCAAAAGATCGCTTTGTATTAAAAAATGTTTAGTGACATTATTCGTTTTGTACTAAAATATACCATATACCTTCTGAATAGTGAAGAAACGTTATATATTTTTGTAGACGATATTTTCACGCGGGAAAAATAGCGCCACATCCACCAAATGAATATTCGATCATTCGTCAACTAAAAAATTTATATTGCTTGCCTCCGTCAACTATTGTCGACAGTTAAACAAAATCTGATAATCAAAACCCGTAAACTAAAACGTTCGCCACCCCAATTTTTAAGTTGACATCTGGATGGCTGTCAACTAGGGGGATGGTCCGGCCGTAAAGTAAACCCGGCCGTAAAGTAGAGGGTGCTACTTTAGGCCGGGCATCAATCATTACGGCAGAGTTGTTAAAAGTACTGAACTTTTTTCAAAGTAAAAGTAAACGTAAAGTATTTTATTTTTAGTCACACCTGAGTACAGAAAACGTAAAGTAAAATTTTTCTACTTTTACGCTGTGTAAAAGGTGACTAAACGTAAATATCTGTAAATACTCAGGGAAAGCGTAAAAGTAAGAAATGTTTCGATTTTGTACCTAGGAAAACGTAAAAATGAGTATAGGTGAAAGCGAGAGTCGTCGCTATCCCTACCCATCGCGAATTCTATAATTCTATAAACGTAAATACGTTTGTATTTACAACTATGTCTTACGGCCGGGTTTACTTTACGGCCGAGTTCACGCCGTCAACTAGTTCGCGAACGCAGTCACTTTATTCATCACAATACGGTATCATGCCGAGCGAAGTCAATACGCAATGCGCCCAGTAGAATATTTTAATAATCAGTTGCCCATCATGAACTTTAATTCGCCCGCGCCAATTTTATGACTCTAATTCTTAATTTGACGAAAATTCCTGCCTAATGCGATTACTGACTAAAAGTCCCGTCGAAATGTCACTGGAATCTAGATATCTCGGATGTGTTTCATTTTTTCCCTAACGTCAAGAAGTTTTTCAGGTATTTTTATCTTAGTATAATAAATTTTACCGTATTCTATGGTTTTCGCCCCCCGGGGGTTAATTGTGATGGTACGCAAATATATTGCGCATGCAAAATAAAATTTGTAAAAGCATATTTTTTGGTATTTTTTTTCATGAAGTTACCTATGTATTTATCTGTTTGTAATGGCATATGATGTATTTTGTGGTCAAGACCTTGAAAAAACGAAATCTATTGGCGCACCGCACACTGAAATTTTGCGTTCAGCGTTCGAACGTTTTTGCACGCTGAATTACAAACGCTGAAATC
Source organism: Sphaerolaimus hirsutus (assembly GCA_964036195.1). Lineage (NCBI taxonomy): Eukaryota > Metazoa > Nematoda > Chromadorea > Monhysterida > Sphaerolaimidae > Sphaerolaimus > Sphaerolaimus hirsutus. Next base: position 22,959,411 of record OZ038458.1, on the reverse strand, counting down.
AAAATCTAAAGAACGCAACGTTTTTGAAGCATAAAAATTTCGGAATTTGCAATATTTCGCGCAATTCACATGCGAGTAGAATTTTTTACGCTTCAAAAATGTTGTGTTCTTTAGATATTGATTTCAGCGTTTGTAGTTCAGCGTGCAAAAACGTTCGAACGCTGAACGCAAAATTTCAGTGTGCGGTGCGCCATTAAAGTAAAATATTTACCTGTAACAAAATGGGAAGACATTATAGCCAGAGAATTTAGATTTGTTTTACGTATTCATTGTAGGAACCTATGCAAATTAGGTAAATTTTAGATGTATGCATGCAAATTATTCTAAAAAAATTCTGTGTAAATTTACTGTCGTTCCTTGTTCGAGCAGGGTCCTAACTTATAAGGGGAACGGGAAGTCATTTATGGACAGTATATGATTTCATAGTGTATTTACCGTATTTCCTCGAATTACCCCCCGGGGGTTTATTTTTTCAGAGTGAAAATTTTGAGAGAAAAACGTGAAAAATGCAACAATAACCACCATTTATAAGTTTTTACAGCCTTATATAAGGATGTAGATGGTATACACGATGTTCTAACGTAACACAGTAAGTGTTTTGAACGTCTGTTATGCATTTCCCTGACCACAAATTCATAGTGCCCATTTTGAGGGGGGTATTTCGAGGAAATACGGTATCTACTTTTGTCGCAATGGCTATGAATTGGATGAACTTTTCCATAAAAATCATCAGTGTGTACTGTTTCAATGTTTTTTATCCTACAAGTTTATTACCTAATGATCGTTTTTATTGCATCTTCAAAGATGCCTGCCGCGCGCAATAAAAATTGTTTTCTCACATTCAGGTTTTAAATATAAAAATCATCACCAAACCATGAAAATCGAAAAGTTTATCAGAACGTGGTGTTTTTTAAAACAGTTGTCAGGATTAGAAAAGTTGTCTTTAGTCACTCTTTATACATACCTACCCACATAAATTTACATTTTTTAAGGTTTCAACGAAATAACCTATCGAATATATATTATTTCATATGAAATTTCGATTTTGAACACCGATTTCGAAAATTCGACTGTATTTCAGTTTATTTTTTACTTTTCGAATTATTTTGACCACAATTCCATTCATGTTCGCTGCCTGTTTCTTACATTGTGCTTTTGCAAAAATTTCACATTCCAAGTAAGATTTTCTTATGTTTTTAACAGAAATTAACTTTTTTGCGTGACGTTTTACAGTTTTTTATAGGATCTTACATGATATTTTACTGGCTATGGTTCGAATGTGATCGACTTTTCGGGATCGGGATTGGTATATTTTGGATGAAGTTCAATTCAGGGTTCTCTAATTTTGCGCAAAAGGGGTATACCGTATTTCCTCGATTTACCCCCCCCCCCCTTGAATTAACCCCCCCTCGAAATACCCCCAGGTGTTTTTGAGCTAGGAATGTGTGCTGGAGTTTCGGTTCACATTTCTCTGTGCAAAAAAGTCATTTGGCAATTTTGGGACATTTTTTCGGGATCGAAATAAGGAGAAAAAAATTTATCGGGATCGTAATTGGCTTTCCAACTTTCCAAATTCGATTCGGGATCCCGACTGCGGCTTCGGAATCGGGACCGCAAAATCCCGAAAATGTTAGGGATACCGGATCGGGATTGTCAGGATCCCGTTTGAACCATAGCTTGTCGCATCCCTCCCTCCACACGATTTTTTCTTCGCCTTGCGTCACTACATTCGAAGAATTACGGTTTAAGACTCTTGGTGTGGGTTCAGTGTACATGGTTACACTTTACTTTTGTTGTCAAAAGAGATGTGAAATAGATACCGTATTTCCTCGAAATACCACACGTGTGTTATTTTTTCAATGTGAAAATTTTGAGTGAGGTGATCGAGGGAGGGTATTTCGGAGGTATATATTTCGAGGAATACGGTACGTATTTACACATTTTTCTTAGATACGCACATTTTTCCCGCCCATTCACGTGTCGGTGTAATTTTTAATTTCACCATTTAGTTTCACCAATTTTTTAGACACGGTTTTCAAACTCAATCTTCTGTTCTAAATATGATGTAATTAGAGCGATTTCATATGCGAGACGTTTAAAGATAAATATCTTAAAATCGCAGTTTTACACTGAAATTTTCGATTTTGATTGGCGAAATCCATTGTAGAAATCCATGTGAATGATTAATTTAATCAACTAGGTATTTATATGAAGTCAAGTACGCCAATTTTTCAACATATTTTATTTTAAATTCAAAATTTTTAATAAAAAATGTGTCTCGACCGTTCTGAGTTCACGATCGTTTATTGAGGGATTTTACTTATTTCCACAGTTGTTAAAATGTATTTAGATTTACTCGAAAAACACATTTACTCGAGTACTTTGTAAATACATATACTTTTTATATACCCGTGCTCACCTGTACGTGTACTTTTGAAACGTACAAGTGTATAGAAAATGTATTTTTGGTGATTTTTTGTTGCTAAAATAAGAAAATCTTGAAGAAATCATATCATTGTTCGAAAAAAATTCGAAATAATCACTAAAAAACGACATTTCACGTGTGTAAAAATCGATCTCACATGTAAAAAGTAGTAGTTTTTGCATTTGCCATGAAAAGAAAAGTACTCACTTTGAAAATTTTTTGATGAAAAAGTACTCAATTTTTCCTGGAAAAAGTAATTTACTTACATGTATCCATGAGCAGGGTTGGTTTTATAAAAATTATTTGTATACAAATTGTATAAAAATTCTAATTTATTTTAATTTTATTCTTGTTTTATTTTATTTTATTTTATTCTGAAAACTCGTTAATAAAATAAAATGTCACCATTTTACAAAAATTGTACAAAAATTTTACAAAAAATCAGAATCTGGCATGCAAGGCCAGAAAATTGCTATCATAAGACTTAAACATGAAAAACAGATGAAGTGACAAATTTTTCCATTACCTAATAAGAGATGCATGCAGTTGACATGCAGCTGCATTGATAGCTAGCTGCAAGTATAAAGTTACAATTATTGATAACAATGGTTTGAATTTTCAGTAGAAGGACTGGAGTGTGCTGGGTGGATTTGTAAATGTCATGCAAAGTGTCAATTGTCATGACAACTATTAGTTAAGTGTCAATTGTCATGCAAAATTGAAATTGTGTATCCAAATCTTCAATTGTGTATCCAAATCTTAAGTTTTGTATCCAAATCTAATGTTTTTGTATTCAAATGTTTGCATAATATTTGGATACAAAATATAATATTTGGACACAATTTGCTTGACAATTGGCACTTTACTTTACATTGTTCATGACAATTGACACTTTTTATGACATTTGACCCTACAGGGGGCACTTCCAGACCCTGTAAAAGACCCTGTAAAATGTCATGTGTTATGTAAGACTCTGTAAACTGTCAAATGTTAGGTAAAAATCCCTGTGAAGTGTCATCACACATGACATTTTACAAGGTGTTTTACATGACACATGACATTTTACAGGGTATTTTACAGGATCTGGGAGTGGCACCAAGACTTAGGACTGCCTCTAGTTCCATGAATAAACATGTAGAAACTTAAGCAACAAGATAGAAATTGTACAAAAAAAAAGATATTTATACAATTTTACAAAAATACGAAATTTTATAAAAAAAATTATTTTTATTCTGAAATTTTCCATTTTTTATTATTTTGTTTTTATTTTTTCCTGAGATTCTGCCAACCCTGTCCATGAGTACAGGTAAAAAAGAGTATTTAACATTTTCTGTATTCAGGGAAAAGTAAAAAAAAAGTATTTTGCATGTTCATATGCTTTGAAAAAGTTCCGTATTTATAACAACTCTGCATTATTCAATGACACATTTATTGATAATGTATTTAACTGATTTTTGTATATTTTTGGTATTTTTTAACTTTCTGCCTGCTACGCAGCGAAAAAACCGCGAACAAAAATGAAAAACGTCATCTGAAAAACATTTTCGAATTTAATGTTTTCGCATCAACCTTCCATTCAGCGTCAAAATGCAGCTGCAGGAATAATCAAATGGTAACTCAAAAATAAAAGTATTTACCAGCACCACAACCGGGAACTGCATAATTCGATGTGACAAACAATCCATTATCTGAAATTTCCAACTGTCATGCGGCCGGGTGGCACAGTATATACATATTATCATGATTGACTGAATTACACAGTATTATCAATTATCAATTGTAGATGTGTAGGTATTTAGGCTACCGTATTTCCTTGAATAGTAACCCTTGAATAGTTCCCCCTCAACCCTTGAATAGTGTCCCTTGAATATTTTCATCTTTTAATTGTTACCCTCTGTCAGCCGACGAAGGAAGACTAATGCCTCTGCTTGAATAGTACCCCTCTGTCAACTGAGTGAGGAAAAATACCCCTGCTTGAATAGTACCTCTCTGTCAGCTGAGTGAAAATAAATACCCCTGCTTGAATAGTACCTCTCTGTCAGCTGAGTGAGGATCAATACCCCTGCTTGAATAGTACCTCTCTGTCAGCTGAGTGAGGATAAATACCCCTGCTTGAATAGTACCCCTCTGTCAACTGAGTGAGGAAAAATACCCCTGCTTGAATAGTACCTCTCTGTCAGCTGAGTGAGGATAAATACCCCTGCTTGAATAGTACCTCTCTGTCAGCTGAGTGAGGAAAAATACCCCTGCTTGAATAGTACCTCTCTGTCAGCTGAGTGAGGATAAATACCCCTGCTTGAATAGTACCCCTCTGTCAACTGAGTAAGCAAAATACCCCCACATGAATAGTTCCCGTCTGTCAGCTGAGTGTGGAAAAATACCCCTGCTTGAATAGTTCCATTCTGTCAGCTTAGTGGGGAAAAATACCCCCTGCTTGAATAGTCCTCCCACTTTCATGAGCAATGGAAAATGGTCGATGAAGTTGGTGAAAAATTCGCATCGATTAAAAGTTCCCATTAAATAGTTCCCCCTTGAATGGTTTCTCCTTGAACAAATTCTGGCGAAAAATAATTCCTCAGGCCATCTATTCCAGTATTTATGGTACCTATGTAAGTTAGGTAATTATTTAGGTATGTAAATTGTCTTGAAAGAAACTAAGGGTTGTGTAATGCATGTTCACTATTAAAAGTAAATAGAAGTATGCCTAGTTCATAATGGTTTCTAAACGATACCTATTTTTTTCTTAAATGACTCAATTATTTAAGTGCCACTTCCGCATATCAAATGGTATCTGAAAATATAAGTTATAAATGAAGTGTTGAGTGAACTAAAACGTAAAATTGCATATTATTCACGACTTTTTCAGTTATGTTTTAAAAAAATTTCAATCTCTCACATCTAGTGATGTAAAAGCGCCATGGCGCTAGCGCCAAAGCAAAAAGCGCCATGGCGCTTTTGGTGCTTGGCGCTATCTTGCTGTGGCGCGATTGGCGCTTGGCGCTATTTTTGTCCTGTACCAGGAACTAAATGCCTAGCGCTAGCGCCAAAGCAAAAAAGCGCCATAGCGCTTCTGGCACTTGGCGCCATTTTGCTCTGGCGTCATTGGCGCTTGGCGCTAAGGGTCGGAAAAGCGCCATGGCGCTTTTGGCGCTTGGCGGCAAAGTTCTGGCGCTGTTCGCATCACTATTCACGGTGATTCACAAATTCCTACAGAAATATGTCTCATCAGTTTTTCATTCGCTGTTACTTTCTGAAGTTTTGTCTTTATACTTATAATATGAACTGTAAGATTTTTGGCTTTGTCAGTGAAGATTTGCGTGACTGATGAGAAATAGATTATTACACTTTTTTATAAGAATTTTGAAAAAATATTTGAAAAATTTGTTGCGAGAACATCCAGGGTGCTCAGAAATATGATTCGGGGGTTGTTTACACATTTGGCTTTGTTAAAATTGATGCTCTGATATTAAAATGTCGCTCATGTTTCACTAAAAAATACTATGTTCAAATGAAAATTGTGTGAAAATTCTGTTGAAAAAATAGAACGGCAGCTTCCAATAGAACGGCACTTTCTATAGAACGGCAGGTAAAAAGTTGACGAAAAAATAGAACGGCGCCGTTATATTAGAGGAAATACGTAAGTATTGATGTAGATAGTACATGCCCTGTTCTGACGTATTACAGAGATTGTTTCTAACGTGTGTTCTGCATTACACGATCACAAACCGCAGCTTTTGTCATTTACGTTCTCTTTACACTCAATTGGGGGGGGGGTATTTCGAGGGAGGGGGGCTAATAAATGCATAGTGCCCATTCTGAGGGGGTATTTCGAGGCGGGGTATTTCAAGGAAATACGGTTCCTATTTATATTCATTATTTCGCATTATAATACATACATAGTACCCATCTTATCTCTATTTTTTCCCTCAAATCAATACAAAGTACAACATTAAATTCACTATTTAAAGTTCCATGCACCCAGACATTAATCAGTGTAAATATAATACCAAAATGATGGAGCCAAAACCATACAAAATTTGACTATAAAATGATCGATGTGCTGCTGAAACACACGGAGAAGTTTCCATGTTTCCCAAATTAACACGCATTTTTTTAAACTTTTTATACACTGGGAAACTGTCAGTTCGATGTTTGGGCGCAGTGTAAATTTTAATGTTGATTAGTGAAGTGATTACTGAAACTTGTATTCATTTTTCTGCGATTTTTACTTTTCGACCGTGTTCGAGTATTTTTCTCCGCCATTGAAACTTTTTCTATGGGCTGCATTTCAAAAAATGCGTTTTTCGGCAATATTTCAATTTTTTTATTTTTATGATGGCTTTCACCATTGAACTGTTACATTGTTCCTTTTTTCTATTATTCAATCATATTTTATAGCATTTTCAATTGTATTAATTTTTTTCCTTTCGACAGGCAAAACGTGCAGCTACATTGAATTGCTATAGACAGAAATCCTTTGAAATCGCGCCAATAATCGAAGTCATTTGTTTGCTATTAACCGCCTGAATTCCCACTATTTTATTTTTAAATATTAAATTTCTTTCCTTTCGTCACAATTTATCCTGTCTGGAAAATCCTGCGATATAAAACACCAAATAAATCACGCACAGAGAGGAACCAAAAATGCTTGCTTAATCAGTACGAAAATTCAGCGTGACGAAAAGCACCGGGACGACGTGAGTTGTGCCGAAATTTCTCAACATGTCATCGCCACTTTCGAACCCAGATAACATAAGGATGCTGCCTATTTGCTTTCTCAGTTCTACATAATGTACAGTAAGATTCATGAGGGTTGTCGCAATTTGCAGTTAGGTGGTTTTGAATGAAAATTGAGTCCTGGTGCCAGTCCCAGACCCTGTAAAACGTCCTGTAAAATGTTAAATGTCATGCAAAGTGTCAAAAGTCATGGAAAATGCCCTGAAAAATGGTAACCGGGTTTGCAGGGCATTTTCCATAATTTTTGACACTTTGCATCACATTAGATATTTTACAGGGCATTTTACAGGGTCTGCGACTGCCCCCAGGGGCCAGTTCCGCAAGTAGAGAAGTGAAATGAGAAGTGAAATGAGAAGAGAAATGAGAAGTGAAAAGCGAAGTGCAAAAATTGAAATAAAATAAAAATGTATGTAAAAATAAGGATGAATTCTGACCTAAACAGCATTGTTTCTGATAACGGTTATGATGATTTGGTGGGAAACGTGCCAATTTTTCGCATGCATTGGAACTTTGGAATTGAAAGTTTAACCATGTACAAAAAACTTCACATCAAAACTTCACTTCGCTTTTCACTTCTCACTTCTCATTTCAATTCTCACTTTTCCACTTGCGGAACTGGCCCCAGGTAAAATCTGCCATTTGGCTGGTATATTAGGAAATAGTAATATTTTTTTCAGGTGCCAAAAGCACCATGGCACTTTTACATCACTGAGCAAAACACATCCAAAACATGTCTAAGCTCTAGATTTTGAGAAAAAAAAGAACTAGGTTCCCTTCCGCGACAAATCTCCTGAATTTCGCCCGCACTTGCAAATCTGAGATGCTGCCAAGCTAAATATTATAGGCCAATGTTTGCCGACACATTATTAAGGCGGCGCGGTGGCGAAATTGCTAAATTGCACGAGACATGCTATGAGCTAACAATCGCTCAAATGCTTGTAATGCACCTGGGCTGTGCAAATATGAAACGTGTAAAATGTGGAATACGCCCAAAGCTGCGGTAATGGCCCTACACACACTAGTTTTCACCGTGACTGATGTGAAAACTGAAATGGCCACATGGCGACATCAAGCCTACTCTTATTGTATGCTATGTGTTTTAGTTTTCAAATTTCCAAATTTTAACTTTCATTTATTTAAATTAAAATTGAAATTAAATTAAATCATTCAACAGTGTTCATTAATTTGCATTTGAAAAAAATTCAGTTTTCACACGAAGTCACGGTGAAAACTAGTGTGTGTAGGGCGTAGGCACAATGGTGTAGATTGTATTATACTTAACAAGAGCTCTTTTGTACTTTGCGGTTATAGAACGATGTTGTTTTTGGGCAGTTTCGAGTAACTCGAATTTAGTTTCTGATTATATTTCAATGACAGAAGTTGAAATATTTCGCTTAATGCAACTTTTTTCGATGCAAAAATCGCTTTTAATGTATCCGAGATATCCCAGTAGCACCCTTAAGCGAGAAATCTATTTTAATAGCATTCTAGGTATAATAATACTTCCAAAAGTAAATATAATATCAACACTTCAGTCTTCTTGAACAAGCAAATCGTTTCAGAAATGGTCTCAAGTATCAGCTAACAAGACTATAGATTGCGTGCATTTGCGCTTTTGCGCATTTTACATTTTAGCTAATACCGTAATCTACGTTCGCTACCGTAATCCGAGGCCTTTTAGCTTTACCTTAGCTGCTTTTGCATTGTGAAAAGCGACAAATAAATTGCATATTTCTAGCGCTTTTGATGCCGCTGAATGTATAATAGACACAATACGACCTATTATTTCGGTATTAAATGGAAAATGTGCCCACTTGACATTTGGAATGAGGTTTTTGCGGTTTGGGGATACTTAATGGCGCTGCACACACTAGTTTTTTAACGGTCAACTAAGAATTTGGTAAACTCATTTTTCAGCTTCTGAGCGCAGCTGAGTTTACCGGAATGAGCTGTTCGGCAACTGCAGTTGACGGAGAGTAAAAATAACACATTCCGGTAAACTCAGGTGCGCTCAGAAGCTGAAAAATGAGTTTACCAGTTTCTTGGTTTACCGTTAGTAAACTAGCGTGTGCAGCGCCAATAGCGCTTCAAATGTTGTGAACTCCGAAATTCTAGTCCAGGGTCCAATTTCAAACCGCCCGATCCGAAGAATCGCTTTCACAAAATCACCTGGTATTATTTAGGTAGTTTAGGATTGTTTCAGCTAAAATTATCTATCGAATTTTTGAGAATTATTTTGGGCGCCCACCAAAAATGTCAACAATTTAATGTAAGGTATTTTTAGGTTTGCTCATTCTGTTGATTGGAAACTGAAATTTGGAAGTGTTTTTGTTATGAATGGTATAGATAATGTAAACTATGTAAATATTTATGTTGATCACGTTGAACAGCAACGACACGATGCCGGTGTAGACGCTCGTGACCAGCTTGGACACGTACATAAATACATGTGTGAATCGTGAAAAATTTAATTGTGCATTAAAAATATGCAAATAAAGTATTCTTTATGTGACGGAATTGTGAACGTGAAATGTCTGCACTCTGACTCACCGGTTTTTCGACTTTTTCGGATCTCCTTGCACAGCAAAAAATGGGTGTGTGATGCGCGGTGAAGTGTCCTGAAGTGACTTCACGCAGACGCGCAATGTCGGCGTGAAGACACTTCACTGCATTCAAGATGCTTCACGGCACTTCACGAACCATGCAAAATATGCTGCAAAGGTTCGTGAAGTGCACTTCACGAATTTCGGTCTTCGTGAAGCTAGGTGAAGTGATGGAAGACACTTCACCGAAAACTTCGTGAAGTGTGTGGAAGTGAGTGGAAGTGTCTTCACAGAGCTCACTTCCACACACTACACGAACCCATTTTTTGCTGTGTTGTGTAATCAAAAGCGACCAATCCCGAAAATGTCATAAAATGAATGAGATCATTTAACCAAAATTTTCAGTTTCCAAATAAAATCAGTTTGCAGAGTGAGTTCGCACAGAAAAAGTCTACAGGGAACCTCCCATTTAAGTTAAGTCGCGTTTTCGGATTGGTAGGTAGATATTTATGTTTGCGCTATTCACAATTCACAGATATTTCAAGTGGGTGTGTTTTGAACATGTTGTGATGCTTGCACCTTAAAGTGCTTAAAGTTATACCTTTGAAGCTGACAAGTTGAGCCCATATTCTCTAGTCAAGTTGACACTGGAATTTATGCAGGGCTGGGAAATGTTCTGTTCCTTCAGTCACCATTTTTTTGATGTTCTTTGACATTCAGGAGTTCTCGCGGGATTTATGAATTTGTGAACGCAAATATTTTGACCTTTACTAAGCTTTTTAGCGCTATAAATGCGCTTTCTATCTAAGTATAATATTTATCATGTCAATACCTTAATAAAACTATTTAGTCACTCCACCAATTGCTAAATTTTCAACTCGCCAAAACCGAATTTTTTCTCGGTTTACCGCTGCGTTGCCATCAATTTTCACCATTTTCACTCCAAGACCTTGGCGCTGACACCTTTTTCTTTGGCTAACACCCACGAAACGCCTCTGCAAACCGCAAAATGCGACTTACCCCGCACAGAGCTAATGTTTTGTTTGCCAACATCGCATTTGACTACTGGTGGCGCTGTGTACTTGGTCTGTTTCAGATGTAGTGAGACACAGGCATTTGTGAACAGAGTCACGTTTTTAGTGGATTAAGTGTACTGGCTTTGGTGCATAGTTTGTAGAAAGGAAAAATGTATTTAAAAAAATTTCCCCAAACTCTCAGAAACCTCAGAACTCTCAGAAACCTCAACTTTACACATCTATGAAAAGTGTAAAACATGTAAATGCCGTAGAAAATCACAATTATCAAACCAACTCAACAATGGGACAAGTGTTAATAAAGTTATAAGTAAAGTGACAAGTAAAGTTATAAGTGATGTGCAAACTGATAATGAAAACAGCAGTCGCTTTAAGCTGACCTGTCACTTTACTTACCACTTATTACTAAGCTCATCACTGGTGATGGAAAAAGCGCCAGGACTTTGGCGCCAGGTGCCAAAAGCGCCATGGCGCTTTTTCGAACCCCAACGCCAAGCGCCAATGGCGCCAGAGCAAAATGGCGCCAAGCACCAGTAGCGCCATGGCGATTTTTGCTTTGGCGCTAGCGCCAAGCGCCAGCACCAGGCGTTTTGTTCCTGGCGCCAGGCAAAAATAGTGCCAAGCGCCAAAAGCGCCATGGCGCTTTTTGCTTTGGCGCTAGCGCCATGGCGCTTTTCCATCACTACTCATCACTTCTAATTTTTCCAATCACATGTCCACCTATACTCGGATGACATTATACTGTACATTTTTCTGTAGGAAACACTCCATCATGACATCTTCATTTTAGTCAATTCTGGTGCTTAACGTTTCTTTTCTTTCTTCCTTTTCTTTTTGCGAAATGTTGATTGATCAGTTTTCAGTTGGCCGTCTGCCAGCGGAAGACATAAATAATATCTATTTGTAGAGCATCATGTCTGCCGACATAACTCACACCCAGACCCTGGAAAATGTCAAATGTCATGCAAAGTGTCTAAAGTCGTGTAAAATGCCCTCTAAAAAGGCAAACATACATACGTTGGCATTTTCCATGACTTCAGACACTTTGCATGACATTTGCCATCTTCCAGGGCATTTTACAGGGTCTGGGATTGTCACCTGGCGTCCCACTAATTCCGGAACATAGCAAGCACCTTAAGTGCGACATGAAGCGCCCCCTTTCTTTTGATGCTGTCACAAGTTGAGTACTCAAAGATGCGGCGAACAGTTTGCACGGGCCACTCAAATCGTTATGTCATTTCGAACTGGCATCGTGTGAAAACTCGATTGCAAAGCGCCGTGAAATAGATGTTCAGCTTAAAATGTCCTACAGTATGCTATGGTGTCTTTTTGGCACTGAAAAGCTTGGTGGATAATGTTTTTTTAGGTTTAAGTTCAGAGAGATGACGTTGCAGTTTAGAAATGTCGAATTCAGTATTTTTGGTCCGTTTTTATCGTTTACGGGTCGTCTTCCATTGGAGCGTTTCCGATAATATTTATATCGATTTTTCAATGAAATTTCTACATATTTCATGAAATTGGAAACCTGTATGATCCACTTTTATATATCTTATCAATATCGAGATAAAATTTGATGCTTGAATTTTACGTGTAGCTGTAGTTGCAGCTGTTTATTTACCCCGGCTGAAACCTCACTAGCATCGTCTAGGACGCATAGTTGTTAAAACGTATTTACATTTACTCGACTTTTACGTATACTCGAGTACTGCGTAAATACGTTTACGTTTCCTCCCGAGTACAAAACTACGAGTACAAAATTGAAAAAATACTAGCTTTTACGTTTTCCCTGAGTAAACATTCTGGTATTTACGTTAACTCACGTTTTACGCAGCGTGAAGGTATTTTAAAAATACTTTACGTTTTCTGTACTCAGGGTTGAGTAAAAAATAAATACTACGTTTACTTTGAAAAAAGTTCAGTATTTTTAACAACTCTGCTAGGACGATCCAAACGCCAACAACTTTTCCCACAGACCAATATTTATATTACCAAATTTTGATTTCAAAAACCATAACATGTCAGCAATAGTAGGCGTTATGCATCTATTTATTTCTGGCTTTAATATATGATTTAGTGATTTCCTGCATCACAAAATATTGACAACAACAACGTTGTGTCTCAGTCAAACCAGTATTTACAACAAATCTTGTATGCATGGTGACCTTTTGATGCACCTGCCCCCCCCCCACTTTCAGTGATTTACAAATCACTTTACAAACATAAGAAAAGGTGTTGATACCTGAGCTTGATCAAATATTGTCTAACGCGTTTCATTGTTTGCTGATTTTAATGGCTTACCAAATTTATATTCAAGTGGTTATGTATTTATGTAGGTACCTACCCAAATAATTTGGATAAGAACAAGCGTGTGTAAACAATAACCCAATTTGAACATCTTGTAGATACCGTATTTCCTCGAAATACCTCCCCCTCGTTTGACCCCCCCCCCCTCTCGAGACCACTATGAAACAATCACCCCCCCCCCTCGAAATACCCCCCCCCCCAGATTGAGTGTAAAGAGAACGTACATGACAAATACTGCAGTTTGTGTTCTGCGTATTGCACCCCGGAATCACGTTAGAACAGTGTTTATGCCATCTACGTACTAATATTAGTATACAGGAGTTGATACATGTCAGTTATTGATGCAATTTTCTACCCCAGCGCACATCACAAACCACGATTTTGTACTAGGATTTCAAAAAAATTTCCTGTGAAACAATAACCCACCCCCCTCGAAACACCCCCCTCGTTTAACCCCGGCCTCTCTCGGGAGCACTATGAAACAATCACCCCCCGGGGGGTATTTCGAGGAAATACGGTATACCTAGTTTGTAGGCAAACACCTATGTGCACCCAAATTGAAAAAAAATTCACAAAATGGATTTTGAACCAATTCCCAATTTTCAAAATTTAAGCAATTTCACAAAATGGGTTTGAACAAATCCACAATGTAAAAAAAATTTCAGCGATTTCACAAAAAAGGTCCAAAATCACAAAAGTTAATCAAAATTTGTTAGAAATGATATATTCATTTCCAGAAACCATGTATAGGGCTCGAAACTCGATTTTTTTCAAACTCGAGTTCGAGTCTCAACCCCAAAATTTTTCCGGTCGAGTCGGCGAGTCGAGTCGGGCGAGACAGTGAAAAGTCGAGTCGAGTCAGGCAAAAATCTCGAGTCTCGAGTCGAGTCGGATGTGTTACTTTTTCACATGATACTTGCAGAAATTTCAGATACTCAGGGACGTATCCAGGATTTTGGAGCGGGGGGCTGTTTGTTTACGGAGCCCCGCGAACGGGGGGGGGGGGCTCAACCCCCCCCCCCCTAAAAATTTCCCTCACAGACTAAAGAAATAGTGCTAGGCGCTGGCGCCATTTGTAGGCGCCACACCATGGCGCCATTTGTAGGCGCCATGCGATGGCGCCATTTGTAGGCGCCACGCCATGGCGCCATTGGCGTTGGCACTAGCGCCAAAAACTGCCGTATTTGTAGCTAAATACTCATACATTACACAGCAACAGGCAGAAAATTGAGGGTATTGACATAGGTTTGCCTATATGGGAGGTATCCAGAGAAGACCTCCTGAGTGGCAATTGCGCGCTTGCGCGCAAAATTTTTGCAAATTATGTTTAAAAGTCATATTAAAATTTATATTTTTGATATGATTCAATGGGAAACCCCGACTCGAAATTTACTGAATTTTCGAGTCGAGTCGGGCAAAAACGTCGAGTCTCGAGTCTGGGCCATTTTTTTCCGGTCGAGTCAGTCAAGTCGAGTCGGCACCCCATTTTACCCTCGAGTCACGAGTCGAGTCGAGTTGAGTCGAGTCGAGTTCGAGCCCTAACCATGTATTTTTATATTTATAAAGAAACCGCACACTTTTTATCATTTGTATTTTTGTTTTTGACCATTCACCCACCAAAAAGGACAGTCCCAGACCCTGTAAAATGTCAAATTTCATGAAGTGTTAAAATTCCTTGGAAAATGACAAACAACTGGTAAAAAAGTAAAAGATAATTTGACATTTTCCAGGGCATTTTTAAGACACTTTGCATGAGAGTCTTCACTTTACACGGAACGGAATTTTGTAGGGTCGGGGAAAGCTCAGAATCCAAACAGCGCATAATCCAAACAGCATAATCCAAACAAAAATGAGGCAAAATCCAAACTAAAATGAGGCATAATCCAAACACTTTTTTGTGCCCCAAACTGCAGCATAATCCAAACACTTTTTTGTGCCTCAAAATGCAGCATAATCCAAACAGAACTGAGGCAAAATCCAAACAAAAATGAGGCATAATCCAAACACTCACTTTGCCTATTCTCATGCATTGATGTATTTATTTACATATGATGTTGCCATTTTGACAACCACTGCACTGAAATTACGATAATGGCAAAAACTATCCATTGGTCAGTTGGTCGGTCACTTCAGAGCTACAACTCAAGTCATTTTCCCATTAAATCTGCCTCTTAAATATCAAGTGGTGTTCACGTCTTTGAGGGAGTGCTTGGACGAGCGTTTGGATTTTGCACCATTTTTGTTTGGATTTTGCTTCATTTCTGTTTGGATTATGCTGCAGTTTGGGGCACAAAAAAATGTTTGGATTATGCCTCATTTTCGTTTGGATTTAGCCTCATTTTTGTTTGGATTATGCTGTTTGGATTATGCGCTGTTTGGATTTTGATGCAGACTCGTAGGGTCTGGGTCTGGCAGCTGAACTAAATTTTCCAATTGTAATTTGTAACAAAAACAAGTTAAATATGTAAGTAATTTGTATGTAAGGTTTTTACAGAATAAATGACCTATCAACAATATCCACAATTTAAAAAAAAATTCAGCGATTTAACAAAATAGGTCCAAAATCACAAAAGTGAACCAAAGTGTGTTAGAAATGCTGTATTCGTTTCTAGAAACCATGTATTTTTATATTTATAAAGAAACCGCACACTTCTTTATGATTTGTGTCTTTGTTTTTGGCCCATTCACCCATTCACCCACCCAGACCCTGCAAAATGCCCTGTAAAATGTCAAATTTCATGAAGTGTCAAAATTCCTTAGAAAATGACAACTGGTAAAAAAGTACTGGTAAAAAACAACTGGTAAAAAAGTAAAAGATAATTTGACATTTTACAGTGCATTTTTAAGACACTTTGCATGACAGTTTTCACTTTACACGGAATTTTGTAGGGTCTGGGTCTGGCAGCTGAACTAAACTTTCCAATTGTAATTTGGAACAAAAACAAGTTAAATATGTAAGTAATTTGTATGTAAGATTGTTATAGAATAAATTACCTATTAACAATATCCACAATTTTAAAAAAAATTCAGCGATTTAACAAAATAGGTCCAAAATCACAAAAGTGAACCAAAGTGTGTTAGAAATGCTGTATTCGTTTCTAGAAACCATGTATTTTTATATTTATAAAGAAACCGCACACTTCTTTATGATTTGTGTCTTCGTTTTTGGTCCATTCACCCATTCACCCACCCAGACCCTGCAAAATGCCCTGTAAAATGTCAAATTTCATGAAGTGTCAAAATTCCTTAGAAAATCACAACTGGTAAAAAAGTACTGGTAAAAAACAACTGGTAAAAAAGTAAAAGATAATTTGACATTTTACAGTGCATTTTTAAGACACTTTGCATGACAGTTTTCACTTTACACGGAATTTTGTAGGGTCTGGGTCTGGCAGCTGAACTAAATTTTCCAATTGTAATTTGGAACAAAAACAAGTTAAATATGTAAGTAATTTGTATGTAAGATTGTTATAGAATAAATTACCTATTAACAATATCCATTAGTTTACAAATCAACAACTGAATCACCCTGTATTTACAAGATAAAACGTGACATGAACAAGGCCTCCCAGTTTATACTTTTTAAGTGGGTTCCACACACTTCTATGCATGCTGCCTATAATACTCCATTAGTTGTGCATGTATTTGTGCATATAATACACTATATATCTTTACTCAAAATATTGATCTCAAGTGCCCAGGCTCTTTCAATCTGATGACACAATAGCTTATACCATATTACAAGGTAGTCCATTGTTTATACAACACCTTTAATTGCAGTTGGTGCAGTGGCATTTCTGCAATTGCAATTCCTGAATTTGCATAGTGCACTTGCACTTGTGTAAACACTGCGAAATGGTGCCTTTCTTTTCAGGGATATATTAGTATTTTGGGCTATTTTGAGTGAATTATCCTTGGATTTGTTTTGAGCCCACACACGCTAGTTGACATCAAAATAAGTGTCAACTAAATTCAACCAAAATTTGGTTAATTCCGTGATTTCAATATTCCTATATGATAGGTAGATCATAGTTAATTTTATCTCGTGACACTTATTATTCTTTGTTTCTGGCATTAGTTGACACGAATTTGCGATCTGTGTTGGGCAAAAGACAGTGGAAGATTGCAAAAATTAATCCAAAATCTTTTCGTCTCCGATTTGCATCGCGATTACGACTAAATAGTCGCTTTGCATTCGAATCGAATCGCCAATAAGCGTGAATACCGTATTTCCTCGAAATACCCCTGGGGGTTCATTTTTTCAGAGTGGACATTTTGAGCGAAAAACGTGAAAAATGCAACGATAACCACCATTTATAAGTTTTTACAGCCTTATATAAGGATGTAGATGGTATAAACGATGTTCTAACGTAACACAGTAAGTGTTTTGAACGTCTGTTATGCATTTCCCAGACCACAAATTCATACTGCCCATTTTGAGGGGGGGTATTTCGAGGAAATACGGTATGTGAAACGCTGGAATGCATCTCGACGGCTAACATTATTAGCTAACTAAGGCCACTTATCAGCGCCCGGGGCGGCACTTTGTCGCCTTTATCAAAGATTTGGTCCGCGGATTTCGCAATAATAAGCGATTCGCTGCTGCTAGCGAGAAAGCCTATTAATCTGCCTTGGGAGCGCCCACGCAAATTGTCAATTGACAAGGCGATTATCAATTGACGTGAGTTGTCAATTGTAAAAGTGTCAACTGAAAGTTGATATCGTCCTGAGAATTTGGGTGAGCTGGAAACGGTGTCAACCAAAATATCATTTCACGGTGAACTGTAGTTAGTTGACATATTATTTATTTGTACCTTTTATTGTTAGTTGAAACTTTCCTTGTCACTTGACACTTTCCTTGTCACTTGACACTTTCCTTGTCACTTGACACTTTCCTTGTCACTTGACGTAGTGACATAGGATTTGCGCCAATCACGACCATTCGCAAAATTACTTTTCGCGATTTATATTTTTTACCTAGGTAGTCACTTTCCCCCCAAACAATCTACAATGCGAAATGGGGAAATACCGACTCCGCAATGTGGTGCATTTAATCAGGTAAATAACTCCGCAACTTTGGTTGTGGATTCAATCAGCTAATAAATTCCGCAGAGCAGCGGAAGATTGAGTCACGCCGCGGAAGATTCGTCTGAGAGTAGGGTATCAATTCGTCCCAACGTAAAGTATAGGCAAGGTGCTCTGACTAAATCGATGGTATAGATTTAGTCAGGATACAGCGGTCAAAGAGTATGCGCTCCAATGCGATGTGGCCATGTGCACTTGAAAAACTTCAAACTTCAAAGAAAGTGACACACATAAGAAAACGCGGATAATCATCGTATGGAAGATTTGTTATGCCAACAACAGCATTAGTAAATACTGGATTACCGACCATTAATAAACACCTTCCCGGCCAGACCCGGCACCCTGTTTTTGATTCAACAAAAATGTTTTCAACAAAACTTAAACAAATAACTTGAAACATTCAAATTAATTTTTCACTGACACTTTATTTCACATTTCACCTATCAAGCTGTAAATACCGGGTGGCGCACGTCAGGCGGACGGCTTCAATTGCAAAATATCGCAAAATTTCGTCAAATGTTTACAAGTTGTTAAAACGTACGTATTTATGTTTACTCGAAAAATACGCGTACGCGAGTACGCGGTAAATACATTTACATATACTTTTTCAAATAACGTACGCACTTGTACGGAAAATGTATTTCAGAAAATTCAATTTGGGACATATTTACCTATAAAGTGACTACACTGCTAGGTATTTACAGAAGTGGTCCCGTTGAATATTAAAGACACGCGTGCCTTCAAAAAAATCGCAACCAAATCGAAATGGTTGCGGATACAATAGAAGTGGAAACAAGTCGGGAGAGTGACGATTTATGTGATACATATGTACGAGTAAAAAAGTATTTTACGTTTTCTATAGTTCGTGGTGAGTAAAAGAAATACTTTAAATTTGTTTATACTTTTTAAAAAGTTCAGTAATTCTAACAACTCTGATTTTTTCAGAGCTAATACATGACAGGATTAACTGCAGAATGTCATAAATACGTGTTTGACGAATCTTCCCTTCTGTTACTCAATTGATGCACTTGAAACTAAATACCTCCTTTACTCAATATGCGGATTACTCAATCCATACCTGCGCTGACTGAATTGCCCGCACAGTTACTCAATCTACCGTTTACTCAGCCCACCATTTCCCTGACTCAATTAATTAGCTGATTGAATTCGCGACTTACTCAAAACATAGTGGGTCTGCAAAATATTGCGTCATTAATTTAGCGAAAGAAAATAAGCCGCCACCCCCTTTTTAAGCGACACCGTCATGCGTAAATTTATAGAGAACAAATTGCGCATTTGAACTTCTATCGGACGAGTTCAAAGTAAAAGCCGCACCCAATTTTGTTATAGGTAAATAGATAGATAATTATGAGGTAAACATGGATTTTCAAAGAAGTGATTATCTGATCCGAATCAAGCGATGTAATTTTACGCTTCACTTGTTGCGCAACGATTTTGCGTTTTGACGCAAATTTTTCACCCGCATGCAGTACGGGTGCGGGAGTCTTTTTAGGTATACTCGGATGACATTAGGCCGTACATTTTTCCGGAGGAAACACTCCATCATGACGTGATCACTTTCGTCGCCCTCATCATCTCTCGCCATCACGTCGTCTTCATCACGCCTTCCATAAGTTCTCGGCTGGCCGTCTGCCAGCCCAAGACATAACTCCTACCTGTTTGTAGAGTATCGTGTCTGCCGAGTATATTTCAGAATGATTTTGAATGTCTTAGAAACAGTTGTTTTATTGGTCAGTGGGGTAATTTTTGCCGTTCCAGGATGGTCTCGCATTGGGGCGTCCTGGACGATCACTATCCCTCCCCTCGAAATTTCCACTCTGAAAAACCAAACCCCCGGGGGGGGGGGTAATTCGAGGAAATACGGTAAATTTGAAATGCTTCAGGCCAGAGTCAGAGCCACTGTAGACAAACAAATTCATAATCACTTGAAAAAGGTTACTTTGGATTTAATATCAATTCCACCATAGAATAAAACGACACCCCCTGTATACCGCCGGCTAAAAATAAAAAGGTGGCACCGTATTACCAGAACTACGGTAAATAGTCTCCCATTCCATGTGCGCCTTATAGCGATAGAATGGCGGCATGGCGCACCGCACACTGAAATTTTGCGTTCAGCGTTCGAACGTTTTTGCACGCTGAACTGAATTCGCTGAATTCGTTGAAACGCTGAATACAATATCTAAAGAACACAACATTTTTGAAGCGTAAAAAATTCTACTCGCATGTGAATTGCGCGAAATACCGTAAATGCTCTAATAATACGACAGTCGTACTATTTTTTTCAGCACATTTTTAGGTGTCGTACTATTGGAGATGTCGCATTATTACAGAGTGTCGCATTATTGTTTTCGTCAAATCAACAACTTCAGTCCACAGTGAATAGTGGCGGTTGTGAGGCGGCTGGCGCCATTGCGAACTGTCCGCCGACCCTGGCGAACTGCCGCCAGCCGCCGCTGTGTCCAAAAGCGCCGAATCCGCGGTTTCCGCAGATTGTGCGACATCGTTACGTCGCTTTTTCTTTTTATTTCTCACGTGTCGCACTATTGAAGAGTGTCGCGTTATTGGAGTGTCGGATTATTTTCACACAACGTGCCCAAACCTGTCGCACTATTGGAGATGTTGTATTATTGGAGACCTGTCGTATTATTAGAGCATTTACGGTAATTGCAAATTCCGAAATTTTTACGCTTCAAAAACGTTGCGTTCTTTAGATTTTGATTTCAGCGTTTGTAGTTCAGCGTGCAAAAACGTTCGAACGCTGAACGCAAAATTTCAGTGTGCGGTGCGCCATTTGCCCAATTTCTTTCGAATGGCGCCATGGCGCTCGGCGCCATTTTCTTGGCGCACTTCCAACACTACGGCCAGTGCCCATTCAAGCGCACTATGATTTCATTAGACACTAAAATCAAATCGCGTCCTACAAAGCGGCCAGATAAGTTTGAAACTCGACTCCTTTAGAAGACTGATTTCAACCTTCAATCCGATATATTCCGTTAGATCGATTAATTCATGCGTGGTTAATGTTTGCAGGTATTTCGGTATTCATTTGGAGAGTGCAATTCGGGTAATTTTTACTTACTAAAGTGGTTTTATACAGAAACACTATTTAAATACACACATGTAAATACATTTTATTATGTCCATTGTTTTTACTGTATTTCTTCTGATAGAAAGGCGTCCTTCTATTTTTTCGTCAACATTTATACCCTTCCGTTTAGTTTTTTCACCATTTTTTGAGTTCCGCGAAGGTTTTTCGAAGTGTTACGTCACAGGCGTAACATAAAATGACGATTCATAGAGTTCATTCAACATCTGATTTTGATATAGTGCCAACTCAATGGACCTAAGCCACTAAATAATAGCGTCCGCTTGCATTTTGCCTATATTTTTCATCCATTTGGCACAATTCCAGCACTTTTTGACCCTTCCAATGGAGACCGCCATTATATTTGTTTCGTGGACCAAATAAATTTAAAAATTGTACCTTCTACTGAGACCTGCCCGTGTACTAGAAAAATACGGTAGTTAAACCCTACCCTCCGACAATCTTCTATTTATCTAATGAAAGCCAAAAGCCAAAAATATTCCCACATTGTAAGTCACTGCGGATGTTCAGTTTGTAAACAGACCTTTTTGGAAAGTGTTCTTAAAATTTGAATTTTCTGAAGTAATCGTTTTTAAATAGTGAGCTTAGAATCAATCTTCAATGTTCTATATTTATAAGAAAAACTTCAAATAAATAGAAATGCCGCTCTCGTAAAATTGTCTCAGAAGTCACAGGCGCCGCAGAACCTATTTATCCCCTCACGCCCTATTTAACCCGATTTTGTATAATTACAGGGTATGTATGGGTATGATGGGTGATTTCACCCGGTCATCAAAAAGGTTGGCCGCAATCACTTTAATGCTCTAGTGCTTCCTGTTTGCTGTGCGCATCCCTTTAATTCCGCCATTTTGTGCAGGTGTTTGCAAATGAAAACGGAAACACCTTTTATTAATACTAGGTAATTTTGCACGATTCAGTTGACAAAGCAGAAGTTGTAGTATCCGGAAAAAAATTGTCAACTCAATTATTATTGGCGAAAAAACGTGTTACCGTATTTCCTCGAAATAACCCCCCCCCCCTCGAAATACCCCCCTCAAAATGGTCACTATGAATTTATAAACCCCCTCGAAATACCCCCCTCGTTTAACCCCCCTCAAAACTCTCACTCTGAAAAAATAAACCCATTGGGGGTATTTCGAAAAATACGGTATTTACTTCGCCGATGCGTAATGATAAATATCTGTCGCTGCGGACAGTAGTTTACTAAAGACATTTTAATAATTTAAGAAAATCGCTAAATCATCCTACCTATATGCACTTGAATTTACTGGAATGAGGCATTTTTTCTCTTCCTAACTCCGGTAAACTCAAATGCCATTCATTTCAAGTTGATTTATGACTTCGTCATAGCTTGATTTAACTGGTACTAAACTCGTGTGTGCAGCGCCATTAAACAGTGATATTATCTTTGGCGCTGGCGCCAACAGTACTCTGGCGCCGTAGGTATTATTTTAGCGGGCGCCAAAGACATTGGCACCGGGCCAGGTGCTTTTCCATCATTGTATTTATTGGATACCCAACCAATTAAACCCCCAAAAAGCTCCAGTGACACGCAAAATCAAGCACCGATCATCATTGGATTTAACACTATTCCATCGGGATACAATCCATTCTGCTTGGGTTTTACATATCCATGTCTACGTATTTATACATACCGTATTTCTTCTAATAGAAGTCTATTTTCTTCAACTTTTTTTGCCTGCCGTTATATTGGAGGGTGCACCGTTTCAAATGCTAGCCGTTTCAAATGCTAGGAAAATGCACAGTTCAAATGCTGAAATACACCGTTTCAAATGCTACTGTGCTACAGTTCAAATGCCATCATGCCATTTTGTCGTACCACTCATTTTACACACTTCAAATGCCATTTAGTGCTATACTTCAAATGCTGATTGATTTTTGTTTCATACCTATTTTTTACATGTTTCAAATGCTGTATTTCCCCTTATCCTTCAAATGCTCATTCCTTTTTGTTTCATTCATATCTTTACATGTTTTATATGCTGCATTTTACCATTTCACTATTCATTGATGCTATATACAGGGTGCGGCAATTTAGACGCCCTCTCTAGATTTCAAATAACTTGTCACTGGGTCGTCGGATTAAAGTCAAATTTTAGGTCAACACTGACAACTAAATAGGGAAGAATCCCTGAAAATATGGATGCGATAGCTCCACCTGTTCTCAAGTTATTCATGTAAACACATATAATTGTGGCTTTACTACCACCTCATGGCATTACACATAGACAAAACAGAAGCTGCAGATGAAACCCAGACCGGTTGCAGTTGGCCATTGATAAGAGTGGTGGTTACTAGGGTTGGCAAGTGATTTTTTTAAGCGATTTTTATTTTAAAAAATCCAATTTTTTTAGAAAAAAAATCGCAACACCTGCTCCGATTTTTTTTTAATCGATTTTTTAAAATCAGGGTCGTTTAAAAAAATCGATTTTTTTTCCAACCCTAGTGGTTACATTGAGTGATAATTTGTTCCATTTTGTGAGTTGGTGCACATCACATCAATTTTGCACTGGTTTTTGTGCGTTTTTATCGCTCAATGCCTATCGTCATGAGGTGTTGGTAGTAGTGATGGAAAAGCGCCAGAAAAAATGGCGCCAGGCGGCAATGGCGCCAGGGCGCCATTCAAAAAATTGGCACCAGGCGCCAAAGGGCGCCACAGAAAATGGCGCCAGGCGATGGCGCCATCTGAAATAATGATCTTAAATCTGAAAAAAGGTTGGGCCCAATACATGATCAATTAACAAACAACCATGAAAATGATTGTATTTACAAACAACCAAACATCCCAACAAAACCTTCTGAAGCCACTAATATATATGAAAATACTTACATTGTCAATGAGTAATGAATGGTGTTTTAGGACTGGAGATAGAAAATTTGAGTTTGATTGATTGACATTTTTCCAAATGTGGGTCACATTTGAAGATTTAAGGTTTATGTGGTAACAAAGAAATGGACATTAACCTAAACTTGCAATTCTTGCAAAAAATAGAAGAAATGTGTGTTAAATACCAAGTAAATGATATACTTCAGCAGATAAGACACCTGAATATTGAAAAATATAGTCACTCATCCTAACATCTTGGCGCCATTTCTGGCAGCATCCAAAACAATGGCGCCGGGTGCCAGATGGCGCCACAGAAAAGGGCGCCAAGCGCGAATGGCGCCATTCGAAATAAT
Source organism: Sphaerolaimus hirsutus (assembly GCA_964036195.1). Classification (NCBI taxonomy): domain Eukaryota; kingdom Metazoa; phylum Nematoda; class Chromadorea; order Monhysterida; family Sphaerolaimidae; genus Sphaerolaimus; species Sphaerolaimus hirsutus. The sequence continues at coordinate 22,934,952 of OZ038458.1, read as the reverse complement.
GGCGCCATTCAAAATAATGGCGCCAAGTGCCAGATGGCGCCACAGAAAAGGGCGCCAAGCGCCAATGGCACCATGGCGCTGGCGCCTTTTCGCGCCATTAAAGGGTGCCAGCGCCATCGCGCCATTCCATCACTAGTTGGTAGTGACAATTACGCGTTTTCATGAATAACTTGAGAATGAGTGCTATCGCAGCCATATTTTCAGGGATCCTATTTAGTTGTTAATGTTGACCCAATATTTGACGTTAATCCGTCTACCCAATGACAAGTTATTCGACATCTAGTGGGGGCGTCTAAATTGCTGCACCCTGTATGTATATAAAAATGTTTCCAACGCATGCGGTAATGTTCAAAACAGTTGATGAGCAGCGTCAATCCCACGGTATGCGGTAAGTTATCAAAGATGAAATAACAGGCATGCATTAAAAGCATTTAGGTAACCATGTGCAATGGTGCCATGTGTGAGCTTTAGCAGCGGACAATCCTTTTGTAGTATTTGATCGAATTACTACAAGCTCACTTGTAGTAATTCAATCAAATACTACACTTTGAAGGCTTTAATCCACTTGAGTTGGGAAGTTTGGTGCACATCACAGTGAAATGCAACTCTCCAACAACTCGCTGCCAGCTTGATGCCAAACAATTATACATTTGATATTTATTTATGTATGGCATGGTAGTAAAGCGTCTGGGCAGCATTTGAAGCGTGCAAAAAATGGGTGTGAAACAAAAACGATTTGGCATTTGAACTGTAGCACTACAGCGTATTTAGCGATGCAGAATGGTATTTGAAGTGTAGCATTTGTTGAGCATGACAGGATTTCATGCTGGTATTTGAAGTGAAGCTAATTGTCATTTGAAGTGAAGCTTTTTGGCAGCATTTGAAACGACTAGTATTTGAAGTGGTCTGGCCTTGTTATATTGGGGGTGCCCTTCTATTGGACACTGCCGTTCTATTTTTTCACCGATTTTTTAAAACACATTATTTCAGTTTTGGAGAGTGCAAAAAAGACTTTTAGCCAACAAACAGCCTGCCGTTATTTTGGAGGTGCCCTTCTATTGCAGGCATGTCATTCTATTAGAAGAAATACGGTAAATACATGGGTCAATCTGTCAAAGCCAGTATACCTCATAGACAAAATGCCTATAATTAACTTGGTATCAACTCATCATGGGATCATATCATTCACAGCCTATTTGTTTTGATGTGCTTGATTTATCGAGGAGGGGTCATGTCAATGTGATTTCTGTGTTCAGGGTGTGATTATAGGGGCTTTGTGATGGACACCTGCTTGAGGGGGGGGGGTATTTAAGTGTGTCTGTAGATTTCCGCTTTTGTGGTAGATATTTTTTTGTTTTCCAAATCTGCTTGATTCAAAATAGGCTTAAAATTCCGATAAAAATGCGAATAAGCCACCGTGTGCACAATTCCAACCAATCAGCGCACACTTCAACAAATACAAAGTGGGCGGAGTCTAATTACGAACCATCGCCAGTCAACATCCATTTTCATCATTGCACCCGTGCCCTCAAAATCTGCAAATCTCAAATATGCTGGTAAATTGCAATAGTGACAGTTTGCTCAGCCCCCCGCTGTCAATACAATACTTGTCAGTGACTTTTTCTTTGAACCAAGGCTGAAAAATTGTGCACACACATTGATGTGGTCTATTTTGCAGGGTGTTCTAGAATATTGTTTGTTTTTTGCTTGATTTTTTTGCGCATTTGAAATTGTTTGCCTAAATCATTGCATCGTGAAAAGTTTCTGTGAATTTAGGTGTGAATTTGCAATATGCAACATTGGAATTTTTCTTGAATCCACGCACTTCACATTGGGACACAATTATTCACGAATAACCTCTCTATATGTTTGAAATTAACCTTCACTATATCGAATTTTTACCGCAAAATTAAACCGGCACATTAAATGCTTTCCAGAGCAATTACAACACCGCTGTAACATACCTAATTTGTAATTCCACCACAAAAAAAACCAGAGTGAACCACGCTGTATCCAAAACTTATTTCACGCCACACTTCAAGACGTGCATGCAAATGTGTATGACAGATAGTTCGATCATGTTAAGTATTTTACAGTGTTCTGCGCTGCGTTAATTTCAGTCCAAACCCATTTTCAATGCGACTTAGTGGTGTTTAGTATTTTATAATAGAATCGCATCAGAGGGTGGATTTTTATAATTCATTTAATTTCCGCTCGCGCAACTTTTTGCCGTGATTTGTCACTTTATTTGTAAAGTGCATCGGGTTTTTTTTGGCGATTGAATGTGTCGCTTTCTTTGCAATAGTTTTCAACCGAATTTTTTCGAACTCATAATCATAAATCAACTTTGAACGTATTTCAGTTTTCTAGAACGAGTCTTTTTAATCTCCGTCAACTCAAAACTCGTGGAAAACTCAAGTACGTTCAAAGCCGATTTAACCATTTTCGAAAATTCGGTTGAAAACCGGTGTGCGCGGGAAGAATATGTGGTTCTTTTTAAGACTGGTTCTAAATTGTGGCAATGAATACTAGGTTCATAATTTAATCAATCTTAATTCATTCTTCATTCAACCTCATTCTTAATTCTCCGTAAATTTCGATTTTTTATTAAAAAATCATTTATTTATAATACATTGTCAGTAGACGTTCAGTATTTTTAAACAGTCAGCCAAAATTCTCATGCAAAAAGTGCAAAATCGCCTTTGGGTATTATGGTAGCCTGCAGCAGCCCATGCATCAATCACTCATTCACAGTGTGCATGATATTTTTACTCAACTTGTTATGTAATGACTGTTTATATATACTCAAATGTGGTGATACGTGTTGATCGATGACTTATTAATTGCGTAAACTCTGTTGCGAAAGTTTATCACGATTTTTAGGTGACCAACAATTAGTTCCCTGTCTAATTAGTGTGATATCAATCAAAAACGTTTTTGTGCTTGCAGAAATTCTTTGTCAAGCCACAAATTTGAGATAGATTTTCTAAACTCCCAAAAAAAGACTTGTGAATTTGTTTAAAGTAATAAGTAATCTGCTGAATAACCTGTCGAGTTTTACATAACCTGAGAAATGATTACTCAGCCATTTACGCCATTGACAAAATATTCGAAACTTTTCCAAAATTTGTCACTTCAAAAATTTCACAAAACCCCCTACCATAACCCAGGAATCTAAAAATTCCACCGCCAAAAAATGTCCTCATCCACATTCCCTCCATTTCTACCGGTCTCAACCGGCACCGGAAACAGCACCAACGGCACCGAATCTAACCACATGGGCACCATGATGGATCCCATGCGCAACTACCTGCAAGCGATGACCGCCATGGCCGCCGCCGCCGCCGTGCAGCACCAACTGCAGCAGCGGCGGCACGGCGACGCTTTGAATTGCGCCGCCACGGCAGCCGTTTCTGCCGCGCGGCACGATTCTGACGCCGGCGGCGGGAAAGTGGCAGTGACTGCAGACAGGGCTGGCTTCTCCATTGATAGCATCTTGTCGCCCGGTGCGGAGGGCGCTGACAATGATGCTAGTAAAGAGAGCGCGGGTAACAGGAAAATGAGTAGAGGGTCGCCGGCGGCGAAAGCCGAAAGTGAGTGCATATTTGGTGTTTTTAGCGCAATTATTTTTGATTTGATGACTGGGGGAAGTCGTTTTTGTAGCTAGTACCGCTTGCCATGGTAAAAAATTTGGCCGCAGATAAGCACCAGCGCAATGTAACATTTTAAGGTTTTACTCGCAAGAAACATTGAAGCGCAAGCTCTTATCGGCGATGGATACGTTACGCGAAAGCGTCCTGAAACCGTTGGCACCAACGCCATAAACCAAAACGCCCTAAAAGCCCGACCAAACTTTCTACCATAATCATCCAAATACTAAAACCCAGGTACCCTGCCAGCGTGCACATCTAGCTCACCCAGCGCAAACTGCACGGCCACTCCTACAACTCGCTGTCCAACTAGCACACCTGCGCCGAGCTCGGCACCGACCGCACCGACGCCCTTGGCTAGACCCAATGCGGGCGTGCTGGGGGCGCTGGTGAATGGCGCCGCTATGAGAATGCCCCCCGGGATGATGTGTGAGTGCATTTGGGGTTGAGGGGTTGTTTTGTTGATGGAAGGAAATGGAGTGTTTTTTTATTTTAGGCTGTGTGGTGCTACTGCAGCGTGCAAAATGGCGGAAAAAATATTGTGCTTGCCATTTGACATTTTGATGGAAACCTGCCATAACATAATGTACCGCAAAGAATACAGTTGTTTCATGATAATATATCGTTTTTACTATGGTATAACTAATTACGAAATTTATCACAAGATTTTATTCATTAAATTATGGTACGATTCTGCGCATACTTTACGGTCCGCCTAATATAAATATATTGGGCTCACACACACTAGTTTACCATTATGAAATGCTCGACCATTTTGGTAAACTGTTTTTACAAAACAGTGCGAAACACTGTACAGAGTTGTATGGTGTTTCGTACTGTTTTGTCAAAACAGTTTACCAAAATGGTCGAGCATTTCATGTTGGTGAACTAGTGTGTGTGTGTGTGTTGGCATTATTTATAACTCCCTATTTAAAAAAAATGTAATTTCCAATTTCACTCTTAACTTTCACCCCCCCCCCCTTTTTTGTGCAGGGCCCCCCAATCTATCGGACTTCGGTGCACCCAACGGAATGGCGCCGTGGCAGACGGGCGGCAGCGGGTTTCCCTTCCCACCGGCCGCGTTCGCAGCCGCCGCTGCACAACAGGATCTTTTTGGTGAGTAATGTCTTTATTTTTTGAATGACATGTTTATTTGTGAGTTTATTTTGACGTGTTCTTTGGAGGGAGGGGGATATACTACATTTACAGAAGTTCGAGAGTGTTCAGTGCGGCAGGTTTAAAGGTCTTTAGTACTGAAGCCAGGATATGTCAAGTAAAATGTAAAATAGAAAATAAAATGCCATGTAAAATACCCAGGTCGGATCGATTGACGTTTTACATGTCATTTGATAAATTTGACTAAAATTTTACAGGGTGCATAGATTTCAAAAGATCATCTCGGCCAGACATCACTGGCACTTTATATCACCCCAAAAGTCAATCACCACAAACCACCTTAACCCTCAATTAACCCCCCCCCCCCAGCTGCCCTATACAAGCAAAACAGCGCCAACAATGCCGCCGCAGCTGCACTGGCTTCTCTATCTGCTAGCGGCCATGGAACACTCCAAAATCCATTCAGTCAAGCCAATATGAACCTACACGGGGGTCCATTAAGCGCCCACATGGGGGGTCCATTTTTGGGCACCCCCGGACCCTTTTTACACGGATTGCCGTATGGTGGAAGGAGGAAAAGAAGGCACCGGACTATTTTTAGCGAGGAACAGTTGAATGAGCTGGAGGCCACTTTTAATAAGACCCATTATCCCGACGTTTTGCTCAGAGAACAGCTCGCTTTGAGGACCGATTTGAAGGAGGAACGAGTGGAGGTGAGATGGGGGGTTATTTGGGGGTGGATTCTGGTGCCAGTCCCAGTTACTTAAAAATGCCCTCTGAAATGTAAAATATATTGCAAAGTGTCTGAACTCATGCAAAATAGCCTGTGAAAAAAGCAAACGTACGTTTGCCATTTTACAGGGCATTTTAAATGTCTTTTGACACTTTGCATGACATTTGACATTTTTCAGGGTTTTGTACAGGGGCTGGGACTGCCCCCAGATGTTCATCGAGACAATTAACTCTGGAAATGTCATAAAATGACAGCATACTTTCGAAACCATTTTCCCACATTTTTCGCTCCCACAAAGATCGGTTTCAGAATCACTTTTTACATGATCAGAGATTATCCTCACCAAGTTATAGCCCACTTTCAACTAATTTGTAACTATAATCTTGTAATAGCCCTCATTCCACCCACTCATTTCCGAAAATATTCTAAAAAATCACAAAAATTTTCATTTCATTTTCACAAATTCAAGTGAAAATCGCCCGGGATTACGGTAGCTCATTGAACACAAATCGGCAGTTTTCGGATAACATCGCACAATCGATGATTTCCTTAGGCCGCATTTGAGCAGATTTACTAGTCAGAAATGCGCGAGTAATTTTTTTATTGTCTGCCGGCGAAATTTTGAATCGTGAGGTCGTCATTCGTCACGAAAATAATTCACAAATCTACGGGGGTGTTCTATTCGAAAATGCGTTTAAGCGTAGTTGATATACTCGCGCGTTTGATCGACCTCAGGTTAATGCAATGTGACGATTAATTTTTATTTTTGGCGTTGGAAGGCGCCATGGCGCCAGCGCCTATTGAATGGCAGCAGAAATTTGGCGTTAGGCGCCATTTTGTGGTTTTGGCGTCAATTTTCTTTTTTTGTTGTACGATCATTTTTTTTTTTTTGATCAGTGTCGATAATTTTTGATCAGTGTCAACAGTTATCAATGACAAATATTGCCAATTTTGGCGTGGCACTGCCACAAACAAAGACAAAAACTTAAAGTGCAACAAAAAATGGCGTCAAGCGCCTAGCAGCGCCATAGAAGCCCTGGGGGCAGTCCCAAGCCCTGTAAAGTGTAAAGTAAAGTGTCAAATGTAAAGTAAAGTGTCAATCAAAACAAAAAAGAAAAGATTTTATTATTGAACTTTGCATGACAATTGACACTTTACTTTACTTTTGTCATGACAATTGACACTTTACTTTGCACATGACTTTACATTTGACACTTTACTTTGCACTTTACAGGGCTTGGGACTGCCCCCAGGGGCATGCGCCATACGCCATGGCGCCATACCATTACTAATCTGTATCCGGATGAAGGCACCCATGCCCGAATCGAGAGCAATAATCATGAACGTCTAGCATTTTCGGGCCATTTCATGACAACGTCATTGATATAATTTGAATTTGTTGAAATACGACAGCTATTAGGTAGAGTCGCGTAAAATGAATGAGCCATTTGCGGGCGTTATTAGCTTTTGGGTGTTCTTAAAATTTTGGCTGCATCGTGCCCGCGCACACAATTTAATAACCGACATTTTTCAAAATTATAAATCCGTTTCGAACACATTTATTTGAGTTGACGAACTTGGGTTGTCAACTAGTTCGCGCGTTGTGAATACGTTTAAGTGCGACCAAAATCAGTGCATTGTCGAGCGAAAAGTGAAGTTAGGTCAGAAATGAGAAAATAAGTTAGGACAAGTTGCAATCAATGAAACGAAGAAGTAAGAAAAAAATGTGGATAAATCACAAAAAAAAGATAGGATCACTTGCTTGATCTTCATTTTTACCAGGTGCCGGTTCCGCAAATGGAAAAGTTAAGAGTTAAAACTTAAGAGTTGAGTAAAATGACAAATGATAAGTTAAGAGTAAAGTTAAAAGTTAAGAGTTGAGTAAAATCATTTGTCGTTTTACTCAACTCTTAACTCTAAACTTTACTCATAACTTGTCATTTGTCATTTTACTAGTGATGGAATGGCGCCATGGCGCTGGCGCCATTTTAGGGCGCCAAAGGGCGCCGCGCCATGGCGCCATTGGCGCTTGGCGCCCTTTTCCTGTGGCGCCCTTGGCGCCTGGCGCCCACTTTCTGAAAGGCGCCATGGCGCCATTGGCGCTTGGCGCCCTTTTTACGTGGCGCCCCTGGCGCCTGGCGCACTGCCCTAGAAGGGCGCCAAAATAGCGCCAGCAGGGTTTCAAGGTGAGCGCTGCGTAAAAGGAAAAAAAAGAAAAAGCGGGTCTGTGGATATCGAAATTCGCCGGAAAGTGGTGCCAGTGGATGGAAATCTTGCATTCAACGGTTCATCAGACATGCCTGAAGAATCAGAAACTCAGAATGATGAACCAGCGAACTTGCAACCTCGTAAATCAATGGCTACAAATTGTCGTATTTTCGTTTTTGTCCACTTCAAAAAGTCTTCAAAAAAAGATCCATTGGAAAATCTACTTGAACTTGATGCATTGTTTGGCCAAAGACAATTTTCATCGTGTTGGAATCGAATGTCATGTGTGAGCATTATTTTGTGCAAAAATACTGTTGCTGGTCTCATTTTTGTTGATTGCACGCTGGATAATGTTAATCAAGAGGTCAGTGTATTCATTACAGTACATTTTTAGCACACGCAGGGTAATGTACACACCTATTTATTCTGGCGCCCTTGGCGCCTGGCGCCCAAATTTTCAAATGGCGCCATGGCGCCCTTGGCGCTTGGCGCCCTCTTTCCGTGGCGCCCTTTTTCTGTGGCGCCCTTGGCGCTTGGCGCCCACTTTCCGAATGGCGCCATGGCGCCCTTTTTTCTGACGCTTTTCCATCACTACATATTACTCAACTCTTAAGTTTTAACTCTTAACTTTTCCACTTGCGGAACTGGCCCCTGGTTGCAATCCCGACACGAGCCCTGTGAAGTGTCATGTAAAGTGTCAAATGCCATACAGCTTGTCAATAAAAAAAAATTTATTACTGAAGGTCACATGACAATTGACACTTTGCAAAACAATTTACCATGACATTTGTCATGTCATTTGACACTTGACTTAACACTATACAGGAACTGTCGTCTTATAAACTGCATTGCCAAACTTCAGTCCCCAAACCATCACAATTACACCAAAAAATCATGCCTACAATACCAAAAAATCCATTCCAAAATGGAACACCCTGTATCGCAAAATTTCACCGCGGCCAGTCGAAATTTTCGCGACGAAAATCACAGAGGGGCGGGGGCAAAATACCATAATTCCGCGCTGGCGCCACGGCGCCGCATTAGCGCCCACTAAAATATCGCTTTCGAGTCCAATCGTCTATGCGATTTGAAATCAAATCAAATCAAACAAGGGCAATTGATAGAAAATTGAATGAAATTTCTTACACTCCGATGGGCATCAGACCCCACAAAGTCGAATTAGGTCGTAGAATTGCATGCCGGGTGGTCCGGAAATTGGCGATTTTTTATTTCTTTTTTGATGTCAGTGATTTTTTTAGCGCACTTCGATGGCTGGTTCTCAATTGACCAAAACAAAAACACGGAAAAATTACAATTTTTGATCGAAAACAAAGCGCCGTATCATCGCAATGCGCTAATACAGTAAACAGATGATTTTCGGTTAAAAATTTACTGACTCAGTTAATTGAATTAGTCGAAATACGAGAAATATTCGATCGAGTAAATGCGGGCTTGCTCGATTTCCTCCACCTGTCACACTTTGAAAAATTACACAAAAATGTCTACCGTTTCAAAAATGCGCTACCGTAACTCGGAATTTGTAACTGACAAAAAATAAGCAACCAAAAAAACTAATAGGAAAAATTAACTCGTCCCTACACCGAAATTTTGTTTCAGCATCTGAAAGTTTTCGGTTCCGCGAGTGCGGGAATGGTTCTATCAAATTTTTAGAAATTCTTCAGTGGAAAACTAGTAAATACGTAGGCAAATTAATTCCATCGCCAAAAACCTCATCCCAATTTCAGGTGTGGTTCAAAAACCGTCGGGCAAAATGGCGTAAACAGAGACGCGAGACCGAGCTGGGCACCTCGGCCAGCTCCGGCGCCGTCGGCATCGACAGCACCAACACCAACGCCGCGGCACTTGGCACTGCGCCAACAATGAAAAGGGCGGCACAGGACGATTGCGATTCTAGTGTGGGTGATTTGTCAGATTCTGATGAATCGCCGCAGAAAAAGGCAGCTAAATTGTCAGATTTCAATGGTGATGCGAGTGTAAATTTAAGTAGGTTTTGAGTTGTTGTTTTTGTACATATAATATAGCACATTGATTGCACACTTTACAATGCGATCTACCATATAACATCTAAATAAATCCACTCCACAAAAAGTATAATTTTTCTGATCGCAGTATAATGCTATCACAATGGCTGAACTTGGTGAACAACCTTTCATGTGACTTTATCCATCAAAATATGGTAACATTTTTTGTATAGTGTGCAGTCAATCAATATTTATATCATTCATTGTAACCAAAAGTCATCATTGTCACAACATGTTTTTGTTAAGAATAGCAGCAGATATTTCAAGGTGTCAAAATTGATATTTTTGTTGTCAAATATTGACCAAACATGTCCAGCTTCATTTTTTTGTAAGTCATTTCATTTTGTGTTGTGTTCACTTTTTATGCTTGAGATCTGAAATTCCATTTTCCAATTGCTAGTTGCATGCAATCATGACATGAGCTTATTTTTTGAATTTATTTTATCAGTTATTTTGCACAATGTTTATTTTGATGCATTTTATGTTGCATTTTTCAACTTTGGTGTGTGAAGTTTGCATAATATTGATAATGGTATATATACGCCATCCTAATATTTGTACTACTTGTCTTTAAACAACAATTTTCCTATTAAGTAAAACATCTTGTGTCCTTTCCTGTGATATTTCCTTTCCACCACAATATTCAGTATCCATATTCACATAAATAACACAATACCCATTGTATTTGATTTGAGCCATTTTGTTGCATTATGGTAGCACATGCAAAATAAACATTCTATTGAATTGTTAGATATTGCCTATTATATCAATGACAATACCTCCAACCCATTAGGCAACATTAATTTGCACAGCTCAGTTGCATTATGCACACTAAATGAATTAGGAATCCAAAAAGCTTTTACTGGTGCCAAAATGCAGCCACAATAAACTTCCGGTTATAAACCGTGGTCTGATGCTGAAATTCAGCCAATTAAATATAAGCGAAGAAAATTGATGACACGTAAATAGCACGCGTTATTATGCGTGCAAATATGTATCTTCCGTGTATTTAGACATGAGCATACCGTATGCTCTGAAATAAAGCCCCAGGGCTTTTTGTCAGAGTATGACATACTGTAAAGATGCATTGAAATTTTTTTGGCATATGAAATTACACATCCAATTAAACTATTTCTATAAATCGTACAATTTTATCGGAAATGAATTTGCATTTCTTTCAATAACGAAATCTTCCATAGTTCTGATCATTTAGGCACATCTGTAAATTTTTGTGCACTTCCACGTCATATGGGGAGTTATTCAAGATCAAACGGTATTAAAAATTTGTGTACAAGTACATAAGTACCTAGATATTTATCTAAATACATCCACCCAAATGGAATCCAAAAGTGTCAATCTGTAATAATTGTGTGCTCAATTTCAGATTATGACACCAAAATACACAATAGCCAATAAGTGAATCTGCATTTGCATTGTCTGGTGCTACCATACAGAGCAAATAAGACAACAATATGTCATAATGTGGCCGCCACTAATTTCAGTACCTAAATACAAGGACATTGACAGCGGGTGGTATATTCGGGGATTGGCCTATTTTACATTTACTGTTGTGTTTCACACTTTGCTAAAAGCTACTTGGAAATGATGTACTTAATTGGCTGCGAAGTTATACACTACCGAATGGTACATTTGCAAATGCAAAATCAGCTTTGCAAGATCGTTGGCATCCATCAAATTGTTACCCTCAATGTTCCATGGATGTTTGTAACGCTGGCTGGGGGGGGGGGGGGGGGAAGGGGGGGGGGGTGAACCAAAAAATACCTTCAGGAGTGAAAAAACTTTATCACACGGTAAATTTTGATACCTTTGTAGAAAAACATGTGTTTGCGGAATGCATTGCATAATTTTGCACGTGAAAATGTTTCCCGGACAACTAAAAATTCACATAATCCGGTGACCTAACTTCATCAGAGCTACCGTATGCCCCCAAAAAAACTCCCCAAAAATTGTCCGATTTAATAAGTGAACCTTGACTGACGGTCAGTTCGAGCGCAGAAATAAATATGTAATCCAGAAAAGTTGAGCTGTATTTATGAGCACAGAGTCAACAAAACCACCTTCGAATTGACACAAATGCACTCCCCATTTTTCACTGGCGGGAATTTGCAAAAATCTACCGTATTTGCTTGAATAAAGACCCCTTTTGGGCATATGATCAATTTGTTGTGTAAATATAACTAATTTGAAGATTAATGACATGCTTTTTTTTGTTAAGAAAGCATATTTTGTGAAAAGATTTGATAAAAACAGAGTGGATAAAACAGACTTGAATATTTTGACGAAATAACAAATCTCCACTCCTTGTTCAAGTAAATACGGTATTTTCACAGCCAACGTAATTTCCGCAAATTTTCCACCAAATTCACCTAATAGTTAAAATGTGTTTAGCTCTAGTCTACACAATCCAAATAGCCAACACTCGATCTAAATACTTTTGCAACGGCGCATTATAGGGGCGACAAAATCTCGGCAGATAAGTGACTGGGATTGGGAACCGGTTTTACCGGGTATCTGACAGTTTCGGGTACCCGGTTGGAGGAAACACGTAAAATTTGGCATTTTTACTTGCTGGATAGATATTTACTTGTCACTTAACGGGTGAACTTTTTACAAGTCGATGTACCAGGATTTTGAAGCTTGATAAAAATTTGTCATCGGAAAATCTGCTATCGGAAAGTAATGTGATAAATCGAGTTATAAGTGGTAAAGTGAAGTGAGTAGAAAATGAGAATATTTCATTTATATTTTTAGTGAACTTAAATATAACTATTTCCAAATAATGTAAGTTCCATCTATCATTATCTTATGTAAGTTCCATCTATCATTATCTTACCGTATTATCTCGAATTGATCCCCCCACTTGAATTAACCCCCCTCAAAATACCCCCCCCCTAAAATTCGGCTGAGGAAATAATAACTCCTATTCTCGAAATACCCCCCCCCCCTAAAATTGAGTGTAAAGAGAACGTACATGACAAATACCGCAGTTTGTGATCTGTACAATGCAGAACACACGTTAAAACTGATGATTGAGTGACGTGAGGGGCAGGGTTTTTGTGTATATACAGTCATGTATGCCTATAAACACACATACATCTATGTAATTGTTTGATTTTTCTACATCTGAGTATGGGTAATCTCCGAAAATTTCTGGCGAAATAATAGACCCCCCCCCCTTGAATTATCCCCCCTCAAATTTTGCAGGCGAAAGAATAAACCCGCTGGGGGTATTTCGAGGTAATACGGTATGTAAGTTCCATCTATCATTTAGATAGGTATATTAAGATGTACTTTTCCACTTTTCAAACCGGGCCCGATTCTCACGCTTCCAAACCGTAAAAAAACCCGAAACCCAAAAATTTCCAAACGCTAGTTCCAATGCAAACAAAATGTTAGAACGCCAATGTCAAAAGCATAAAGTTGTGTTCGCCTCCTTAAGTCTTAACCCGCGCAAATCCCCCCTCGAAAGTAACGAACGCACTCGAAATTCGGGATTACTGTAACTGTTTACACAGTTCTTACAAAAAAGCATAAATCAGAATTAAAGTGACGACATGTCAAGTGTCATTTTTCGGCACGGGGTCCGAAAAATGACACTTGAATTTTTTGAACATCTCTGAATGTGCCACGTGCTGGGATGGAAGAAAACAAAAGTGCCGCACACTTCAAAGAGTCATTTTTTCATGGTTCACGCACAGCGTGACGTAAGTATTCATGCATGAAAAATGTAACTTGGGTAAAAATATGGTTCAAAGTGGTTTTGTAGATGTTCATTAATTCATGCGTGCAGATATGTATCTATTTGAGACTGGGGTCAGGTCATTTGCAAATGCAAAAGTTCATTATCTGGTATTCACGAAAATTCTTCAACACGGTAATAAATTTATCAATTTATTTGTAGTTTTCCGACAGAGTGACTGAGGTTAAGAAACAAGAGCAAAACATTTGTTTTTGTGGCGATGTTTTGCTAATTTTCAATTGCGCAGGTACTATAGCGTATACCCACGCATACGTAAAAAAATTAGACACATAAAGTATACCGAGTTTACGCATCCACAGTTTTAAAAGCAACTAGTAAGGTCACATGAAGCTATTGATAAGAACTAGATATAGTCGGCAGACATGATATTACACAGGTTTGGTCCACTTATGTTTCGCTTCGCTGAGCGTCAATAAAATTCAACATCTTACTGAACAGTGAAGTGCGATACATCTTAAATACGGTAGAAAAACGGTGCACAGTGGGTCGTGAATATGTCAATATGTATAGTCGACGGACATATCATTCTACAAAATTGGAAAGTTATATTTTGTTCTTGTAGAGCGAACGAGAAAGGAATTTAGTAAAAAAGAAAATATAAAGATAGTAAGAAGGAAAATAAAAATGTGCTGTTCTTTACGCACTCGTTTACTCCAACTTTTGTGCCGATAGGTGCTGCAAATTTATGATTATCCGTTTACCTACGTTTAATCTAATTCATATTTAGAAAAGTTACACGCTATCGATTCATTTTGACGAAAACTTGTTACGTTCAAAATTTTGAATTCAGAAAACGTTCCCGCTTTGTATTTATTCAGATCCAGACGACGCTTGGATGGCATCATGCCAAAAAACTCAACTACACTTTGACGGGGGGTTTGAATTGTGCGGGCACAATTGAATAGTTTCATTCCGTATATGCGTAAGCACGAGTCACCAAAACAGAGTTCTACGGGTTGGATACAGCGTGCATGATATGACATCATGCAACTCATTGTATAGTATCATGTCTGCCGAGTATACCTATACTTGTTTGAGTTAGAACTAGAACAGTTTACTAAAAAAATATCGAGACATTTGAGTTTGTGTATTTCGCCAGCACCGGTAAATTTTACATCGATTTTAGTTGGAAAAAGACCGAACCCGAGATTATATTCTTCGGTAGGAATTTCAACTTCGCTAAATACCCGAGAAAAAGGGCATTTCGAAAAATCCAATAAGTGACGCAGTTTGGCGGCAGCGGGAAAAATATGCTCAGAACAGGCACACTAAATACCACCAGAAAAATATCAAAGCAGAATACAAGCGTAAATGAAATACGAAGCACAATCGCATCACCCCCAAAAAAATGAATTTCGCGACCATGCGAACCTAAAAATTCCCCCAAAAACTCCCCGAAAACTTCCCAAAAACAACTTCACAGCCGGGACAACTCGGGATAATAGCCCAGCTCACCACGATCCCTATTCTTCTTAGTGCCATACTTTTGGCCATAGCCGCAACCTGGCGCAGTGCCAACGGTCCTGCCGTCGGCGCCGATCAGCTCCAAGAGGGTGGCGCTGTTGGTGGAGGTGCCGTCGCCGCTGCAAGACACCTCGTACGTGTACGTTTTGTGGCCCTCGGCTGGGGGGGGGCGGGTATGTTGTAGTTTTGAGCAATGCTTATTTTGCGTGTGGAAACCAAGGACGTATCCAGGGGGGGGCGGGGGCCCCCCCCCTCCCGGGGTTAGACCTAAAAAGTCCCGGAAAATGCAACTTTTTCTATATATTTTTTGATGTTTCTTAAAATTTTTGCGCGCAAGCGCGCAATTTCTTCCCCATGCATTGTATTCTCAGCGGATCGGCCCTTGTAAACCAATTTCCTTGGAGATGTACACATTTTTGCAAATTTCGCTGCATATGTATGCATATTTACATACATATAAAGCGGTTCCTGGTGCTGGTGCCAACGCCAATAGCGTCATGGCGTGGCGCCTTTGTATGGCGCTAGCGCCAAAAAAGTTTTCCGACCTTATATAGGGGAAAATTTTAGGGGGGGGGGCCCCGTTCGCCGGCCCCCGTAAACAAGCAGCCCCCCCCGCTCAAAAATCCTGGTTACGTCCCTGGTGGAAACGTAATAATATGGAAGATATAATATAAGTGCAGTGATAATTGCGTTCACCTTCCAATGGCCCCACACACGCTAGTTGACATCGACACCAAGCCGACGAACGAAGTACAAATACAACCTTTGAATTGGGCTGGGAAAATGGTGACATTTGGTGTCGATGTCTACCATATTCCATCAAAATAAAAACCAAAATAGGATTTAAACCTTTAAAAAAACTCCGACCATCCCTAGCGCCTAAATAGTGTAGGCAGCACGAATAACCAGAGCAGTCAACCAAAAGGCAATCCAACGCAAACAAATCGAACCATTGCTTTGCTGCGGTGCGGGACGGTCGGGCATGGCGTTGGTGCCGTTCAACAGCATGGCGGGCCTGCGCTGCTCGAACAACTCGTACAGGGCGGACACCATCTCCGAGCACACAGCGTCGCCCGCGTGGTCTGGGGTGAGTGTTTTGATGGATTTATTTTTATGGGTTTCTGGATTAAAGGGATTTGAGTTGATATTTTTTTAAGTATTTAGATTATCGGCAACTGCACCACGGGGAATGTAAAACTTTTAAGGAAGTCAGAAATTGTTTAAAATATGAGCAAACGTTCGGAGTTCGATTTTATCAACATGAAAGGGACACCACCGCGTACTTGAATCAGCGCTCACCAAATAGAGAAACCCGATGGGAAGCCAACAGCGAACACAGTCAACATCCCTTTCAACATTCAAAAAGCAACGCATCAAGCCGACCAAATCACCACAGGGTGGAATAACGAGAAAAAACCGCCCAAAAACCGAACCGGCCACGAATTTGAGCACGAGCACGCCGTCGGGCCTGAGCTGCTCGCTGACGAACGTGTCCAATTGGGTGGCCGACATCGAGTCCGGCTGCGAGCCCAGCGCCAGCGCCAGACGCATGGAGCGCCGGATGAACTGGGAAGTGGGGTTTTGAGATATAAGGAGACACACGTAAAGATAAAGTGCGTTATTTTCCTTGTAGTGTAAGGAGATAATTATAGACGGAGAGTGTAGGTGCTTTTCCTTTCATATTGTGCCTATTCTGAACAGCAAATTCGAACAACCTAAACCAAAAACCCAACAAAAAGATCCAAACCCAAACCCAGGGAGCCACCTTGACTCTCCTATTTTTGCACAGCAACTCAACCATGGCATACAGGGCACTGGCCACTGCTGCCACACTCACCAGGGGCACTCCCAGATCCCGTAAAATGGCCAATGTCATGCAAGGTGTCTCAGTGCCAGTCCCAGAGCCTGTAAAATGTCAAATGTCATGCTGTGTCAAAAGTTGAATGCCCTGGAAAATGGCAAACATACGACATACGTTTGCCATTTTACCGGGCATTTTACATGACTTTTGACACTTTGCATAACATTTTACATTTTATAGGGTCTAGGACTGCCCACAGGCTGCGCCAATGCCCTGAAAAATGGCAAACTTTTTTTTGCCATTTTCCAGGGCATCAGACATGACTTTTGACACTGCATGCACAATATACAGATCATTTTTACGGAGTCTGGGAGTGGCACCAGCGCGAGCCACACCCACAGGAAAATGAATATCTTCTCGATGAATATGTTGGCTGCTAGAACGCATTGAATTGTGTGCCTGGGGGGGTATTTGGGAAGTTGGTGTTTTTTGTTTTTGAAAAGTGCGAGTATGTTAGGTGGCTCTGTGTTTGACTGAAAAATGCCATAATTCTCAAGTGGCAATTATAGAAATAGTATAATATTATTAGTTAGTTATGCTAAATACTATACTACCTTTTAAACTACCTTTGATTGTCGCCCAGCTCGCGAATAACCACATCGCAAAATGTTATCACCGGAAAATACTTGGATCGATATTCAACCGATTCATTTACCACCGCGTGCAGCATCTGCGAATAACTTTTTTAAATCGGTAAATCAGTACAATCAATCAATACAGTAAATTCTCGATTAACTACTGCTCGAATAATTCCCCCGGCCACGGAGCAGTAAACATAATCCGTTTTCCACCCTGAAATACACCCACGCAGAATATACAGGGGTGGGCATCTTCAGTTACCGCTGGAAAAACGCGATAGCTTGAGCTACAGTTGAGCTATCACAATGAAATTTTAACACAATAGAGTAGACTCCATAGGACACCTATGCTGAAGTTTGCAACCCAAACGGCCACAGTTTGGAGGAGTTGTGGAACACACAGTTTTTAGTGTAATTTTGTGACTTCACCCCCCTTATCTCGGGACTGGGGGACTATTCGAGTAAAAAAAAAGAATTTGGTAGTAGGCGCGACCACAACATACTCAAAGGGCATCAAAATCGGTCGATGTACGACAGAATGGGACGACACCAACGACCGATGCCCCCCCCCCCTCAAATGCCACCCTCGATTTATCCTATGGGTGACGCCAAGTCACAAAATTACACTAAAAACCGTGTGTTCCACAACTCACCCAAAATGTGGCCGTTTGGGTTGCAAACTTCAGAATAGGTGTCCTATGGAGTCTACTCCATTGTGTTAAAATTTCATTCTGATAGCTCAACCGTAGCTCAATCTATCGCATTTTCCCAGCGGTAACTGAAGATGCCCACCCCTGTATTTAATTGGCCCGAGAAATAGTGAATGTGCTTGAAAGTTGTCAAAATTATCATCCATGTTATATTTCTCAAACAATGGCAACCCGCACACTCGTCCACACTTGTGTATCAACTGGTCTGTGTCAACTCAGTTTTTAGCTTACGTGTCGCGCGTGTGTCAACTAGTGTGCCAATGAACCAATAAAAATGGGGTCGAATATACCGGACAAAAATTACCAATTAAATAACTAAACGAAAAACAAACAAAAATTTCCCAAGTAGATTTTTCCGTCAGGCAACAAAAAAACGCACCTTAATTCCCCACCAATTACTGCCGTCTCCCAAAAACGAATTAATAAAGTACAAATGAGCGAGGGCATTGGCGGCGTAAACCGCCTTGATGAGCACGTAGAGCAGGGTGAGCGTGCAGCCGAGCTTGCGGCCCAGGTGCACGCAGCACGACAGTCTGGGCAGGCATTTTTGGGGTTATTTTTTCATTTTTAATAGACGTAAACATTGTGGGTGGGAGAATGCGGGAGAATGTTGGGTTGATGCGATTTTTCTTTGTCTTTCTCATCCAAAAAAAAATAATTTTTTGGAGATAAATATGTATTCCTCAGCCTCGTACAATAAAACGTTGAACGTATAACTAAAATTATTGTGTGTGGTTCGACGTTACTACGAAAATGTCACTTAAGAAGGAGCACATAACGAAACAGTCCAACGAAACGCGCTAATCACTATTAGGGTTCACCATTCGAACCACAAAACGAAACATTGGCACTGAGCCAAAAATGAACTCTACTGTGTTTTTGTATAAAAAGTCAGACTAAAAAAATCAACGGTAAAACGAATGTAACACATCTGGTTTAATTCAAATTTCAGACATAAGTATTCACACCTAAGTTCAATAAATCTGCAAGGAGTCCTCCGAGTTAACCGACCTGCAATACTTTACACCCACAGTGGACTGGACGGCGACACTTTCAGCCATTTGAGCGGCAATTTCTTTGACCGCTTTACGCCGCTCAGACAAATCCTTCGTGGCTGCGTCCACGCTGTGGCCCACCACGTTGAATGCGTCAATATCTGGGGGTAAGGTTAGGGTTGGAACGATATGACTTTTCGATATCGACATTCGATATTCGATATTTTTTCCTGAGACTCGATATTCGATATCGATACGATATGGACCCTCGATATTAGATATGAAAATATGCTCGATATTCGATATCGATATTTCGATATTTCGATATTTTTCTTTTGGTATAGCAAGGCATATTTCAAATGGCATATTGTACTTCCATTTGGTTACAAACATGGTTTACTGATATGTAAATAGGATTGATAAAGTGATCAAGACAAAGTTCAACAATCAAATTGGTATCTAAACATGAAGAATCAAATATGATCAGGTAAAAAATAATTGGCAGACATTACAATTCATACTTGTAACCTAATTTCTTAAAGCATTTTGCAAAACAACAGCACATCAGCATTTTCCAGTTTCAAATTTGATTTTTGGTGGTGATTAATATTCCCAACACAGCTGAGTAAGCATTCCAAACAAACACTTGAGGCTGGTGCACCAAGATACCATATTGCCCATTTTGACTAGTGAAAGGAAATACTCACTGTCTGTAACATGTTGTACTTTGAAGTCCACACTGAAATCTACCATATCCAGGGACATAGCCAGGATTTTTGAGCGGGGGGGGGGGCTTATTGTATACTGAGTAGGGTTCAAACGGGATGCCGATCCCGATCCCGGATCCCGTGAAATTCCGGGATTTAGCAGTCCCGATCCCGATCCCGAAACCCCAATCCCGATCCCGAAATCCAAAAATACCAATCCCGATCCCGATCCCAATCCCGAAAACTTTCAAATCCCGATCCCGAGAATCTTCCAAGTCCAGGATCCCGATCCCGGAAAAAATAATGGAAATTAAAAAAGTGAAAAAATGACATTTTTGCGTGCAAAAATGTGAACGCAAACCCCAAGCGCCCATTTTATGTCACTTTTCTGGCATCCAACAGTGTTTTGAGACCTTTATGAACAACTGTGAATGCCAGAACAGTGACAAAAATCTCTATCCCTAGACCCCAATCCCGATCCCGAAAAAATGCCAATCCCGATCCCGATCCCGTGACCCCAATCCCGGCCAATCCCGATCCCGATCCCAAAATCTCAAAATACCAATCCCGATCCCGAAATCTCAAAAAGTGAATCCTGATCCCGAAAAGTCAATCCCGTTTGAACCCTAATACTGAGCCCAGCTAACAGGGGGTGGCCCCTGTGGCACATGAATGGCGCCAGTGCCATTCATAAGCAACACGCCATGGCGCCATTGACGTTGGCATTGGCGCCAAATACTGTTGTACATGTATGTATTTTACATACATTATAACATATATTATACAGAGACCGGACACATTTAGGGCGTTTTTATGTCCTCAATCATGGGTATTAATAAAATATACACTGTGACACCGGAATGCGCGCTTGCGTGCAAAGTTTTTCTGAACTTCTGGAAAAATTGCTTTAGGAAAGTGCCATTTCTAGCATATTTTTTTGTCTGACCCGGGAAGGGGTCTTGACCAAATCTCTTCTGAATATCGAAAAATATCGAAAAAATGGTCGATATTCGATATCGATATTTTTTCAAAATTTTCGATATCGATATTCGATATGATAAAATATTCGATATCCGATATTCGATACGATATATCGTCCCAACCCTAGGTAAGGTACCCAAGTTTGCGGTGGTCAAGTGGGAGGACTACCCCTGTTCGTTTAACCAAGGTAAATCGCTACAAAATTGGCTGAAAAAGCCAGAAATTGATAAAAATACCTACATAAATAGTCAAAAATGCCAAAAACTGATTTTTAGCGATTTTGAACATTGGGGCATAAATGGTGACCCCTCATAACAAATAATCTACGATGCCAAAAAACCTGATGTTTCCACTAGAAGCGCCCACAGGGAAGACGGCAAGTAGAACAGCAGCGCTTGTATTGCCAAAATTACCGGTACCCATTGGTAGTAGCTGCGAGCGATTATTTTTCTTATAGAAAGCATTGTAATTGATTCAATATTCAGCTAGGCTGTATACTGTAGCAGGGACGTACGCAGAATTTTTGAGCGGGGGGGGCGGATTGTATACGGAGCCCGGCGAACGGGGGGGGGAGTAAACGGAATGGGGCCATGGCACTGGCGCCATTCATTGGCACCAGCGCCATGACCTTATTGGCGTTGGCGCCAACGCCAAAGTGTACTCTAAGTACTTATTTGCGCCTAAATTTAGGTACAGGGCACTGCGTTGAAGGCATTTGTTGTGGTGATTTCACTCCGGAATCGAAAATATGAATTATATATAGAGTGGGGGGCGCCCCCCGCCCCTCCCTGCGTACGTCCCTGTACGGTAGGAATTTGACAAGCAGCCAATTTTTCGAAGTGCAAAAAGGATTTTCGAAGTGCAAAAATAATTTGCCTGGCAATAGAATAAGCATAATTACAGATGCACAAAAATATCAAACCCGTTTAACATATTGTATGCTACCCCTGCCCCAAAAACCGTTGAAAAACTATCTAAAACACAAAATTGCACTGTTTGATGTGCCGAAACCAACTTGATCTGTGCCCCTTCCCTCATTGCAATATCCTCGGGAATGTCCTGATTAGGTGAAACTACATACGTATTTTTCGCGAAACAGTGGTCGCGTGCGTAATCGCGCCAGGGGTCTTTCCATTCGGCCGGCGACCAGCATTGCAGCGAAGTGACCAGGTACTGAGACGGTTTTTAAACGTGTTTTTAAAAATGTCACTTTTCTTCATTTTTTTGTGACAAGCAAAAAAAAATCTGAAAAAGTTTCATAACTAAATGAAAAGTTTCATATTTGCGAGAAAAAGCAATAATGTATACGCACTACCTACTCAGGTGTACTGACACGCCAACTGTCATGTAATTACCTAGTAGCTCTCGCTGGAGAGCTATAGACATCTGGAAAAAACATTTCATTGTTAGTACACCTGAGAAGTGTGTATACATCACTCCTTTTCTCGCGAATATGGAACTTTTCATTTAGTTATGAAACTTTTTATATTTTTTCTTGTCATCACAGAAAAGTGTGTGTTTGCTTTACTGTTTTACAATGGTTAATTGCAGGGGTATCTTGAATTTTGACCCTCCGAGTGGTTGGATAGATAGCTGAGCGGCCTTCGGGATAGAAGATATCTGGAAAAAAATTTTGGGGGGGGGGGGTTCGGGAGGTATTTGAGGGGGGCTTTGGGGGGGTTGTGGTGGTTCGATATATAAGCTATTTCAGGGTGTAGAAGGAAGAAAAATCGCTAAAAGTAGGTGTAAAATAGCTCAAAATGGGTATACAAGAGCATATAGTACTAAAAATAGGAACAAAAACTAGTATTGTGGAGGTGAAAATCTATAAAAAATCGCTCCAGGTAGGTAGATAGCTGAGAGATTTGGGGGGGGGGGGGGGGTTACGGGGTAGTAGCCCAAAATTTTGCCTCCGGGATAGATAGATAGCTGGGCGGTAACCCCCCCCCCCATTCGACACCACTGGTTAATTGGGTACCCCAAACATGCTTACACAAATTTGAACTTCACATTTGAGATTATGGTATTTTTACATTTAGGAAATTTATGTTTAAAAACTAGAAAGTAAACATGTTGCTTAGCCGTTATACTAATTTATTTCAGTCATATAAAGCATAAAATTGGTGAAAATTAAGTCAATTTCTGTCTGCAGAACCCTGGAAAAACAAAACAGCTGAGTTGACCACAAAGGACCCCCTGTATAGACTGTACTCCGCATTCCGTCAGTTTCACATACGCACACGGGCAAAAACATCTGCAAAACGTTAACCAGACGACTGGTGAAATACCAGACGACCACACCGAGACTTGGACCAGTGCCAAAAATCTAACCAATTTTCCCATTGTCAAGCAGGTGAAAACGAGCAGAATGCATGTGGTGTAAAAATAGCTCAGCCGATCGATCGAATCGTCCAGGCCATTTGGCTTCAACTTTTTGAACCAATTTTCAACGTTTGGAATCGCAATCATGCTTGACGCTTCCTAACTCGGGAAGATTTGTGTAATAAATTTCTTTTCTTTTTTTTTGTTTGTTTTTTTGGCTCAACAGGAAGAACGAGGATCATAACTCCGCCCAAATATGGAAACTTATTGTTTATTAAAGGCAGGATAGTAGAAAAAGTCATTATTTTAGTTGCGGTGAAATCTTGTGAAAATCTTGTGAAAGCAGTGGGTCTCAAAACAAATCTTGTCAAAATTTAGTACACCGAGTTGCAAAGATGTATTTCTGTTTACTGTAACGTTATCTCCGCTTATGGAAATTCTTGTCTTTTTGTATTGTCTAAATAAAAGAACACATTCAAATATTTTTGATATGGTATTGGTATGGTATTCAAAAAGTCACAGGCACAATTTCCACTGGTGAACAAGTGACAAGAGTGGTGGTATACTCAGCGGACATGATACTCTGCCCTCGCACTCATTTATGTCTCACGTTGGAAGCGTGCCAAATGATGGTAAAGCATGTGATTTTTGTGTAAAATATGAAGAAAATCATTGTTGTGAATGAGTTAACGTATAACAGCGATCACCTTTTTCCACTTATGAAAATCGCATACGTAAAAAGTCGTTGGCACGCTTACAGCGGGAACCACGCGTGCAGGGTGTAAAGTAACTGGACTATAGTTGAAAATAATGCTGATGCATTTAAGTCAAGCAACAAGTGATATTTATAAATAAAAATACTTGTCACTTACAAGTTCACTTGTCACTTGACTACTACTTTTAACGTGGTACCAATTCCAAAATGCCATACAAATTTGTCAATTGTCATGTAAACTGTCAATTATCATGCATTGTAATACGTGTATTAAGTTCAGCAATAAAATCTTTTCGTTTTGTGTTGATTGACATTTGACACTTGACGCAGGGTGCGGAACTATCCGCTGACCTAGCGCTTTTTTACTACCGTATTTCCTCGAAATACCCCCGGGGGGTGATTGTTTCATAGTGGTCCCGAGAGGGGGGGGGGTTAAACGAGGGGGGTATTTCGAGGGGGGTTATTATTTCACTAGAAAATTTTTTAAATCCCAGTACGAAATTGTCGTCTGAAACATACGCAGACGTCGAAAAATACAACAAAAACCACCATTTATAAGGTTATGTAGACTAATATTAGTACGTAGATGGTATAAACACTGTTCTAACGTGATTCCGACATTATTTTAACGTGTGTTCTGCACTACGCAGAACACAAACTGCAGTATTTGTCATGTACGTTCTCTTTACACTCAATCTGGGGGGGGGTATTTCGAGAGGGGGGGTGATTGTTTCATAGTGGTCTCGAGAGGGGGGGGGGGGTCAAACGAGGGGGGGGGGGGGTATTTCGAGGAAATACGGTACTTTTCTTGTCACTTGCAGAATTGGCCCCTTTACTAAGCGGTTTTGATATGGCTAAATTTATCAGTGATTCAACTCATTCAAATCAGTCATTCACAATGCATCATGCATTTGTGACCACAGCTTCTGGTTGGACATCATCCATCGCATCATCAACAACATTTCCCATGTTGTCCACATTTTCTGTTGGCTTTACAGGTGCTGGTTCCTCGTCATCAGTAATACCTGAAAGAGGCATTGTTTTTTCTTCTGTTTTTGTTACTGGACTGGAGCCAAAAAATAAAAATAAAAAAGACAAACAACCAATTGAACCAACCAATTTTCCTTGCAAACCACCTAAACTTCTCAATCATTTCCTCCATCATTAGATTGAATGACATGGAGAGCACAGCCAGACCCAACACAATGTAGGCTGAGCTGAGTAGGAGTTTGATATTGCCCTTTGAAGTGCCCACATCTGCCCAACCCGGGGTCATATCTCCAAAGCCTGGAGTGTATACACAATTTACATTTAAATACACACTTATCCACTAAAAATCAATCCACCACTAACCAATGGTGCTCAGACTAATAAAGCAGAAGTATGTGGCACTTATGAATGTCCAATCCTCCCACACAGAGTACAGTAGGCCTCCAACCATGATGTAAGCAGCAATTAGTGTCAATGTGAGTGTGATTGGAACACTTATTGCATCCTCATCTATATCTAGTTCATCTTCCTTGACAGCAACAACCTGCTTGTTATCCACAATCTCCCCATCCCTGATGATTGTATCAGGACCTCCTTGCAGTTCCTGAAAAATCCTAATTACAGTATACTCGGCGGACTTGATACTCTGCACTCGGACTGATTTATGTCTCACGTTGGAAGCGTGCCAATAGTGATTAAGCATTCAATTTTTGTAAGAAGATGGAAAACGATATTGTTGTTAACACATAAAGTATGACGTTATAATGAATGCATTTTTCATTTTTTATTTATTTAATTAGCTGCGCTGAAGTATCGTTGGCACGCTTCCAGAGTGAACCACGCGTGCAAGGTGTAAAGTCACTGGAGTATATCATGGGTGACACTTTAAGATTGAAATTACTGTATTTCTTCAAAATACCCCCAGGGTGTTTATTTTCAGAGTTAAAATTTTGAGGGGGTAATTTGCAGCTTTTTGCAATTACATTCCTATTTCAAGTGGGGGTGTATTTCGAGGGAATATGGTGACTGAATAAAAATGACATTTTGGTCATAATCATCTGCCTTCCTCCTGCTGTGGCGGCTCCTGGCTGTTCCAATGCCCTCATCATCTTCATCACTGCCCTCCAGATCATCACGTTTCAGATCTTTGTTCCATTCAGACCTTGGTGTTGCCGCTTTGCTGGGGGCAATCCCAAGCCCTGTAAAGTGTAAAGTAAAGTGTCAAATGTCAAGTCAAATGCAAAGTAAAGTGTCAATCAAAACAAAAAAAAGAAAAGATTTTATTACTGAATTTTGCATGACAATTGACACTTTACTTTGCATTTGACTTTACATTTGACAGTTTTCTTTGCATTTGACTTTACATTTGACACTTTACTTTACACTTTACAGAGCTTTGGATTGCCACCTGTCCGGCACTTGACTTTGGCTGTTCATGTATGTGTGTTCCTTTATTCTGCGCTGGTGGCAACACCTACAGCAACCTTTGCCTGTGTGGCATGGGGTTCAACAACAATTAGGTATGTTATTTTTTCTTGTTGCTCAGTTAAAAACATGATTTTTTTACCATATGCCCTGCGGAAAAATTTGGCCATGGCATCACCAATTGTTGCCATGAACATCAGCATTAGTGGGATGCCAATTATAGCATATGCAATCAACACAAGCTGTCCCATTTCTGTTGCTGGAGCTATGTGACCATATCCTGTAGAAACAAATTGAAATATTATGTGTTAAAGGGAGATCACATTTTTTTGGTTTACTCAAACTTACCAATTGTAGTTACCACAGTCACTGTAAATAAAATTGCTGATGCAAATTTCCATGCATATTTGTCTTCCAACTCCTCATCTGTTATGACCTCCCCATCATAACCATATTTTTCAATTGCATCACTCATGTTTTGGTGATATTCATTTATAAGTTTCTCCACAGTAACCGCATACTCTGGGGACCATTTATGTGCCCAGAGAGTTGTTGCAAGTTCATCCCTCTGTCAGACAAATGTTTGAATATTCACACAAAAATCATTTTAGGCATGTGAAAACATTCAAAGACCTCTTTTTCTATTTCCTTCGCCCTATTGTAGGCAGCTTGAAGTGATGCCTCATTATCTGGACCTTCAATTTCAATAAAAAGGAAGGCTCCGCCCACAACGTAGATCACCACTGCACCCAGCAGTCCAACATTTGACACCAAAACCTTGACCCATTTGAATTTGTTTTTCTCTTCAAGTTCATCCTGCAAAATTCAATTGTGTTTTATCAAGTTACATTTTTGTTTATATCTTAGGTGGAATATTTACCTATTGGCGCCATAAGATTATGCAATCATTGTAATGTCTAGTGATGTAAAAGCGCCATGGCGCTTTTGGTGCTTAGCGCTAGTGATGTAAAAGCGCCATGGCGCTGGCGCCAAAGCAAAAAGCGCCATGGCGCTTTTGGCGCTTGGCGCCTTTTTGCTGTGGCGCCATTGGCGCTTGGCGCCATGCCCATGAAGAGCGCCGTGGCGCTTTTGGCGCTTGACGCTATTCTTGATCGGCGCCAGGAACAAAATGCCATGCGCTGGCGGTTTGCGCTAGCGCCAAAGCAAAAAGCGCCGTGGCGCTTCTGGCGCTTGGCGCCATTTTGCTCTGGCGCCATTGGCGCTTCGCGCTAGGGCTCAGAAAAGCGCCATGGCGCTTTTCACATCGCTAGTAATGTCTGATCATTCCACATGTTACAAATGAAATTTGCAAGATTATAACTGCAATTTTTTGTTTTTAATCCATGCTTGTAGTGTACCTAAGTATGTTGGCATGTATGTATCTGTTACAGCTACGTTTACAACTGCATTTTGTGCCGACAAAAACAGGAGTGAAAAAGTTCCATTATTCCGGAATCCACTTCCACATCTGCAACAAAACGCAGTGATGTATATGTTCATGACGGACCATCACTAGTTGAGTGTAGTGATGGAATGGCGCCATGGCGCTGGCGCCAATTGAGGGCGCCAAAGGGCGCCGCGCCATGGCGCCATTGGCGCTTGGCGCCCTTTTTCTGTGGCGCCCTTGGCGCCTGGCGCCCACATTCTGAAAGGCGCCATGGCGCCCTTGGCGCTTGGCGCCCTTTTTCCGTGGCGCCCTTGGCGCCTGGCGCCCTGCTTTAAAAGGGCGCCAAAAAGGCGCCAGCAGGGTTTCAAGGTGAGTGCTGTGTAAATGAAAAAAAAGATAAAAAACGCATCTGTGAATGATCTAAATTCGCCAGAAAAATGGACGAAGTGGTGTGAGCAAGTGAAAATCTTTTGTGAAACGGTTCATCAGATGTGTCTGACAGATCAGAAGACGAGAATGATGAACCGTAACTTGCGCAATCAAAAATCAACAGATTCAAATCGTTGCAATTCCATTTTTTGTCCAATTCAAGGAAACATTGATTGGGAAAGTGTATTTGAAGTGAATGGATTGTTGTCAAATGACAATATCCATTGTGTTTGAATTCGTCATGTGGATTTTATTTTAATTTTTTTGTTCTAGTGTTGTTTTTGTTCATTACATCCTGGAGAACGCGAATTAAGTAGTGAATGTGTGTACTAGGGTGCTGTAGAAACTGTTTTAGCACACGCAGGGCGTTCTATGCACTTATTTATCCTGGCGCCCTTGGCGCCTGGCGCCCTATTTTTCAAATGGCGCCATGGCGCCCTTGGCGCTTGGCGCCCTCGTTCCGTGGCGCCCTTGGCGCCTGGCGCCCGCTTTCCGAATGGCGCCATGGCGCCCTTGGCGCCTGGCGCCCTTTTTCTGTGGCGCCCTTGGCGCTTGGCGCCCACTTTCTGAATGGCGCCATGGCGCCATTGGCGCCTGGCGCCCTTTTTTCTGGCGCTTTTCCATCACTAGTTGAGTGCACACACATGCCAATTTGTAGATAATTCGTGCATATTTAATTCAAGTTGAAAACAAATTTCAGTTGTCGGTTTCAAATGCCTTAATAAGGCTTGAACGAAAGGCTCAAATTATCTGCAAATGTCACGTGTGTACGCTTAACTAGCGAGCAGCACACTTCACCGCCTTTTCTTGCAGATATGGAACTTTATCCCGGAATTATGGAACTTTTTCACTTACTTGTTTTTGTCAGCACACGAAACCGTGTCAACACTGCTCACACAATACCTAAATAAAAAGTAAATTTTCAAAGCAGAAACATTTTTGAGCAGTTATGATTTTGCAAATCTCGGTTTGCATTCAAAAATCAACTACCTAAAAATAGTCAAAAACTAACTGCATCCATTTTTGTGTGGAAGAAGAATCAGCCACTCAAAATAAAATCGACATTTCAGGCAATAAATACAACAGCACATCCAAATGCCTGATAACAATGTTTTCAACTATTGCCTATAGAAACTGTGCTCCATGATGCCGCAGTTTTAGCATATGCTATCATATCAGTATTATATCACTGAAATCATGCTCCAATGTGCCTACACACACTAGTTTTCACCGTGACTTCGTGTGAAAACTGAAAATTTTAAAAGTGCAAATTAATGAACATGGTTGAATGATTAAATGTAATTCTAATTTTAATTTTAATTAATGAAAGTTAAAGTTTGAAAATTTGAAAACTCAAACATGTATAACATACAAACAGAGTAGGCTGAATGTGGCCATGTGGCCATTTCAGTTTTCACACAAGTCACGGTGAAAACTAGTGTGTGGGGGGCCATTAGAATTGATGCCTTTCACTGCGTTTCCCATGGAGACACTATGGGCAACCATTATGGGCTTTAACGTGGTTCAAATTTATAAATTCCTGAATAGCAAGGCGATATCACTAAAATAAATCCAGGTCACATTCAAGCATCCCGTTAAAAAAAAGAAAAAGCCCCGCCCACTTTTCAGGTTAGGTCGGTCAAAATGGATGCGTTTTTGGCGAAAACTCCCGTTTCAACGGCGGGAAAACGGCGGGCGCCTTCGAGCACTTCGAGCGGCGCCGATGAAAACGCGGAAAATAACGCCAAACGGGTCAAAAGTTTGATCAATTCCGCTAATAGTTCAGATTTGGTTGGTGAATTTTCTGTTAAATTTGTGAAATAAATTTTGGCACGCGATGCAAAAGTGTTGTCGTATTGTGCCTGCGCACACTAGTTTTCGCACGAAATTTCGAAAACCCATAAATCAACTTTGACCCTATTTGAGTTTTCTACAGTGAGGTGTCCGTCAACTACAGTTGACGGAGATTATAAGTGACTCATTGTAGAAAACTCAAATGCGTTCAAAGCTGATTTATGAGTTTTCCTAATTGCGCGTGAAAACTAGTGTGCGCAGGGCCATTGAAATTTTTCTCAGAATGAAATGCATTGTTACGAAGCTCACTGTTTCGAATCTAGTTTCGTTATACTGTTTGCTTTCGGAAAACTTTTTGTATTTTTGTATCAACTCGCATAATCAAAGTAATCTATTTTGAGTGAAAATTGGGCCAAAATCGCTCAAAATTTTCTCCACCTATTTACTCACTATCCTCAATATGAATTTGGAGTGAAATAAATAGATTTTTACCGCCCCAATTTATCTACACAGGCCACGACCCCAGAAAAAGAAGATTCTTTGCCGCTAATGCGCATGGCATCAAATTCATGCGCGTCAGACGCGTACACATTGCCGTCTGGCACTTTGCCAGAAACGAAAGATTTTTCTCAGACGTCAAGTGGCGACCCGAAAACTGATGATGGTAATGATTCTGGTAGCGATTCTGTGATATTGGAGGGTGAGGTTGCAGGTTCTGATGGGCAGGCTGAAAATAGAGGTTCAATATCACCGACCAATGCGGGTGTTGGGAAAATGGTTGGTTTTGTGGCTGGTTGTGACAATGGCGCACCGCACACTGAAATTTTCCGTTCAGCGTTCGAACGTTTTTGCACGCTGAACTACAAACGCTGAAATCAAAATCTAAAGAACACGACGTTTTTGAAGCGTAAAAATTTGGAATTTGTAATATTTCGAGCAATTTGCATGCAAGCCGTACTTTTTACACTTCGAAAACGTTGTGTTCTTTAGATTTTGATTTCAGCGTCTGTAGTTCAGCGTGCAAAAACGCTGAACGCAAAATTTCAGTGTGCGGTGCGGCATGGAATTGAATCATCTCCAGGGAATTGTCAAAAATATAAGTTATATTTACATTTCTTTTATTTTTTTTTCACAACTGCACCCTGAAATTTCCCGAGGTTTAAATATTCGATACGATCACAAACAGAAGCAAATGAATTATTCAAGTCTCTAAAAATTAACCAGAATTCGTTATATCCGATCCTCAATTTTCATTCCTAGTTATTATAACCGTTATATCCGATCCTCACTCAAGTTATTTTCCCCAAAAATAATTTCCCAGGTGTTACGCACCCCACGAAGTGCCAAAGTGAGTTCTCGAGTTTTGACGCCAGAAAACAGCGCCGCCAGCACCCAGTCGTCCGATGGAAAAGTGCGCCGCCGCAGAACGGTCACTGCCAGCGCGGTTGCGTTTTTAGAATTTTTTTTCAAATTTTATTTTAAAAATGCCGTTTTTACGTTAGTTTATGTGTGTATGTTTTTAGGAAAAGCGACGACTGGAAGCGCTTGAAGAGAAGAAAAGAAAACAGACTGAGCGGGAGGAAGAGAAACGTCGGGCCAAGGTCCTTTCTACTTTTATTTTTTATATCCCCCCCCCCCAAAAAAAAATGATGGGATTTTCAGCAACTTTTCCGTTTGTTTCCACTTTCCAGCTGTGTATTTTCCTCCCCAACAAAAATATTGAAAATGGTTTAAAATGCGGAAATTGAGATTTTGGCTGCGGATTTTTCGAAGGGTTCCTGGCTTCGTTTTTCAAAACTTACTTGGTCAAAAAACATTAAAAACTTCGTCCATCCCTAGTGGCTGCATATGTTGATTGACCAAGTTTTTTTTGAAAAAAACCCCAGTTTATTTTACTTCGTTGGAAAGCGTTCATTCCCATCCCTTACTTGTAAAATCGCTCCCCATTCACAGGAAGAGAAAGAACGGGAACGACAAGAAAAGTTGGCACAAAAAGAAGAGGAACGCTTGCGCAAAGAGCGGGAAAAGGAGGAGCTTAGATTGCAAAAAGAACGGGAAAAGGAAGAGCAGCGGTTGCAGAAAGAGAAGGAGAGATTGGAAAAAGAGCAGAAGAAAAAAGAGTTGATGGTTAGTTTTTAATAGTGAAACTAGTATGACCAGGGCCGTATCCAGGGGCCCCCCCCCCCTCCCGGGGCGAGACCAGAAAGTGACCAGAAAATGCGACTTTTTCAACGTCAGCGTAAAAAATTTTGCACGCAAGCACGCATTCTTCACCAGATATAAGGTATTATCATCAGATTTGCTCCATGTGGCTGTAAATCATCAAAAATGTTGTGCTTTTTGCTGTTTTATATGTATATTTACATACATATACAGCGTTCCATGGCGCTGACGCCAACGCCAATGGCGCCATGGCGTGGCGCCTACTAATGGTGCCATTCTGCCACTATGTAGCTAAAATTTTAGGGGGGGGGCTGAGCCCCCCCTCGCCGGGCTCCGTAAACAAGCAGCCCCCCCGCTCAAAAATCCTGGATACGTCCCTGAGTATGATCACAAAAAGGCTCCAAACCAGGGGTTCAGTAGGGGGGTTGTGTGTATCCAGGGACGTAGCCAGGATTTTTGAGCGGGGGGGGGCGGATTGTATACAGAGCTCGGCGAACGGGGGGGGCGGCGCCCCCCCCCTAAAATTTTACCCCTGTAGTAAGGGAATGGCGCCATGGCGCTGGCACCATGCGTAGGCGCCACGCCATGGCGCTGGCGCCATTCGTTGGCGCCATGCCATGGCTCAACTGGCGCCAAAACAGCTGTAATTTACAGGATAAACAGCGACATGGACAAGAATTGAGTCCATTTTCATCGGCTTTGGGACTGCGGAGACTGGTCAGCCGAAAATATACGTTGCGTGATGGGAAAATGCGCGCTCGCGCGCAAAATTTTTTCAACTGTCGACAAAATAGTCTTCTGGAAGTGCCATTTCTGGCACATTTTTTGGTTCGGCCCGGGAAGGGGGGGGGGCGGCCGCCCCCCCCGCCCCCCCCTGGCTACGTCCTTGTGTGTATCATGGGTTCAGTGTGGTGGGTGTTTGGGGGAGTGCCCATTTTTTACTTATATTAAGTGATTTTTCATATATCTTTAGCGATGGGACGTAGCCAGGATTTTTGAGCGGGGGAGGGGGCGGATTGTATACGAAGCCCGGCTAACGGGGAGGTGGGGGCGGCGCCCCCTACGGTTCAAACGGGACCGCGGTCCCGGTACATGGTTCGGCAAAAAGTCGGGACTGGGGCGGTCCCGGTCCCGACACCCCAGTCCCGGTCCCGGTCCCGACATTTGGAAAAAGTCAGTCCCGGTCTGTCCCGGTCCCGACCACCCAGTCCCGGTCGCGGTCCCGGAATATTATAGTGGTCCCGACAAGGGATGAAAAAACCGTCGTTTTCAATGACCTGCGTTTAAAAAATGACGTTTTTTTAATAAAATGTTTTTTCAAAGGCACCCAAATAGAGTTTCAAAGGCACCAAACAGTGTTGTCAACGCATACACGTAAATATGCCAGGCATATAGCAGTACTTTTTGATGTTATATATAGCAATATAATGGCGGTGGAGCCATCTGATAGTATTATAAGTGGTGTTTTCTGCCCAAAAAAATATTTTTATGTCAACATGTTACATAAATATAGGTTTATTGCTTTTCATCAAATGTTAATGACTTCAAGTGAAGCTGGGCATGGAATAGTGCTTGAATAATGTTATAAAAAGGCTAATACGTTGGTCACTCAACAGTGGAATTTTGCGTAACAACATTGGCTGGATATTACATACCAATAGGGTTAAAACGTGACCGCGGTCCCGGTACATGGTTCGGCAAATCCCGGTCCCGGTCCCGACCACCCAGTCCCGGTCCCGACATTAGAAAATTTCTGGTCCCGGTCCCGGTCCGAAAAACTGGTCCCGTTTGAACCCTAGCGCCCCCCCCCCTAAAATTTGACCCCTGTGGTAAAGGAATGGCGCCATTCGTAGGCGCCGCGCCATGGCGCCAAATACCGCTGTACATGTATGTATTTTACATTTTGGGTGCTTTTGGGCAGATTTTGGGTGCTTTTTTATCCCAAACTATAGGTATCAATGAAATATACTGTATGGCGACTAAATGCGCGCTTGCGCGCAAAATTTTTCCGATCTACCTACAAAATTGCTTTACGGAAGTGCCATTTCTGGCATATTTTTGTGTCCGACCCGGGAGGGGGGGGGGGCGGCCGCCCACCGCCCCCCCCTTGGCTACGTCCTTGCCTCCCCCCACCAAACCCTTCTCCCAACCCCCCACCCCCATTTTTGTCAGCTATCTATCCCTCCGGAGGTGCGATTTACTATCTATATAAACCCCTCGGAGGGGTCCAAATTCACTAAACACCCACTTTCCTATCCCTGACTCATTGTAAGATATTTCATGTAAATCGGGAGTTTCCAGTTTCATTAAATCGCCAAAAAGATTTTGGCTCTCGCGGGGGCTGGATGGGTAGCGAATTGCTTCTCCGGAGTGATAGATAGCTGAAAATTTTCTGGTGGGGGGCTTGCGGGACAAAATATATAGGCTTTTCAATGCATAGAAGGCAGAAATGGGGAAAAAATCGCTTAAAACAGGTTAAAAGTAAACAAAATAGGCTAAACATATCTAAAAATGGGTATATAAACATGTGTATAAGCGAAAGCCGCGATTTTGAAGGTGAAAACAATAAAATTGTATAAAAATTGGCGTTGTTAAGCGAAAATTAGGGTAAAATTTAGGTAGCTGTGTATTGGGGGGGGGCTCACGGGGTAGTAGCCAAAATTTTTGCCTCGGGACAGGGCCGTATCCAGGGGGGGGGGCGGGGGGGGCTGCAGCCCCCCCCCCTCCCGGGGCGAGACCAGAAAGTGACCGGAAAATGCGACTTTTTCAACGTCAGCGTCAAAAATTTTGCGCGCAAGCGCGCATTTTTCACCAGACATAAGGTATGTTCATCAGATTTGCTCCATGTGGCCGCAAATCGCTATAAATACACTCAATGTTGAACTTTTCGCTGTTTTGTATGTATATTTATATACATATACAGCATTCCATGGCGCTGGCGCCAACGCTAATGGCGCCATGGCGTGGCGCTACTAATGGCGCCAGCGCCATGGCGACATTCAGCCACTTTGTAGCTAAAATTTTCGGGGGGGGGGGGGGCTGAGCCCCCCCCCCCCCTCGCCGGTCTCCGTAAACAAGCAGCCCCCCCCCGCTCAAAAATCCTGGATACGTCCCTGCCTCGGGATAGATAGATAGCTGGCGGATTTGGGGGAGGGGAGCCCCCGTAGGAGACCCCCGCTGTAAATACTTTTATTTTTACAGTTTATATCCACTATTTTTTTTCCGCAGGAGGAGCGGGAGCGAGAGAAAGCTGAAAAAGAGCGTTTAAGACGTGAAAAGGAACAAGAGAAGGAAGCTCAAAGATTGGAAAAAGAGAGGTCACATCCTTTGTCTTTTTGGACTAGAAAATGTATAAAAATCACGCATTCAACCGGCGGATAGGGTTTGAACGATATGACTTTTCGATATCGATATTCGATATTTTTTTCTGAAACTCGATATTCGATATCGATACGATATGGAACCTCGATATCGATATTCGATATGAAAAAATGGTCGATATTCGATATTTCCGATATTCGATATTGCAATTTGCTTTTGGTATAGAAAGGCAAATTTCAAGCAGCATATTCTATTTTCATGTGGTTGCATGCACATTCATGGTAAATGTTGGTTAATCATCTCTTTACTGAAATGTGAATGGTACAAGTGATTTTAACAATGTTTACATCACTCAAAAGTAGAAAATGGAAGAAAAACATGAGAATCAAAGTGTATCAGGCAAACAACAATTGGTAAATATTACAGTTCATACTTATAACCAAATTGCTTGATGAATGTAGCCAAAAATAGCATATCAGCATTTTCAGGCTTCAAATTCAGTGCTCCAACAAAAATTACGTCATAAACATTGTACTTTTACTCATAAAATAAAATACTACGAGTAAATCAGATCAATCAATAATATCTCAAAATGAAAATAATCAATTTAATTGGGGACACAATACAGGTTCGATATATCGAAAAAATGGTCGACATTCGATATCGATATTCGATATTTTTTCAAAATTTTCGATATCGATATTCGATATAAATGGTCGATATCCGATATTCGATACGATATATCGTTTGAACCCTACCGGCAGGTGTTCTTTTAGCTGATGCTCATGCAAACATTTTTTTGCATATATGCAAATTGAGAGGTGGTTAATGAGAAAAAATGCAATATTGCAAAATGAGAGGTGCATAAATTTTCACATTTAACTCATGTAAAAATTTGCAGACAGCGCGAGGAGGAACGCCGGGCCAGGGAGGAGGAACGTAGGGCCAAGGAAGAGCAGGCCAGGATGGAGGAGGAGAAAAAAGTTGGTTTATAGGCGCATTTTTGGATACACGTTTTGAAACAGACTAGGGAGCTTTACAGAAAAACCTTCAATACTGTTTCAAAGGTGGTATTTAGGGTTCAAACGATATATCGTATCGAATATCGGATATCGACCATTTTTTATATCGAATATCGATATCGAAAATTTTGAAAAAATATCGAATATCGATATCGAAAATTTTGAAAAAATATCGAATATCGACCATTTTTTTCGATATATCGAACCTGTATTGTGCTTGCTGCTTGAACCTGCTTATAGTATTGTATTTGATGAGTAAAATTACAGTATTTATGCTGTCATTGTTGTTGGAGTGCTAAGTTTGAAGCCAGAACACGCTGATATACTATTTTTGCAACATGCCCTTAAGCAATTAGGTTAGGATGAACTGTAATATCTACCAATTGTTATTTGTCTGATACACTTTGATTCATCATGTTTTTCTTCTATTTT
The DNA here is from genome assembly GCA_964036195.1 of Sphaerolaimus hirsutus. NCBI lineage: Eukaryota > Metazoa > Nematoda > Chromadorea > Monhysterida > Sphaerolaimidae > Sphaerolaimus > Sphaerolaimus hirsutus. Next base: position 22,898,126 of record OZ038458.1, on the reverse strand, counting down.
CTACCATTGAGTGATGTAAAGCTTGTAAAAATCACTTGTACCATTCAAATTTCAGTAAAGATATGATTAAACATGTGTGCAACCTAGGGTTGGCCGATGTTTTTTTTTAAACGTTTTTTTATAAAAAAAACGTTTTTTTATTTAAAAAAACATGACGTCCGAAATGTTTGTTTTTTTTAATACATCGGCCAAAATTTTTAGTACTAAGCACTAGGTATTTTGCAAAATTTGTGCGCGCAAGCGCGCAATTTCACACACAAATTGACATTGGTGGTTGTTTTCATTGGTTTTGTGGCATTTTTAGTATCAAAGTATCCATTTCTATGTGCTACCATGGGTTAATAAGCCGTCATATGTTGCTGTACTATATAATATTGAGGTAATGTGCTTCCATGTACCTCCACAGTGTGTAACTTCACTCTCAAAGTAACAACCTCCTTTTATAACCTTGTTTGATCACTATTCCGTGCCAAACTTTACCTGAAGTCACGAACATTTCACTATAAGGCGATATACGAACGATATGTCGACGAAAAATGGATATTTTTGACACAAATCACCACTATATTGCTATCCCATGCCTCCACAGCCATTATATGGTCATATATAACATCACAGAGTATTGTCACTGTCTGATATACCTATATATGTTGACACAAGGTCATAAACCCATGTTCACTTGGGTTGGGACACGTTTGAGTTTCCGATAAAGTTAAAATTTGTGCTCGATCGCGGGCATCCCAGGGAACTTGTAGACAAATGTTGGGGCTATCTTTTGATGCCGGCCAAGTTCCCTGGGATGCCCGCGATCGAGCACAAATTTTAACTTTATCGGAAACTCAAACGTGTCCCAACCCAAGTGAACATGGGTTTATCTGGGAGCTTTTAAAAAAAACGTTTTTAATAAAAAGACATCGAGTTAAAAAAAACGTTATTTTTCCAACCCTAGTGCAACCACATGACAATACAATATGCCACTTGAAATATGCCTTGCTATACCAAAAGCATATCGCAATATCGAATATTGAAAATATCGAAATATCGAATATCAACCATTTTTCAATATCGGATATCGAGGTTCCATATCGTATCGATATTGAATATCGAGTTTCAGACAAAAATATCGAATATCGATATCGAAAAGTCATATCGTTTGAACCCTAGTGGTATTTCGAGGCGCTGTTATTTCTTCAGCTCATATAGACCTGACGGTGTTTCGTGGAGGCGTTTATTTTACGGGTTATTTCGATGAAACACCGTATATTTATATTTTTGTCAAATTCGTGTAAATTGTATAATGACCGGAAAAACGCAAAAGAAAATTCTAATGGGACATTTACATTTTACGTAACGTTTGCCGAATTTGTGAGACTTTTTACTGTGTGCGGGACTGTCCCCTGATGTCACCGAGAAAAAGCCTCTAATATAACATTCACAGTCGCCACGCCACGTCAACTGACTTTTCGTCAAATGTTAAATAACGTCATACATTTTTCCTATAATTTTCTATCGAATATCCACACATTCACGCAGATGGCCAAACTCCGGCGACAGTCTCAAATTTTGCTCAATTTCGTTAAAAAGGACGCGCCTGCGGAGTGTTCCGAAAATAGTGGGACAGTTGACGAAAGTAATTGGCTTTTTGCACCGTTTATGCTGAAGGACGGCATGCGGATGGCAAAATTTCCCGTGCGAAAATTAACACAGTGCGAGATTTTGACAATGGATGAAGCTTTGCGGGTTTGTTTCCGACTTTTTTTCGGTTTCGCTGTTTTGGAATGAAAATCTATTTGCGACGGTAAAATTGCATGGAAAATTCATTTTCTGCATTTGTGAATGTGTGTAGGGTGCAGCAAAAGTTGGGTAAATACGCATGTTTTGTTGTTTTTTCACCAATTTTCTCAAGTTGTGACAGTGTACTTACTCCTAGGGTTGGCCGATGTTTTTTTATACGTTTTTTTTAAAAAAACGGCGTTAAAAACGTTTTTTTTCAACCCTACTTACTACATTCGAATTTTTGTCTCCACACAAATGATTCGGCAATAACATTTAACTTTTTTTCAAGTAGCAATAGTTTTCAATTGAAAACTTCACAAAAATACTCCCCCTCCCTTTCACACAGGAAGGCACATCCACCCTCTACCTAACCGAATTGTCTAATGGCACTCACAAACCGCACCCCTCGGGCGTTGGCACTTTTCCAAAACAGCGCCATATACCCACGCATCAGGAACCCCAGTGCAGTAACAGCGCTGAAAATGTGCAAAATGGGCGCGAAATTCAAATTTTGGAAAATGAGGGCACCCCCGATGCCATGGCTGTGCCCTGGGTGCACGCAAAGTTGTTTCAATTTCACGATAATTATAGGCCGCCTTGGTATGGCACTTGGAAGAGAAAAGCTGCGGGCAAGGGTGCTTGTGGGCCGAGAAACCCATTTGGCAGGCAGCCAGTGAGTGAATGGGAGTTTTGGGTTTTTCGTTGGTTCCTTTAATAGACTTTTGGGCGGCATACTTGTGGGGCCAATCAGCAGGCTCAAAATTGCGAGATACCTAGTGAAAAACTGCAAACTGAAAATTTTGGCTGCTGTTTTTAAAAAAGCGGTTTCTATGCTTGCGCTTTTAAAAAGATACATTTTTAAAAACCTTCAAAAAACCCGGCCATCCCCACACCCCGCGCAGGAAATCGACTACGACTACGACTCTGACAACGATTGGGAGGCGGAGCCGGAGGACGCAGATGAGTGCGAGAGCGACGGCGATGTCGAACAGCTCGACGAGGAGAGGGAATGTGAACGTGACGGACAGGAGGACGGCTTTTTCGTGGCCCACGGGTACTTGTCTGAGGGCGAGGGCGGCGAGGATGATGTGGTTGGTGCACGCTTTTGGGATATTTATTTTGGACTAGTGTAGGGTTCAAACGGGATCCCGAATCCCGAGAATTTTCGGGATTTTGTGGTCCCGATCCCGAAAGTTTTCAAAACCCAATACAGATCCCGTGACTCCGATCCCGATCCCGTAGAAATTGGTGGAAAAAATTAAAAGTGAAAAATGACGTTTTTGCACTAACAATGTTAACGGAAACCCCCATCTATTTTTTGCCACTTTTCTGGTATCCGAGAGTGTTTTGAAACCTTTGTGAACAACTAAAATGCCAGAATTATGGCCAAAATCTCCATCCCGGGAACCCAATCCCGATCCCGGAAAAATGCCAATGCCGATCGCGTGGCCCCAATCCCGATCCCGAAATCTGAAGAAACCAATCCCGATCCCGTGATCCCAATCCCGATCCCGAAATCTCAAAAGGCCAATCCCGATCCAGAAAAATCAATCTCGTTTGAACCCTACACTAGTGATGGAGTGGCGCCAAAGCACGCACGGCTATTGTCGCTCGCTGTTCTATTCGTGTCGCGGCACCCATTTCAAAATGGCGCGACCGCAGTTTCATAAACGGCGCTATCGGTTACTGCCGCTCTTTTCGAAGAGCGCTATGTATTTCGGTGGGGCCAGAGGTCCGCAATTGGGGGTAACAACCCCACCCCCAAATCGTGGTGTTACCCCAATTTGACACCCCTTTTGAACGCTATTTACCCGCGCAGTGCGCCGATGCGGAAGAGCGCCGGGCGCAGCTGGCGGCCAAGGCGATGAGCTGGCGCGGCGAGCGCCACGAGAAGTCCAAGGTGCCCCTCAAGCCGCTCGTGATCGCCCCCATGTTGGACACCTCCGCCGACCCGGTCGTCCTGGCCGCCTTGAACCCATTTATGGTGCGTTTGGGATGGGCAGGTTTTGGCTATTTGTATTTTAATGGTTGACATCAAGATTGTCATTGAGCCGGTGGAAATTACTCCGCTGGTGTTTATTTGTATGCTTGCGCGCAAAAAAGCTAATTACATTGATTTGAAAAGCCAATTGATATTTACTGAAAATGTCGACTGCAGTTTCATTCTAACGGTTTGATGTTTGTGTTTTTTTTTATTAATATTAACTCGAAAATTTGAAGTTTGAGGCGTGAGAATCTGAAGATCAAATCTTGATGTGTTAAAAACGATTTTTTCAGCGTGACTGCCGCGTTAGTAGCGCCGCTGAAACTGATAGATTCCTCCAATGTAATTAACGCCAAAGTTGGCATGAAAATTGTTTGACATGCGAAGCTTTCAAAACTACTTGAATGATCATTTTTGATCTTTATCAACAGTAGTGGACCGCATCTCATTCCAGTAAACTCAAATGTGATTATTTAAAGCAGATTTTCAGTTTTAAGAATTTCGTTTCTCAACTAGCGTGCAAAGGGCGATTGTGGCAAATTTCACCAATTTTAAACCTCCCACAATTTCATTGATTTATTATATTTTATATCTGTCTATTTATTATATGTCCGTCCACTATACATCATGTTTAAATTTGAAACGATTTAGTATACCGAAACATTCTGTAGGCAATTTAATTGAATATCATTATTTGTGTCTAAATATTTTACAAGCAAGATTTATTTAATTGCACGCAGATGTTCAAAGCGAACGCACATTTGCCGATAATGACCGCATTTAATCGGGACCAGGTTTCTTCCGCAAAGGAGGGATCGTCAAATGAAACTTGAATGATTGATTGTAATTAATGTATAATCATTGGCCCTACACCAGCGACACTAAAAGTCAACTGGTTCCCATCCCAATTCGAAGCTTACTGACGAGCCGACGAACGGCGTTCAAATGCAAAAGTGTTGAATCGTGTTGCAAATGAAGCTGCAGCGTTGAACCAATTATTGCAGTATGTGCAATGCACAAGGCCGGCATGAGGTATATATGCGGAGTGTTACTGTCAGCAAGCTTTGAATTGGGATCGGGACCAGTTTATATTTGGTTTTGTTGTCAGCTAGGGTCATAGTCAAGTGTTTCAGTTTTCATAGCGTTTCTACCAGGTTTGCTAATTTTTGAGTTTTCTGAAACCCTGCACCGGTTTATAACTTTTTAGCGTTTTTATGTCTAAATAATTATGATACATAACTTAAATAATTCATTAATATTGATCCAAAGTATATTTGCATTGTTCTTGTAAAATACTTATTGATTGATTTATCGCACTTTTGGTTCCACACACACTAGGTAGTTGCCATCAACATTCGTGTGAACTAGTCGGTAATCAACTAAACTATGTGATAGAGCATAGTTAATTTTATATTTATCGTGACAATTAATTTTCTGTGTTACTGGCAAGTGTGATGCTTGTAAATTTTTGTAGTATTATTTAGTAGGCACAAATTTGCGATGTCAACTAGTGTGTGTGTGGCCTTTGTAAAAACTAGTATTTTATCACATTTTACTTGTAATTTTCTCGTGCGCACGCGTCTCGCTAAATTTTTTCGCGCCCTAAATCAGTCAAATGAAATGGTCCTCAGCTATGTTTCCAATAGAAACATTGTATTTTCCGCTTGCATTGGCATTAGCAATTGAGCAATGTACATCTTTAGATCCATAAATGTGTTTGCTTTAACATAAGCCAAATTAAATAAATAGCCGGCAAATTTATCACCAGCGGCGCTATTTGTGTCATTTGATACTTTCCAGCTGTCCGATTGGCCCAATGCTACAACTCATTTCGATTTGGACGTTTCGGCTTTTAGTGTCAGATAGGACTACGAGCATCGGGTGTCAACTAGGGTTCAAACGGGACCGCGGTCCCGGTACATGGTTCGGCCAAAAGTCGGGACTGGGGCGGTCCCGGTCCCGGTCCCGACACCCCAGTCCCGGTCCCGGTCCCGGTCCCGACAATTGAAAAAAGCCAGTCCCGGTCCCGGTCCCGACCACCCAGTCCCGGTCCCGGTCCCGGAATTTTTCAGCGGTCCCGATAAGAAAAATTGACCGGACTGGATCCAAATTTCGCCTTTTAAATACTTGTAAAATTCAAAAAAATTCGCGCCAGTCGGCGCATTCTCATTCCATCAATGAATTTTTGACGTTTTTTTTGGTGAGTTCCAAACATTCTCATTCATGTTCGACATCAGAGAAGGCTGAAAAATTTATTTTCCTTCAGAAAGCACTGCGCCAGCTTATGTATCAATACTCACTGTCAAAATTATCGCGCATTATGTCCTTTTTTGTGACTGAATTGAATTTTGTGACTTGTTATATTTTTGATGACAATTTTGATTGAATGAAGTGTGAAAATCGTATGAAACTTCTGAAAATATGCATTCAAATGGTTTTTCGGTTCCGATAGGGCTCAAAAGGGGGCTGTGGTCCTGGTACCTGGTTCGGCAAATCCTGGTCCCGGTCCGGATGCCCCAGTCCCGGTCCCGGTCCTGACAATTGAAAAATGCCAGTCCCGGTCCCGACCACCTAGTCCCGGTCCCGGTCCCGATAAGAAAAATTTCTGGTCCCGGTCCCGGTCCGAAAAACTGGTCCCGTTTGAACCCTAGTGTCAACTGGTTTCCACGTCGATTCAGATTTTAGTTGACGGATTGCGGCACAATTTTCAAGCGCACGTAAAGGCAACGTTGAACGGAGATTGATAACGATACGTGCATTTGAACATCGTCAACTAAAATCTGAATGGAAGCCAGTCAGCCCAGTTGACACCCGAGTTGTCATTGTCAACTAGTATGTGTAGGGCAATAAGTTGGCTGCTTTTGCAGGGAATTTATTCCGCACGAAGTCAAAAAAAATTAAATTATAATTTTTTTAGAGACCAGTGGCTGCGAAATCTACAGTTTTGAATTCAATTTGCAATTTCCGTCATTTCTCATAAACCATTTACCAGTTGACAGAGCGTGGAATTGTCCCTGGGTATGTGTCACAAATATTCAATTTCCCTGTATTTTTAGAATCTAATGTAGATAAATGGGATATATAAATAGGTCTATGATGCCGCACTTCTTTTTTAATCAATTTCTGTATACCGTATTTCCTCGAAATACCCCCCGGGGGTGATTGTTTCATAGTGGTCCCGAGAGAGGGGGGGTATTTCGAGGGGGGGGGGTTATTATTTCACAAGAAAATTTTTGAAAACCAAGTACGAAATAGTCTGAAACGTACGCAGACGTCGAAAAATGCAACAAAAACCGCCATTTATAAGGTTCTGTAGACTAATATTAGTATGTAGGTGGTATGTACACTGTTCTAACGTGACACCGACATTGTTTTAACGTGTGTTCTGGACTACGCAGAACACAAACTGCAGTATTTGTCATGTACGTTCCCTTTACACTCAATTTGGGGAGGGGGGGTATTTCGAGGGGGGTGATTGTTTCATAGTGGTCCCGAGAGGGGGGTCAAACGAGGGGGGGGGTATTTCGAGGAAATACGGTAATGTTCGCAGCCTATAGGGCCCACGCAGACAAGTTGATAACTTAATAACACAAATTTTAAAAGCATCACACTTAACAGAAACAATGAAAATTAAGTGTGACTAAGTATATGAAATTAACTATATCACATTGAAATAGTTAAAAATTAAAATTGAAAGTTGAAATCAGTATCACATGATTAAACAAAATTTAGTTGACATTTTTTTGATGTGTGATCTTGACACTAGTGTGTGGGCCCATTAGTTGTCTAAATGGGTGAATTATTTAAATTTTGTGAAAGGGGTCGATCCATTAAACTTTTTTTTCATGTGTATCGTGTTTTGATAAACTGAAGCATCATATAAATATTCGTTAAGCTTTCGTCAACGTTATTCACTTACTGTTTCATGGTTGTTAAATGTGTTTTCGAAATTTAAAAAAAAATTTGCATTAAACTAGTGGCCATAGGTATGTAAATACAAAGATGTCGTTTGCTAATTTTTTTAAATTTTAAATTCAAATTGACGATGCACATTTCAAATTTTTGAACACCGTTGCAAAATCCACATCTGCAAAATAAATAATTCTGAAAATGTATTTACCTTGAAACAATTTCTATGGTCCATTAGATTTAGATGTCCAAGATGTGAGCTGTGAAGTGTCCATCAACATATTTTGCGCATGTGCTATTCCTCACAAAGCCACACCCATTTCGTCACATGGTATTTCGTATCCATGTTTATGTCTTTTTGGATTTTGTCTGGCACGAGCTGTCGTGTCTGCTTTGCCTCTTTGTGATGAAGTTGGTCAGAAGACATGTTTCCTTTTTAACCATTTATAATTTTTGAACAACAACTAATAATACTTACTTTGGAATAGTGCACACGCACTTCAAGACTAGTTTTTCATAGATAGGATGACACGTTTTGGTGCCAAATGTCAGTCATTAATGCCCTGTAAATTTTTAATGTAGAGTATACTTGTTAATTATGGTCTGTGTGAAATCCAAATTTTGTATCTGTGGTTACAATAAGAGCTAGTATTTTTTCTGCCTATCTGCCTCTTACTTTTTTCAATACTCCATATTCATACCCCAGTTTTTTTCAATCTTATCCTATGTATTAGGTTGTAAACTAAATAACCTTAATTTTTTGCGATTTCACATTCATGCGTCCCATTCTGTTGTACATTAACGGATATTAATGCTGTTCGAGTATGTTGGGGTTTGGAGTTGGGGCTATGACAAAATCTTTTTGTTTCCTCGAATAATCCCCCAGGCCCGAGATAAGGGGGGTCTATAAAAAGGTGATCATTTTGAATAGCCGATCAGGACGTTGACTTTGAATCTCCATAAATCGACCATTTCTTGGCCGATTTGAATCGATCAACTCTAAAAATGATCGCTAAAACCCACAGATTCCATTTTTGTGGTCGGATTAGTGATGTTTGAATTTCGTATGCTGATTTGACCCGGTTTTTCAACACCAGAAATTTGTGTTTCTGACCATGCTATCATAAACTTTAGATAAAGAGAATCCATCTGACGCTTTTTTTGCTCAATATCTCTTACCAATCAAACATTATAGCGCTTTGAACTTTAGCCTCCTAACTATAGAAATAGGTAACCGCATTAAGCGGCAGGAATGCAACTTCTCCATTTCCATATCCTTGACGCATCTTCGATGGGAGAAGATTTGCTTAACTTGCATCACTAATCCGATCACAAAAATGAAATCCGCAAGTTTTACTGATCATTTTAAGCGTTGATCGACCCAAATCGGCCCAGAAATGGCTGATGTATGGAGCTTCAAATATCCGTCCAACATCCTGATCAACCATTCAAAATGAACACCTTTTCAAAGACCCCCCTTATCTCGGGACTGGGGGATTATTCGAGGAAACAAATTTTTTTCGTCATAGCCCCAACCCAAACCCCAACATACTAGAATGTCATTAATATCCGCCAATTTACAACAGAATGGGACGCATGAATGTGTTAATTAAGGTTATTTAGTTTACAACCTAATAGTTTCTCACGTGGCTTGCACTTTAAGGCGGCGTTTACACGGATTTGCTGTGACGACAAAAAACGAAATTTTTATAACTGTTCTTGTGCAATCAACGTGAAATATATTACATGTGTGATACCTCAATTGATCGTGATTGTGCCAGCTTCACTGCCTGGGGCATACATCAAATTCCATAATTTCCCTAATCACGCACACTAGATCACACTTTTTTCATGTTGTCGTAGCTTTGTCGGAGGGTTTGTTCTACGTAGTCTCGCTAGCGAGGCTGCGTAGAACAAACCCTCCGACAAAGCTACGACAACATGAAAAATACATTATCTGTTGTGCATTATTGCATAATCTATAAAAATTAAATATTGTTCCATGCAATGAAGTCGATCAAATAATGATCAATTGAGGCGTCCAATCTATCTACTTATTGGTTTTCACCCAAAAACATGGTTGACAAAATCACAATTTTTGTCGTCACAAAGAATCCGTGTAAACACCGCCTAAAGGTTTCATATTTAAAAAGTTGTGACAAAATCTATCATGACCAAACACAACGTGACAAAAATGTTGTGGGCGAAGTGTATGTTCGCCGCAAGCACGCACATGTGCATGATTCTGGTGATGAGTATTTTGAGTGTCTTTGCTTACTATTGGAGCGATGGCGCAGCGGCAGAAAATACATATCTGCTTGTATTTGGATCCGCAAGTAGTAATTCCTAAATTGCGTCTGAAAGTTTGCGAAATCCATTGGTTTTTGAATTGTTCACCAGAAACTTTACATTGATTGTTTTTTTGAAGTAGGTATTTACTCATTGTTTGAGTACCCAATGACACTGAAATAGTTAAATTGTCACACTTGTGATCTTCCACATTTTTCGTCTTTTTACATGATTTATGAATTTCTGTTGAAAAAGCATAAATGTCAACTGAAATTTTCCGCCAATCCAATTTACCCCGGACACCCGAAATTCCCTTGAAGATTCCATGGCTGCACGCAACCAAATTCGGCACATCGCAGAAATCGACAGCTTATGTGCTTCATCATAATGCAATGTGACGTGTCAATAAATGTCATAAATATGTGACACTGCCGAATTATTGTCACGAGTGGCCCGAAATGTCATTTTGACGGCTGCTTGAGTGGTGGAAAATTGGGCACTATTTTGGTAGTGGTGGTTGGCTTGGCGCTGTTGGCGCCGCTGCTGTTTGTTTCTTGGCGCTAGCGCCAAAACCGTGGCGCGCTGTGGCGCTTGGTGCTACCTGACGCCTGGCTCTAAATGGGTCCCCAAGAAGTGAGTGCAAATCGATTTGCACTCGCTAATGGGACAAAGATAAATACATACAGGGTGGGCATTTTCAGTTATCGCTGGAAAAACGCGATAGCTTGAGCTACGGTTGAGCTATCACAGTGGAATTTTAACACAATGGAGTAGACTCCGTAGGACACCTATTCTGGAGTTTGCAACTTAAACGGCCTCATTTTGGGTGAGTTGTGGAAGACACAGTTTTTAGTGTAATTTTGTGACTTGACCCCGCTTATCTTGGGACTGGGGGATTATTCGAGAAAAAAAAGAATTTGGTTGTAGCCCCGACCTCAAACCCCAACATACTCAAAGGGCATCAAAATCGGCCGATGTATGACAGAATGGGACGACCAAAGACCGGTGACCCCCCCCCAAAAAAAATGCCACCCTCGAATTATCCTATGGGTGACGCCAAGTCACAAAATCACACTAAAAACTGTGTGTTCCACAACTCACCCAAAATGTGGCCGTTTGGGTTGCAAATTTCAGAAAAGGGGTCCTATGGAGTCTACTCTATTGTGTTAAAATTTCACTGTAATAGCTCAACCGTAGCTCAAGCTATCGCGTTTTTCCATCAGTAACTGAAAATGTCCACCCCTGTATTTCCGAAAATTCCGGTTGGCACACTAGAGACTCGGGCAGAATTTTTTTTGGCGCATTTTCCACCACTAATTAGGTCAAAGGGCCGCGCCGTCGCGTTTCGTACATCCATTTGTATTTTCTGTTGGATTTTTGTGTTGGAGCGAATTATGCACATAAGATTCTTGTGTGGAAACTGTATCATAATTTGTTATACTGCCTTTGTTGTCAGAGATTGTTTGATTTATTCTACCATTTCGATGGTTATGTTTGTATTTATTACCTGAAAATTTTGGATTACCTGGGCGCCATATGTTGGGATTTATGGTTTTATAATTAAGTCATGCGTGATGGCGTTAGTGCATTCCATGTTTTATGTCAGCGGTGGGAAATCGCTCGAAAATGTGGATTAATTTAGGCTGAATTTACATTTTAGTTCACGTTTGACTATATTTTTTTTCGAAAAGGATTTCCGTGGTTAAAAAAATCAAGAAACAGAGATTGTCTCCAATATGAATACCACATCCATACAAAAATATTTATGTAAGCTATGGCTGCATCACTAAAACATCTAAGAGCTCTAAGTGCATTCTGCGGCTTCCGCCAATTTGTTGTTTTTTTTAATTGCATGCAAGGACGTATCCAGGGGGGGGCGGGGGGGGGGCTGCAGCCCCACCCCCTTCCCGGGGTGAGACCCAAAAAGTCCCGGAAAATGCAACTTTTTCTACATATTTTCCGATGTTTCTTAAAAATTTTGCGCGCAAGCGCGCAATTTCGTCCCCATGCATTGTATTTTCAGCGGATCGGCCCCTGTAAACCAATATACTCGGAAATAAAACCCATTTTTGCGATTTTCGCTGTATATGTATGCATTTTACATACATATAAAGCGGTTCCTGGCGCTGGCGCCAACGCCAATAGCGCCATGGAATGGTGCCTTTGTATGGCGCTAGCGCCAAAACGCCTTTCCGTCCCAATATAGGGAAAAATTTTAGGGGGGGGGGCTGAGCCCCCCCCCCCGTTCGCTGGCCCCCGTAAACAAGCAGCCCCCTCCGCTCAAAAATCCTGGATACGTCCCTGATTGCATGTTTTTAAATTTTCCATCCTTACTGACGTCGTAATTCAGGTTCTACAAAATCGTGAATGTAGGTAAATCAAAAATAAAAACGATTAGGTATGTAGGATATGACCCCATGCCCATACCTTATTTTTGGTCACCTTTCATTCTCGCCGATAAAAAATCTTCTGATCGAATGTATTTTTTTCTAATCAACAATACACGTTCCGGCGGCACATTTCCCATGTGCTCCATTTGTCATAAAGCAAATAATAAATGGGGCTGGCGGCGAAAATTGGATTTTTTTTGCGCCGCCAAAATGAATTACATTGCGGACTGCTGTGTCGGGGCAGGCCTGATACGCACATCTGCCCGCTACGCACATTTGCCCGTTTTTTCACTTGACACTTTTTCAAGTGATTTTCAGATATGAGTGAAGTGAAAAAAGTTCATTAATGTCATTGCGCAGCGTTTTTCACTTCACGCATATCTGAAAATCACTTTAAAAAGTGTCAAGTGACAAAAACGGGCAAATGTGCGTAACGGGCAGAGGTGCGTATCAGTGCACCCCCTGCTGTGTCTGCGCAGGAAAAAATATTGCTACTTTTTTATTTTCGAATTTTGCGATACTTGTGGCATTTTAACGAATATGTGTTAATTTGAATGTCCCCTCAGTCTGTGGAATGTAATTTCAGCATTGTTAATTAATCTGGCTTTATGATGCGTGACTTAATTACGACCGTTAAGCCTATTCCAAGCTTAAATTTGATGTTTGGTTGGCGGCTTGGCGTCTGCATTGCTACATATTTATTTTAAAATATATCAATGTTCGCAACTTGTGCTCAAAATGTGGTTCAAAATATGCCCTGAATCAACCCCATGTGCCCTGAATCAACGAATTACTTTTTTAATGTAGAGCGAATCAACTAATTTGATGACTCAGGACATTGTTATTTCGGGGGGAGTTGACTCTGGCCATATAGCCGCGCCTCGAAGTATTCATTTTTCGTCAACTCTTTTACCTGGCGTTCTATTGGAGGCTGCCGTTCTATTTTTACCAATTTTTTAATACATTTTTCATTAGAGTGGGGTATTGAAACATGAGAAATTTGTTATGTCAGAGCATAAATTTGGAGTTAAATAACAATATTTGATTGCCTTTAACGTTCTACCTATTTGTGTGTTTTGGCACTCTTCCAATGTAATATCTACCTGCCATTCTATTGTTTTCGTGAGTGCAAAAACGTGGCAAAACCTGCCGTTCTATTGGAGGTGCCCGTCTATTACCTCCCTTCGCCCTTCTATTGGCATTCGGTTCTATCAGAAGAAATAGGGCAAGTAAAAACCCACTCAAAACCCACTTCACTCCACTCTCATTCACACCTAAAAGACAGTCCAGTAACCCCCGATCCCAATGGGCGCTAGATGGGATTCGATTCGGCGCGGGCGGCCACATGAAAGGGGGCGTGCCGCGCGGCGACACTCTGCCGCCAGGCTGCACGCTTCGATGCGTTCGCTGCCTGCCACTTGTGATGTGGCGCCATTGTAGGAAGGAGGGGTGGCTGGCGCTGGCGCCACGGTTTTGGTGGCGCGGGGGAGGTTTTTTTGAGTGCCTGTTTTTGCTTCGCTGTTTTTTACGTTTATTTACTCGGATGACAATGAGCCGTACATTTTTCCGGAGGAAACACTCGATCATGACGTGATCACTTTCGTCGCCATCATCATCTCTCGCCATCACTTCGTCGTCATCACGTCTTCCATAAGTTCTCGGCTGGCCGTTTGCCAGCCGAAGACATAACTCCTATCTGTTTGTAGAGTATCGTGTCTGCCGAGTATATTTAGCTAAATATATTGGTTTTTAAGGAATCGGTCGCCACGCTTTTTGGCCCGTTCAATTTCAATATTGTCAATTACCATGTTTCCTATCGCCTCTGCTCTGCGAGCACACTTTCTCACTCTCAAAATATTGGCGCTGGCGCCAGAAATACCATGGCGCGCTAGACTTTCTGCTTGCATGAGTAATGCTTGTGACTGAACAAACGTTCCTTGGTCTGTTTCATAATTTGTGGGACGGTGGCTGGTGCCAATCCCAAGCCCTGTAAAGTGTAAAGAAAAGTGTCAAATGTAAAGTCAAATGCAAAGTAAACTGTCAATTGTCATGCAACATTCCGTAATAAAATCTTTTATTTTTTTGTTTTGATTGACACTTTACTTTGCATTTGACTTTACATTTGACACTTTACTTTACACTTTACAGGGCTTGGGACTGCCCCCAGGTGTGATAGAAATACTGGATTTTGTTTGTTAAGCCTTGTTTATTGGCCCCTTTAAATATTTAATCCCTTGATCTGGGCTGGAGGTAACCCATGGACAGTCCCGAACCCTGTAAAGTGTAAATTTCTTAGCTACACATCAATGATTAAGATTACTGTACAGTAGAAAGTTTGGGAATTTATGACAAAATAGTGGTTTGATAATGTGGTAGCAGTTGGTGCTTGATATTGGTTCTTGTTAATTGAAAATTTACTGCTATCATCATTTTAGTCCTGTTCATGTGAAAAAATTGTTAGTTGGGTGAAAAATTACCCCCAACTGTGAAAACACAGTTAGCTATACGTTTTTACTCTTTTTTTGTTGCAAATTAATAGATTTGGTATAAATGTTAGCCATTTATCAGTATTACAAAAAATCACATTTACATTCCATTTGTTTTTTTAGAGTACAAAAATGTGAATGATGTTGAAACTTGTGTAAATGCATATACTTGTACATATGAAGGGTGTGCTTCTAAAAATACCAATCTACAAATTTTTCAAATTTGAGTTAGGACCATTTTTGGGGTCCCCATAAAAATGCGCTTCAAAAATATATATAATATGTGGGGGGTGCAAAATTCAATTTTGAGATATGGGGGGTCGAAAAAAGCAAAAAAATTGCAAAATACAGTTTTTGAAATTTTAAAAGTACTGATCTACAAGCTTTTTCAGCTTTTGTGTCTTTGAAAGTACTGATCTACACACTTTTTTCAAAATTGTTCTTTTAAATGTACCGATCTGCACATTATTTTTTGTGCTTCTAAAAGTACCGATGTCAGATCGGTGTCCAGTTGCGCAAAAACTCATTTTGTGCTTTTTTATTATGGGTAAAAGTACCGATCTACAGCTTTCTGATTTTGTGCTTTAAAAAATACCGATCTACACACTATTACCATTTTGTTCCTTTAAAATGTATGGTACTACAAAAATACAATTCCCTAAATTTTATATAGCTAGTGTTATGTGTATAATCAATGATTATACCCATGCATGTGGATACCCAACAATATGGCCGAAATACCCTTACCCAAAATTCCCATACCCAATACCCATGTATGGGTATTGCATGCTCCAAACTTACAATTGCGATTATCTCAAAATCGAGTTTTTGTAGATTGGTACTTTTAGAAGCACACCATTCATATCGTTGGTGGACTGCAATGTATGCACCGAAAATTACTTATATTTTAGTCCATAACGCGTGGGTAGGATACTATGCATTTTCACAAAAATGAAGGAAAAAATTAAAAAGGATGTGGGGTCAACTACAACCAACATACATTTTTGTTCCTGAAATGATTTTTTCACTTTTGGAACAATGTTTATTATTACATTGTCATGATGGAGTGATTAATTCAGAAATACATTTTTAGCTTGCGGTCCGCCAATCCTACAAAATTTTGCAATAATGCAATGATACATAATAATTCCAAGCGCATTCACTAAAGTCCCACTATTTCTGGAACAGGCCCAATACAAAAGGCAATCCATTCATTCGCTTCCACATGTAGCTACTTATAATAATGCGTTCTGTTTGGCAGCTATCTGGGAAAATCATAATTCATAATGCGCCCCTGGGGGTGTCAGTTAGCCGCATTCACAGTGGTATATATATAGTCGCTGGGGATTTTGCATCCATGTGATAAATGCATATTTATATTTATTCGGTGGACTAGACGACAGTCTACTAAATATTTGGAGTGTATTTCGCCCGCACAAACTGGTTGACATTAAAATTTGTGACAACTAAATTTAGGTACCGTATTTGCTTGAATAGTACCCCCCTTGAATAATTCCCCCCCTCGAATAATCCCCCCCTGTAAGACGAGTGAGGAAATAATAATTCCCCCCCTCGAATAATCCCCCCCTTAAAGAATTTGCTCGATTTATTGTGCCCAATTTAAACAAAAATGGCACGTTTTTGTGTGAATAAAGCAGATTTCATCAAACGAGTTGATAGAAACATGGTTGAAAATGTTGACGAAAAAATAATTCCCCCCCTCGAATAATTCCCCCCCCCCCCTCGATTAGTTCCCCCCTCAAAATAGTCTGACGAAATAATAATCCCCCAGGGGGATTATTCAAGCAAATACGGTAGGTTAATATGCTATTTCAAATTCAACATTGTGATAGAGCATGGTTAATTTCTCATCGTGACACTTAATTTTCATTGTTTTTGCCAAGTGTGATTTATGTTTTCAGTTTTTTTTTTGTGTCGTTCAGTTGACATTTAGTTGACACGAATTTGCGATGTCAACTGGTGTGTGTAAACCCGTTGTGAGTGTGACGCACATGACTTGTGGCGCCTTGATGAATGGATATTTTTTATAAAGTGGCTTCTTATAATGTGTAAACTTTGCGCTTTTGGCGCTTGTGTGATGAGATTACCGTTCTCTTTTTTGTTGCATTTTCTGGTCTAATCCGTATTTCTAATAAAATATATCCAATGAATTATTCTCCTAGTTAACAATATTTAACCTATTAATCATGAAAATTTGATACCTGTCATTTTTATAGGCTGCAAATCCGTGTGAAAACGCACAATTACAATGTCATTTTCATTTATTTCCGCTACAGAAAGTGGAAACACTAGCGTGCAAATGCTTTGTGTAACATTATCGTAAAATGTAAAAACCTATAATATTTAAGTTAACTTTCTTATGTTCTCTTTTATATTCAATTAATTCAACTCGTCAAGATTTCATTCATATTTACATTCCCATTTTAACATCTTCACCTTCACCAATTAATATCTCAAGCGATGTTGTTTACAACGTGCGCTTCACATCGTTCACATATTTAGATCTTAGTCATTGCTCACATTCCGCCACATTTCCTTGACAAGCAGCACGCATATACGCCGTCATGTTTATGTTAAGCGGCGGGCCCGCCCCGAGCAGGGCGCCGGGCCCGCGCGCCATTTCAAATGCCGTCTGGCTTGTCTCACATTTTCACTATCTTGCCAGTTTAGCTCGCTTTTCATCGGAGAAGCGAGCGGGCAAGGATTGAACTTTCACAATTGGAAATGTTGGGTAAAAATCGGAGATTAGAGCCGACCGATTGGCGCCAAACCAATCGCCATCGGTCGGCCCTTAAAAGCCGATTTCACAGCTACAATCGGGAGTGTTTGCAACCTCGTCAACTTCACACGAATCTCTTCCTAGGATCTAAATAAGCGCCGTAGTCACTTTATTAAGTCGCTTGTTTTCGGTGCTAAGTTTAACGCTTGGTGCTCTAAGTCACCTCAGTGCTTTATTTCACACCAGCGCTGTTTGAGGTGCTTTATTCACAACCGAGCCACTTAATTCTCGCCTTTTGTCGTAATTAAGTGCCTTCTTTTAATTGCCTTATTTCTCCGGTAATTAGAGCTTCTTTTACGTTTTATTTAAGTAATTAATTTAGTTGTAAATTAATTCCTTTGTTTACGTATATTTTATATATATTTTATTTACATTTAATTCTTTGTATTTAATCGCCTAAATAAAAACGTTCGTCAAAACCTTTGGTAAACAATCTAAATTTGCTTCACACTAACTCACGTCAATTCACTTCAACTCAACTAATCACATTTGATAAAATAATGGAACGTCAATTAGAGACGACGCTTCACGTCAACTTTCACTTGTTCACATTTGTCCTCTTCCTCGGTTAGGAATAGGAGCTGGTTCACAAGTCACTTCAACAAGTTCCGTATTATTTTACATGGCGCAGCGAGCAGGGTGACTAATTAAAACTAATTGGTCACTCTAATTAAGTCGTCTCGCGCGAAATTTCATTGGAAATTGCTTTTCACAGTTTGAGTCACACGCACGGGGTTACGGTAATACGGTTTTGGACGCAAAATCGTTAGTAGCGCGTGCATAAATACTTACGATTTTACAAGTACAAGTCACAAGATTCGAAATATTTATTTTATTATTTTATTTCGTTCACAGCTAGCTACCACTTTGCTAATAAGCAATAAATTGATCAAACTTTGCTATGGTCGACGAACGCATACGCGCTCAGCGCGCCGCCGCCGCCACAGCTATGCCTGCGAGCAACGTTGAGGAGTTCGACACAGCTCATCCGTTGACTCAGCATAGCCGGGCGCTGACCGGAGTGCGCAACGGAGTGCTACGATTCACATCCAAACCGATTCCTAAAATCGTCAAGGACGAGTCACAACCCGCCGCCGTCAACATACGGGCGGCGGAGGAAGTATTAGAACTACTTCAGGCCTACGGCTACCAGGCCGAGATGAAACGCTCGGACCTGTCTACGGCTATGGACAAATTCACAACCACTGTCCAAGATTACATCATAAGCCTAGACAGAGACGAAGACGGAGCGGCCGAGGAGATAAAGAGCGCCAACGCAAAATTGGATCGCGCGCTCTACTCTGGCTCGAACAACGCGATGATGCTCATGGATGAGCTGGAATCGAGGATTGCGTCCGCCCAAGCGCACATCAAATCCGCGGAAAGGTTGATACTTTCCTTGAAAGGTCAGTCCCCTGTTGATTTAACTACTCAACCCCTTTCACAACCCCCTTACAACAATGTCAATATGGGAAGTAGTTCTCAACCTTCACAACCGGAAACTTTGTTAAAGTTACCAAAAATCGAGCTTGCTAAATATAGCGGTGATCCGTTAGAATGGGCAGCTTGGTGGGAGATTTTTCGAGCTCAAATTCACGACCGAGCTAATTTGTCAATGGGTATGAAATATACATACCTCAAGCTCAGCCTTACCGGTCCAGCAGCAGAACTGCTAGCCGGATTAAAAGGTGATGGTCGAGATTACATCACAGCGGTCACCATGTTACAATCAAATTTTGGTGAAACGCATCGGGTACAAGCAGCCCTTTGGGATAAATTGTATTCACTTGAAAAACCTTCGTCAAGAGGAGACTCTCTCACAAATTTCACACGAACCCTTTTGTCAACTCTCAATCAACTTAAAGAAAGAGGTGAAAGTGTCGATTCTGGTGCAGTGTTAAGAATAATTCGTGGTTATCTTCCCGATAATATTGTTCTTGCCGTCACAGAAGAACACCGGAATTCGATGCGCACCGCTGTAACCGGCGACACCGAACTCACAGTCGTCAGGTTTGTCGATGCATTAACTACCATTGCTCGTGCTCGGTTAGACGCGATGAAAACTGAACAACAAAGTTCACAATCTTCAACTGTTGTTCAGAAATCACAAAATTCATCGGTAAAAAAGCCACAAAATGGAGGAGGTTGGCAACAGCAAAAGAAAAAGGGAAATAAATCACAAAATACCTTTTCAAAACCAAAACCTATTCACAATACGGTTGCTTTTGCTGGAACCAACGCTAACGCTGGTAAATCACAAGGAAAAAATAAAAATTCCACTCAACCTCCCAGAACTCCGGCGATCGGAGCGATTAGTCAAAAGCAGCCCTCACAACCTGCTGCTAACTATCGCCAGCCGAAATTCGAGTGCTTGTTCTGCGGCGTCAAAGAGCACTACACAACCGATTGCCCTCAATACGTCACACCGAGAGAGCGCACTGAACGGTTGCGAGCTTTGGGCGACGTGTGCACGCGCTGCACGCGCAGAGGCCACCAAGCGGCACAGTGCACTCAACAATTGAGTTGCTACTACTGTCGCCAGATTGGTCAGCATCACGGGGCGTTCTGTCCTACCAGACAGGCACCCGCCAGGCGTCAGGTAAACAATTCACAAAATAAAGCCTTTGTCAAAGCAACGAGCGCTAATTTTGTCAACGCTCAGGTAATCACAACGGGCGCGGCGTCGTCACATGCACCGCCATCGTATCCGCCTTCACAAACGGAACCGATGAGCGTGTGTGTCATCCCACCGGATGAAAACGATTTCCGGTGGAGACAGAGTACGCTGTACCAGCTGGACATGGACGGCCCGCTCGACATGGGCGAATGGCCGAGGCCCGCTAACGCACAACAGGCGAAAGCTCAGGAGGAAGCCCGCAAATATCACAGCGAGAACGAGCTGTGGACGACGCTCCGTGCCAACCTCATCCAGGAAGGCACAGATATGGAGAACGTCGAGGCCAAAATCCGCGGCTTCCAGCAGAAACGGTACGAGGTGTACCCACACCTCAACCCGAATCAAATGTCATCGTCGGTGCCACTTCAACCTAGTCACAGGCCCACGGTGGAGGTGCTGAGCGCACAGGCGGGTTACGGTAACCCCAACCCCGCTACCAGGCAGCAGGCCGAACAAGAATGTGAGTTCGATTTTGCACCTATTGTTCGTTTGCAAGTGGCCCAGGCTTCATTAATTAATAAAGACGCTGAATTAAATCGAGTCACAGACCCTTTGTTAATATTCTTTGACACTGGATGCGAATATTCATACATTAAAGCATCCGTGGCAAATGAGTATAACTTTGAAAACAAAGGAGATGTTGTTCTTCAAATGAACGTGTTTGCGACAAAAACACCTGTCACAGTCAATACGTTTTTGGTCGAGGCTGTCATGCCTATTTACAAACACGTCGACAATAAGGGCAATATGTTACAAATTCCGCTCACCTTACGTGCAGTGGATAATTTAGCAACATATGCATGCCCACCTCCTTTGTCACAAGACGACAAAACAGTCATTTATATTGTGTACGGTGAACATGCACAAGAACAATTCGCGGAACCGCTTGAATTGACCGAAATGACTGATGAGTTTTGTCACAAACTATGTCAACCAGATGTAGTCATTGGTCAAGACTATTATTGGAAGTTCGATATTCGACCAACAGAAATCGAACTCCCATCTGGCTTGATCATAGTCGAATCAATACTTGGGTTGATGTTAGGCGGAAATGCGTCCTCACAATCATTCGTCACAACACCCGACATTTCCCCACATCAATTCATGGTTTCATGCAGTTCACATGCTTCATCAGCTGTTGCTGTTGGCCAAGAGACATTATTTCAATTTCACAGTCTCGAGTCAATAGGTATCACAGATGATCCCTTATCACATGATGACGACATAGCTGAACAGTTAATTCTGGAGTCAATTACTCTTGATCCAGAAACTGGTCGCTATAGCGTGGATTGGCCATTCAAATCAACCATTCAAGAATTGCCAACTAACAATGCAGAAGCATTTCGTCGCTTTCTGTCACTGTTGAAACGGTTTCGAAAAGATCCCGATTTATTCGCTACATATGCGAAAGTCATCTCAGATCAACTTCACAAGGGGGTCATCGAAACCGTCTATGGTTCACAAGATGGTCTGCAAGAACACATCTTACCTCACCAACCTGTCCTCACACCTGGCAGATCGACAACATGTCGAATAGTGTATGATGGTTCTGCAGGTAAACCAAGTCTCAATAATTGCTTATTTCGAGGCCCAGTTCTCACACCACTGGCGCTCGGATTAATGCTTCGCTTCAGAGCTGGAAAAGTGGTGTTATTAGCGGATATTGAAAAAGCATTTTTACAAATTGCTCTTCACCCAAAATCACGCGCCTTCACAAAATTTTACTGGCTGCGTGATGACACCATTCCGTCACATGAAGACAATATTCAAATGATGCAATTCACAAGGGTGCTGTTTGGCCTCACATGCAGTCCATCCATTTTGTCAACTGTCATCAAATATCACCTAGAAGAGGAATTAGCTCACATGCATCCCGCTGAAACCAATGAACGAATGAAATTGGAGCTGTTGCTCAACAGCATTTACGTTGATAATTTAGTTATCAGCGTAGATGATGACAACTATGCAATACAGCTCTATCGTTTAATTAAAGCTGTTTTTGCCAGAGCAAATTTCAACATGCGCGAATGGATGACAAATTCGCCTATGGTCTCGGAAAAAATCAAACCCGATGACCTCAACCCGAAAAAGTCACAATACATCAAAGTAATGGGTCTCGTTTACGATCACATTGAAGACACCATTGCAGTGCCAGCTCCCAAAAAAGATTTCACGCTCATTGTCACAGCCACTCGCCGCAATTTAAATAAATTGCTGGCTTCGACATACGATCCTATTGGCGTCACAGCACCCGCGTTATTTCGGTTGAAATTTCGCGTGTCACAAATAATTCAAAGGTGCAACATCACAACCTGGGATGAACTCATTGAAGACCCAGAGGCGGATGACTTACTGGACGATTTAAAACGACATCTTTCGTCCATAAGTCAAATCAAATTCCCGCGATCATTTCACTCTTTTGGCATCGATGTCAAAGCTGTCACAAGACCATTAGAATTACATGTGTTTTGCGATGCCTCAAAAGATGGATACGCCGTTTGCGCTTATTTGCGTCAACAAGCGATTTCTCCTGACGAATACGGTTATGAAGATGACCGATATTTTAGTGGTTTTCTCACAGCTCGCACAAAACTAGCCCCACTTCCGTCAAAACAAGGTCAACCCCTCACAATCACACGCTTGGAGTTGCTAGGTGTCACAATTGGTGCACAGCTCATCGATTATTTACATCATGAACTCGTTGAGCTGGGTGGATGGAAAATTCACAGTAATTTCCTCTGGACCGATAGTACCGTTGTCATCGGCTGGCTGTATACAGCAAAGCCGCTGGCTACTTTTGTCAACAATCGGGTCACAAAAATCCACTCACTAATGTCAAAACATTGCATTCAAATTTGCAAGGTTGCTACAAAAGACAACCCAGCCGACATCGCGTCACGGGGTTGCACTTTTGATCAACTGATGATCGAAACAATGTGGTTCACCGGACCCACATTTTTAGCTGAACCTCTCACATCAACCATGCTTGACATTTCACAATATCAAGCGCAACCTGTCACCGAAGAGCTTGCGAAAGGCGACATTCACATCAGTCGACCTTTATATGCTGGAGCAGTAACTTCACAGCCCGTTTCACAGCCTGATTCACAGCCAGCTAATGCTCTTGCACAGCAAGTACCCGTCAACTTGGACCCCAATTTGTCACAAAATGTCACTCCTCAAAATGCGTTTGTCGAAAGTCGACAACGTCACATCCCTTCAAATCCATTCGAAATCGACATTCGACGATTTTCAACACTGTCAAAATTGTTGCGTACTGTCGTATATTTGCTTCGTGTCAAAACATATTGGCTAAATCGCTCCATGCATAAAGCTGCAAAGCGCGAAAGCGAATATTTATCAAAACCCATCACACAAGCTGATTTGAACGAAGCATTTCGACATGTATTGCGCATTTCACAGGCAGAGGAATGTGCCAGTTGCATTTCACAAGCGCAACTTGGCAAACACCACATGCTCAAATGGGACGCGTGGAATAATTTATTATATTGTGTCACGCGTGTGTCTCACAAAGAACATCGAAACCCTTCGTTGTTTTACTACCTGCCAAAGACAGGGTGGTTAACAACGCTAGTGGTTACTCATTTTCATGAGCTTGCTGGTCACAGTGGCATGCTTCACACTTTAGCAGATTTACGCGAACACTGCTGGTTGTCAAGTGCCAAGCAGGTAGTTGCAAAAATTTTGCGAAAATGTGTCACATGCCGCAAAGCGGAAGGAGGTCCATTCACATTACCTGATTTTCACACATTACCTGTCACTCGAACTCAATCACAAATCAAGCCATTTCAACATATTGGCATTGATTATATGGGACCGTTAGTTTATTCACAGAACGGAACCCGTCACAGTCAACACATTTTGTTGCTAACATGCTTCAGTACACGCGCCATCCATTTAGAGTCAACTAATAGTGTCTCGACAGCTGACACAATTATGGCTCTAAATCGTTTTATTTCACGTCGAGGCATGCCGGACACAATTTGGTCCGACAATGCCCCAGCATTCAAAAATTGCGTCAAAATGCTGCCGGACGTAAAATGGCATTTTATCACAGCCAATAGTCCTTGGCAGGGCGGCGTGTATGAACGCATGGTAGGTTTAGTCAAACGCTTGCTCAAAAAAGCATGCGGACGACGTTGTCTCACATGGCATGAATTTCTCACAGTCATGCTAGACGTCGAATTCTCCGTCAATACGCGACCATTGTCATACTTGTCAAACACAGACATTGGTGCAGCGATACTGCGCCCAATACATTTTCTTTGGGGCACCCCACCACCATGTTACATGGATGAAAAACGTGAGTTGGAACTCGATTCCACCACGATTGAACCCATGCGAAAAATTCCAAAAGAGGAATGGGAAAGAATGACGGATGGATCTTTCAACCTCACACCCTCACAAATCGAAAAAACCTACACACTCACACCCCCACGTGTCAATGACGTCAACTGCATCGACGAAATTGCACTCAATTCTGTGCCTGAAAAGGACAGAGATGACATCACATTACTTTGGGACCAAATTCGTCACAATCGGGAAGTGCTTTGGTATGAGTGGTCACGTCAATACATTGACCTACTCAAAGATCGAGCAAAAAATCAACGCTTGAAAAGAGGCACAATCAACGAAGCTCCCAAACGTGGCCAAGTGGTGTTAATCACAGACGATAAACAACCACGCGGCATGTGGCAAATGGGCCGCGTTCACGAAATACACGTGTCAAGCGATGGCAAAATACGTGCAGTCACAGTATTGTCAAGTAACGGTCGTCGCACACGTAGATCTCCATCTAACCTAGTACCTCTTGAAATCGACACAGAGGACGGTGTTGAATATAAAATCGACACTGAGGTAAAGGATGATGATAATTCACAGCCTTCACCTGATAAGGGTGATGATTCACAAACTGATAAATCACATCAACAATCACAATCTTCACAGCAAGATGCAAGACGCGCGAACCCACGTCGAACATGTCGCTACACTGGCACATATTTGTTCTGGGGAAACGTGTCGCATTTAATGGCGCTTTCGTTGCTAATACAATCAAAATTAGCCAACGCGCTCACATGGACAGATCAATATCACAAAACTTTTAATCTGTGCCATAAAACACGCACTGGGCACGCAATACAACTTCCGGAAAAAGTAACATGTCACTTTCCTCAAGTCACAGCCATAGAGGATATTGTGGTATCCATATGGACGTTGCGTGTTCAGCCGCAAACAACACCAATTTATAGATGCTTTCAACAAGAGCATACTATAGTCACGTATATGAGTCTGGTGGGCGGAAAAGCTATGCTGCCACCAGAAATCATTAAAAATCACAGAGTCACAACCTACGATTGCATGATCGCCTACCAAAATAAAACTTGGAAAGGCGAACCCTTAATAAAAATCGGTCATGCATTGTGGAGCACTAACAAATCACTTCACATCGATTATTGTTACTTTTGTCACAATCTGAGTAACACAGTAATGAACTTTCACATAGAGGAAGGTGTGGTCGCAAGTCTTGATGGAAAGAAAATAGTTTCCGAAATCCAAGATCTGTCACATTGCAACCCACAAGCCGGCTATTGTTATGACAGCGACAATGGCGTTTCTTTATGGAATGCTACCGCATTTAACAAGCAGTGTGCATTCCAAGAGATTGGTCAATTTGATGCGCAATATTCACAAAATCATTACATAGTGGAAAAATTGCAAGCTGCATTTTCAGTCACATGGAGATCACAACAATTCCCAAATAATGCAGAATGCGTGCCAAAAGATGCAAAATATATTGACCAGGGCTCGGCATTTATTCAATTTCTTCGATATCAACTCAAGAAATTGAAAAAGCCTCCAACCGAAAAAGCTCCTCTTCATTTCAAACTCGCACCAAATCTTGATGTTGGTGTGTTTCACTTGCTCACAGCCCGTCAACAATACGAAGTTGACAAAATTGCACATCTAGAACAAAAACAATTTGGATCTATCTGGCAACAATTATGTCACATCCGTCAGACCCAACTAGATATAATTCATGCAATTGTCACATTCAATCCCACACTTGGCTTGCGAGCATTGCTAGGACGTCAAAATCTCTATGCTGAATGGCATGGAGATATATTAATGTTCTGGGATTGTAAACCAGTCACAGCAGAAATTATTTATTTTCAACACGAATATAACAATACTTGTTATAAATTTCTGCCGGTCAAAGTCACAAATCACCCACATATTATGTTCGTTGCTCCAGGCACCAATGATCTGATCACACATTCACCAATAGATCATTGTCTCATGAAAGATCACAAATATTATCAATTAAATGATAATTCATGGGCCAACGAAAATGGACCAACGAATTTACACGTCACAAAACTCCCAATCGAATTAATTTGGGCTGGCTCGTGGAAACCATTCACACTAAATGTTTCCGGGTCACCAGGTGTAAGCATGACTGACATTGCATTCAGTATCATGGCTGCACATCATCACTTTCAAAATTTGCAACGACTCGAACAACAAGTCACACGTTCAGTCGATTATATTGCAACAAAATCCAACGATCCTAAAGCAGTGCAAGCATATATTGCTGGCATCGGCCAAGGGGTTGGTGCATATTTTGAAGGTGTAGGAAAAGAATTGGGTCACATCATTCACGGTAGTGTCACAGGTGGTGCGTCAGCATTAGATACGTTACTTACTGGGCCACTTCAAACAGCTGTGAACATTATACTCATTATTCTCACAATTGCTTGTATTGGGTATATTGGTTATGTTTACATGCAGTGGCGGCTCGTAACCGGCAGGGGTATGCTGCCAGACATCAAGGGCTTTTTCCAAAGAAAGGGCAGAAAGGACAAAAACCCAAACAAATGGGAGCCCCGCCCGTTCAACAAGGAAAAATCGGTAAGCGACGGCGACGTAACCGCCAGAAGAAGCCGGCAAGCGGTTTCAACAAACCCGCTTTGTCAAACCAAATCGTCACACAATCGTCACAATCGTCAAGTTCGTCACAGTTACCTTCAAAGTTTGTCACACCCCTCAAACGAGTTTCTCCATTCAAACGGCTTTCAGGACGCACGGTACAGCCTAGATCGGATCCCCCGATCGGTTATAGTACCGAACGCGCCGAAGAAATCGAAATGGAGACGGGGGCGCGCCGGGTCACAAAACCTGCACCCTCCTGCGAGTCACAACCGCAGAGCTCGTCACCAAACGCCAGACTCACAGTCACCGAGCCTGTCACAACGGAAGTCACAATGGAAGACGCGATCCCTGACCGCGAGCCCTTGCAAAAGCGACTCAAGAGATTCGCTGGAGTCGCAGGGCTCCCAGGTGAGCAGAAATTGTCACACAAAACATTTTCCTTTATACCCCAAACTTTTCACAAATTCAATAACATCAATCAAAAACTGGTCAAATCAAAAGTTAAACGATCTAAAAAGATCTGTGACCTTCCTCAGACAACCACCTTCACAATCCGACATAGAGCTCGGAGAGATGGAAGAAAGTCACGATCAAGAACTAGATCCCCCACCGTACCATTTGACCAATTCAACTCAATCACTTCACAGTGTACGACCTCATTCACAACCTCCCATGTCCCCTTGCTATCAAGCCAACCGCTTGCAGCATCGGAGCAATGGCAGCCCACCGAGCCGTCGAGGGCGATCGTCGACGAGACCGACGCGCTCCGACAAGCCTTCGAGAGGCTCGCCGAGGAATCTGAGAAGCTCCCCAACTGGCCGGGACGACCAGCGGGGGCCCCAGAAGACCAGGCGCCCGGACACGGGGAGGGCAGCCAGCCTGAGGAGGATGCCGTCAAACCCATGGACGAGCATCATGAGGAGGGCCGGGAAAATGCCAACGTCGAAGACGCCGACGATCTGCTACCACAGGAGTGATGAGAGTATCACAGGCGTTTGATTTTGATTATGTTTCACATCAATTTGCCGAGATTGGCTGAGATAAAATTAAATTAAATTTAATTTTTATTCTAGTTTCGGGAGTGTGTAACATTATCGTAAAATGTAAAAACCTATAATATTTAAGTTAACTTTCTTATGTTCTCTTTTATATTCAATTAATTCAACTCGTCAAGATTTCATTCATATTTACATTCCCATTTTAACATCTTCACCTTCACCAATTAATATCTCAAGCGATGTTGTTTACAACGTGCGCTTCACATCGTTCACATATTTAGATCTTAGTCATTGCTCACATTCCGCCACATTTCCTTGACAAGCAGCACGCATATACGCCGTCATGTTTATGTTAAGCGGCGGGCCCGCCCCGAGCAGGGCGCCGGGCCCGCGCGCCATTTCAAATGCCGTCTGGCTTGTCTCACATTTTCACTATCTTGCCAGTTTAGCTCGCTTTTCATCGGAGAAGCGAGCGGGCAAGGATTGAACTTTCACAATTGGAAATGTTGGGTAAAAATCGGAGATTAGAGCCGACCGATTGGCGCCAAACCAATCGCCATCGGTCGGCCCTTAAAAGCCGATTTCACAGCTACAATCAGGAGTGTTTGCAACCTCGTCAACTTCACACGAATCTCTTCCTAGGATCTAAATAAGCGCCGTAGTCACTTTATTAAGTCGCTTGTTTTCGGTGCTAAGTTTAACGCTTGGTGCTCTAAGTCACCTCAGTGCTTTATTTCACACCAGCGCTGTTTGAGGTGCTTTATTCACAACCGAGCCACTTAATTCTCGCCTTTTGTCGTAATTAAGTGCCTTCTTTTAATTGCCTTATTTCTCCGGTAATTAGAGCTTCTTTTACGTTTTATTTAAGTAATTAATTTAGTTGTAAATTAATTCCTTTGTTTACGTATATTTTATATATATTTTATTTACATTTAATTCTTTGTATTTAATCGCCTAAATAAAAACGTTCGTCAAAACCTTTGGTAAACAATCTAAATTTGCTTCACACTAACTCACGTCAATTCACTTCAACTCAACTAATCACATTTGATAAAATAACGGAACGTCAATTAGAGACGACGCTTCACGTCAACTTTCACTTGTTCACATTTGTCCTCTTCCTCGGTTAGGAATAGGAGCTGGTTCACAAGTCACTTCAACAAGTTCCGTATTATTTTACATGCTTATTCATTGGCCCTACGCACACAAGTTTACGACCACTAAACTAAAAATTTAGTAAACTCATAAATCAGCTTTGAACGGCATTTGAGTTACCTAACCGTAATTTTTTGTCGTCAACTACAGTTGACTGCGATTAAAAATAACCCATTCTAGTAAACTCAAAGGCGTAAAAAGGTGTTTCATGAGTATACTACAGATTGAAATTTCGGTAGTAAACTAGTGTGCGTACTGCGTAGGCACATTTTGGCACACGATTTCTCCGGGAATTTTACGATTATTTTCACAGCTCGCTCTGCTTGTTAAAACCCAAGGTTATTCCGAATTGCTTCCAATTTTCAAACCAATGTAAATTTTGCATTCGATCGTTTTATGTTCCCGCCCGCTGAACATTATTCTTTTTTTTTCGCCGTGGCAGCGGGTATGTTATTGTTGCTCAATTAGTAATTTTTTATTTTGTAGTAAAATAAAATTCTGTTTTTTACTGCATTTCATAGAGAATTCCGCTGAAACCTGCCTTTATTAATTCCCCTTTAAAATAAGCTGTTATCTATTTACATGGCAAAAAATATTTTTTGATTTACCAGGACTGTATTTTCAAATACCGTATTTCCTCGAAATACCCCCCTCAAAATGGGCACTATGAATTTGTGGTCCGGGAAATGCATAACAGACGTTCAAAACACTTACTGTGTTACGTTAGAACATCGTTTATACCATCTACATCCTTATATAAGGCTGTATAAAAACTTATAAATGGTGGTTATTGTTGCATTTTTCACGTTTTTCTCTAAAAATTTTCACTCTGAAAAAATAAACCCCGGGGGGTAACGGAAATACGGTAGCATTGCGTATGTTAAACAACAATTTTTGATGAATAATACAGATTTTCACAAAGCATGTGTCTTTGATCAAAAATCTTTAAAAATATCGCCCAAGTCAAAACTTTTCCCTGGACATTATTCGGGAGAGTGTGGTTCCCCAATATCCAGTCAAAATGAGGCCCAAGTAATGTAAAGACATTTTCCCAATAGGTATTTGTTTCAATACTTTTGTAGAAACTTGTATTGTGACATGGCTTTTCCCAAGGGACACATTAAGTTTATACGGTTGTCTTCTTGAATACAGTACACGACGCTATGCTTTTTCTGTATCAAACACTCCATCATGACGTCATCGTTAATAAAGTAAAAATTGTTTTAAAAAAACGTTTCAGGAGAAAACCATTCATTGATTGTATGCTACTCCGCCTTCCCCTTTTTAAGGTTTTCTTTTATTTGTGAAATTGCGTGCATAAGTATCCAGCTGGCGCGTTATCGACTAAGACATAAGTAATTTTGGACGCATACTGTGCAGTCTGCCGAGTATACATCCGTTTCATTTTCTTTTCAGGGTAATGCCGCAAGAAACTTCATCTGTTGCTTGAAAAGTGTATTATTTTAGTGAGTGAGGTATTGGATTAGTTGCGTATTGGGTTGATCTAGGCATGTTTGTGGTTATTTTACATTTTGTGTACATTTTTAAGTCAACATCTATACATCTATGCTGGTTATTTATTACCGGTTTTGTTTTCTTAAAAGAATGTAAACTGTTTGCAGAAAAACTTTTATTGTAGTTGTCTGTTGAGTTGCACACAAACTACCTAAAAGCACTGGAGTTAATTATGATGGACATTGTCATTTTTACATAAAACGTCTAGGGCCAGTCACGCACCCTGTAAAATGTCATGTTAATTGTAAATGTTAATGTAATGCACAGTAAATATTTCATAAGAAATATTTACCGGGCGTTTTACATGACATTTGGCACATTTGTCTGACATTTTACAAGGTGCTGGACTGGCCCCCCAAATCGGATTTTTGCGATCGCCACAGGAAATCTCAGCTGATTATTTGATATTGCAGTTTTTTATAAAAATGATCATGCTTGCCGGGATTCTGTCCGACCCACCTGCAACTTTGCCTTTCTGTAATTTTGTAGCGGAAATAATTTTCATATTTACCTACACAGTTCCCTCGACTCGCAAACAAGTACCCGCTGAGCAAGTAAATAGCAGAACGCGCCAACAATAAGCAATTAGACCATCAGTATGCATGCGTTCCACTTGCTGCACCTACTCATGCTGATGCATTAGCCTGGGCCCAAATCCAATTTGAAGGTAAGGCGCCAGTAAATAGGGAAAGTGTGCACATTCGTGCAATTGGGTCCATGCACACCAGTTGACATCGTAAATTCGTGTCAACTGAATGTCTGTCAACTAATAACACACAAAAATGTTTTTAAAGCATCTTATATAAAAGAAACTGTGAAAATTAAGTGTGACGATGTAAAATCAACTATGCTCTATCACATAAGACACTTGAAATCACAATTCACAAAATTTAGTTGACATTAAGTTGAGACGAATTTCGATGTCAACTAATGTAGTGTTCATTATGATTTATGTGAGCATTTTGAATCCGGTCCCTGGTCTCTGCGGTGACTGCTGATCTGATTCTGATCACGACTGCATGCAAACTTGGCTAGATTCTCATTTCTGCCGCGCGTCCCACGTATATACCGTATTTCTTCTAATAGAACGGCAGCCTCCAATAGAACGGCAGCCTCCAATAGAACGGCAGGTTTTTGCTGCTTTTTCCACTCACAAAAACACTATAACGGAAGAAGAAAAATGTGAAGAATGAGAACGGCAGCCTCCAATAGAACGACAGGTAAAAAGCTGATTAAAAAAACGGCGCTCTTAAATTAGAAGAAATACGGTACCCGTACGTATGCGCCTTTGCATGTGAGCTACAGCGGCGAGTGCCGTTCTCATGAACAAGCTAATTTGCGGCGGCGCTTCGCTTTTCTTGTTGCTCTGCTAGCGGTGGGAAGCTGGCAATGGCGACAAGATAGTGATGGGAATTTTATGGGTGTTAATTTGGTGTCAGGGAGCTGCGTCGAGACAATTATCGTCGACCGAAAAATTTCTGTTCTAAAAGTCTCTTCAGTGTGGTTCAAACGTCATTTTATTGAGTTTTGGGATTGGGTTTAGCGTAGATTCTCGAATAAGTCCCCCCTCTCGTATAACCCCCCCTCGAATAACTCCCCCTCTTGTGAGCGTGAGGAAAAAATAACTCCCGATGCAAATAAGTCGTTTCACATTTAAGCTCATTTCGATGAAGCCAGACCAGACCAAAAAGCCATGGTCTGATTCTTCGAATGGAAAGTGCAGCGTATGCAACGTAAACACAAAGAGAATATTTACCGAAAGCGGCGCACACCTATTTACTTACCTATGTACTGAATATTCTGACGAAAAAACAACCTCCCCCTCGAATAACCCCCCCTCGATTAAGCCCCCCTCAAAATATTCTGACGAAAAAATAACTCCCCCGGGGACTTATTCGAGGATTTACGGTATACAGAATAGAAAATCCCCTATTTTATAGACTCTAAATCTGAATCCCGTTTCAGTCATACCCTCAGAACATTTTTTTGCCCAAAGACTCGACGCTGCTACTAAATCGACCCAAATTCCACACCAGAAACTAAGCATCCTGGCGCCATTTCGGCAATGGCGCCAGCGCCATGGTCATGGCGCCGCACCATCACATCAGCGGCTAGCCGCCCATCATGCACATTGCATGACCTCCTTGGCGCATGATTGAAGCAGAAATAAACATGAATGCGCTTATAACTAGCTTACTTGCCCCGCAGCAACGATTCATATATTTAGATAAAGTACGTTAGTTAGGTCAGGATATCATATATTCTCGTCAAGTGCATTATTCCCTATCATACGCATGCACAAATGGCCGCCCGCACACTAGTTGACAGATGTGTGTCAACTGGTCTGTGTCAACTCAGACTTCGGCACAGCCATCTACAAATACACTTGCCATAATATTTATTTTCCAACATTGTCGCACGTGCATTTGGAGATCGCTATACGACACGTAAGACGAAATCTGAGTTGACACTGACCAGTTGACACACAGATGTCAACTACTGTGTGGGCATCCAAAAGGGGGGAGCTTCTGGTTAGCTCATGACCCTATTTTTTATCATGCCGTCGCCCCCCCCCCCAAGTGAGTAGAATCCATGAGCGCGAGTGTATTGATCCATGCAACCGAGTGAGCGGCGTGTTTTTGAGCCGCGCTAGCCCAGATGCTCGTGCCGTCGCGGCGGCCGCTCGAGGTGTCGCCGGCGGCGGGGCGGCGCGACTTGATGAACGTTCGCTTTGCATGCATGATGCGCATGCGGCAATTGTGTCGCCGCGCTGCTCAAGTTGGGGCTTTGGCTGTTTTTTTACCCCCCCCCCGCTTATTTTTGTTAGAAATAATGCTAGATTTAGTTTAGTGTCACATTGTCTGATAGTTGACTGGCGTTGCGCGATCACCCGTTATGCTTAATGGGCGCACACACACTAGTTTACCAACACAAAATGCTCGACCATTTCGGTAAACTGTTTTGACAAAACAGGACGAAACACGGTACAGATTTGTACGGTGCTTCGTACTGTTTCATCAAAACAGTTTACCAAAATGGTCGAGCATTTCGTGTTGGTAAACTAGCGTGTGTGCTGGCAATGGTGAAATGCACAATTAGCACATTGATGATGGCAAGGAGATGTGCGATTGTCTAGGGCCACCCCCAGACCCTGTAAAATGTCAAAACTTTTTTTATTGTTTTCACTGGTCGTTTGACATTTTTCAGAACATTTTGCATGACTTTTGACACTTTGCAGGGTCTGTGATTGGCACTATATTTCACACTTACCGTATTACCTCGAAATACCCCCAGGGGGTTTATTATTTCGCCAGCAAAATTTGAGGGGGGGATAATTCGAGGGGGGGGGTTTATTCGAGGGGGGGGGGGTCTATTATTTCGCCAGAAATTTTCGGAAATTCCCCATACGCAGACGTAGAAAAATCGAACAATCACATAGATTTATATGTGTTTATAGGCATATATTACTGTATATACACAAAAACCCTTCCCTAACGTCACTTAATCATCAGTTTTAACGTGTGTTCTGCATAGTACAGATTACAAACTGCGGTATTTGTCATGTACGTTCACGTTACACTCATTTTTAGGGGGGGTATTTCGAGGGGGGGGGGTTTATTATTTTCTCAGCCGGAATTTAGGGGGGTATTTCGAGGGGGGGGGGTTAATTCAAGGGGGGGATAATTCGAGGTAATACGGTAACTTTTTTTACATTGTTTTGGTATATGATGTATAGTCCACCGTTAGAAATTGCGCTGGATAAACTTATATTGAAGAGGCGCCGTGCCGCCGCAGGTGCGGCTAGGGCCCATTCCGCATCAAAGCCCATTCCGCACGTAGACCCCTTATAAACACATTCTGCCTGCAGGGGTAAGAAAGGGGGTGGGTAACACCACCCCAAACCGCCCAGCTATATATCTATCCCCGGCGCAAATTTTTTTTGCTACATTCCCTTGAACACCCCCACACCCGCAAATTGCCTAGCTATCTAGCTACCTGGAGCGCTTTTGAGCAATTTTACCCTAATTTTCACCAAAATTCCCTAATTTTCCTACTTCTTATAGATTTTCACCTTCAAAATAACTAGGTCATGTGTTTTATTACCTATTTTCAACATGCCAGGTATAATTAAATGTGTTCCGGGTCAACATGCGGGATGGGTTTAGATGCGGAATAGTGCACTGCCCGCAGGTGCTGCCAGCACTTTTTTGTTTTCACTTAGCCCAGCTAAACCCGGCGCTTGGCGCTGGCGTGTCTAGCATTGCATTAGCCATCGCACTGCCCCACTTGAGACTACCATACAAGCCAGCACCTGTAAGAGTACCGTATTTTCTCGAATTACCCCCACATTTGGATTGACCCTTCTAGGGTTGGCCGATGTTTTTAAAAAACGTTTTTTATAATAAAAAAACGTTTTTTTTTATTAGAAAACATGACGTCCGAAATGTTTTTTTTTTTTTTTAAAAACATTGACCGAAATTTTTAGTACTAAGCACTAGGTATTTTGCAAAATTTTTGCGCGCAAGCGCGCAATTTCACACACAAATTAACATTGATGGTTGTTTTAATTGGTTTTGGGGCATTTTTAGTATCTAAGTATCCATTTATATATGCTACCATGGGTTAATAAGCTGTCATATGTCGGTGTAGTATATAATATTGAGGTAATGTGCTTCCATGTACCTCCACAGTGTGTAACTTCACTCCCAAAGTATCAACCTCCTTTTATAACCTTGTTTCATCACTATTCCGTGCTAAACTTTACCTGAAGTCACAAACATTCGACTATAAGGCGATATACGAACGTATCGACAAAAAAATGGATATTTTTGACACAAATCACTACTTATAATGCTATCCCATGGCTCAACAGCCATTATTTGGTCATATACAACATCACAGAGTATTGCCACTGTCTGATATACCTATATATGTTGACACAAGGTCATATTTGGGAGCTTTTAAAAAAACGTTTTTTATTAAAAAAAGGTTGTTTTTTTTAAACATCGAGTTAAAAAAAACGTTTTTTTCCAACCCTAGACCCTTCACATTGAAATATTTACCCCCAGGTTTGAGCGAGCTGGGGAAACATAGGTATAGGTAATATAGGTATTTCGAGGAAATACGGTAAATATATACCCACTTCAAGTACACACAATAAACAGTAAATGCAAAGTAGCTCATGATGAACACTTTCCATCCCCCAGAGAAAAAATATTGCGGCCGAAAAAACCCTGGATCCGTTCACTTGGCCATGCATTAGCGTGCGCAGTGCCCCGCGTCGCTTAGTAGAGCCGCGCGCGGGATTCTCCCTGGGCCCAAATCCAATTGGAGCGTAGGGCGCACGTAGGTCTCCTGACTCGCGAGTAAGCCTGTGAAATTGTGGGCAGTCTGTGTGCGTAGTTAGAGGCCCTACACACACTAGTTGACAAGGACATCAAATGTCATCTGGTTCACATCCCAATTCAAATCTTGTGACACTATGCATTATTATACACATGTATACTTTATGTACATTGCACAGATGCTCCGCGGACCGCAAACTATGTGCCCAAAATTACTTATGTCTTATTCGATAATGCGCGAGCATGATACTTATGTACGGACTTAATAAAATCAGAATAAAATGGATAATTGAAGAATAAAATAAAACAAAAACATGAATCTAAAAAATAGAATACAATTGTAATAAAATTTTACCACAATTTTAGTAAAAACAATTTTACTCAAACCAACCCTGGTAATGTTGGAGTTTTTTCCTTTATGCCGCGATTACAGCGCAGGCATAAAATTGACGGGGCGTAAAATTAATTTTGGGTGTAAAATTAATTACGGGTGAATGGATAAAGATATGGCATTGTAATTTCAGTCAAAGAAAGCGCACATGCAGATGTTGCTTGTGTCCAAAGCTCATCAGTTGATTTTAATTGTACTAGAAGTTATGAATTTTGGCGCAAATTTTTTAATTTTACGCCCTAATTTTACGCAACTTACAGCACATAATTGGAAAAATTGTGCTAAAATTCATAGCTACGATTAAAATAAACTCATGAGCTTTGGACACAAGTAAACGTCTGCATCTAAGCTTTCTTTGACTGAAATAACAATGTCGTATCTTTATCCATTCATCTGTAATTAAGTTTACACCCGGTCAATTTTATGCCCAAGCTGTAATTGCAGCATTAGAAAAATGCATAGCGTGCAGTCCCTGGAGTATACCACAATATTTTTAAAACCGTCAACTTTATTTGCAACATGATCATTTGTATTTGAGTGCCATTGGGCGCCTAACCCTCCAATTGGATTTGGCACCTGGGCGCTGCTGCGGATCCAATCAGGCCCACCAGCTGTGCGGCCGCGATTTCGGATATATATCGCTATCCATGGTTGAAAATTTTTGTTTAGACTGTCATAAATAAATAAATACTTTGTTTTCGCGGCTAGGGATGCGCGGTTGAAGGTTATTGGACTGTATTCGAGTGAGGATAAATTGTGAGGAATATTTATGTGGCGCCAGCGCAAAACAAAAAGCACCATGGCGGAAATTTTCACCTAGCTAGTCCATACAAAAGCGCCTGGCGCTGACGCCAAAGTTTTGGCGCTTTTTGCCTAACTAGTGGTCACTGGTCGGCTTATTTTTTATGAATGCTTTTCGGTTGGTGATTTTGTGCGTCCGTATTTTATTCGCTCTGATAAAATATCAACGGTCTCCCTCATAATGGATCATCATTATGCAGTTCAAAATCCCATTGAAGCTGCCGGAAAATCAGCCCGACGCATTTTTTAGGCCGGCCAGTTTAATTGTGCGTGAAAAGTTACGCCGCTGGCATATTCAAATGCCAAAAAGAATAAAATCTAATGGGCATAATCGGCATTAAATTATATATAAATACATGAACTGCGCTGCGGAAATAATGCGCATCCGACCAATTAAATTCGACTCACCATCACATCGAATTTGCATTTTACGATATCCTCCAAAACGCGAGACATAAGTTCCCCCGACCTAAGTTCCAGCCAAGGCGCACCGCGGCGGCAGTGCTCTATTCCGCATCAAAGCCCATTCCGCATGTTGACCCGGAACACATTTAATTATACCTGGCATGTTGAAAATAGGTAATAAAACACATGACCTAGTTTTGAAGGTGAAAATCGATAAGTAGGAAAATTAGGGAATTTTGGTGAAAATTAGGGTAAAATTGCTCAAAAGCGCTCCAGATAGCTAGAGAGCTAGGCAATTTGCGGGTGTGGGGGTGTTCAAGGGAATGTAGCCGAAAAAATTTGCGCCAGGGGTATATAGATAGCTGGGCGGTTTGGGGTGGTGTTACCCACCCCCTTTCTTACCCCTGCAGGCATAATGTGTCTGTAACGGGTCTACGTGCGGAATGGGCTTTGATGCGGAATGGGCCCTAGCCCACCGCGGCCGCCGTCATTCCAGTGTCGCCTAATCGAAGCAGGCATTTTTGCGCAGCACTTCGCTCATCCATTACGCGCAAAGTATATATCTGTGAGCGGCGCTGCAAAGATGCAGGGCAATGCCTTGAATATGTACGCATGTTCTGCTTTCTGCATAGATTCATGCCTTTCCGGACTGTGGGGGTTGCAAAAAGAGCTCGGCGCTTACCCCCCCTGGTGTAGGTTTCCTAGTGTGTATCTGGTGTCATTCATGGGGGTTGTCTTGCAACATAAAGTTGCTTTGTGAAGCACACTGAATGTAGATGAAGCAGCCATTGTTAAGCCGGAATTAGAGCTCAGCGTCGATTCGACGTGAAATGACGACGTGAAATGACGTCGTGAAATTAATTACACGAGTGTGGATCATGCTACGGGTCTACAATTTTCTAAGGATAATATATGAATCAATACCTTAATCGTGTCCAATACTGAGTGTTATCAGCCACAACTAGAGCGAATTGAAAAATTCAATTTTTATCATTTCACGTCATCATTTTACGTCAGGGAACAACTTTACATTTCACGTCAGACTATTGCTTGCATAGTCTGATGTGAAATGTAAAGTTGTTCCCTGACATAATATGATGACGTGAAATGATAAAAATTGAATTTTTCAATTCGCTCTAGTTGTGGCTGATAACACTCGAGAGTTATTTTCCATAACGCTGATAACGCTTGAAGATTTTCGAGTTGTCAAGTCGTCACAAAAAAAGCTGTAAACGCGGCCTTATGCTAGAGAGCATTCAACCTAACCACCTTCCCGGTCACGTCCGGCACCCTATTTTTGATCTTACTTGTGACACCCTA
This sequence comes from Sphaerolaimus hirsutus, assembly GCA_964036195.1. Taxonomy (NCBI): domain Eukaryota; kingdom Metazoa; phylum Nematoda; class Chromadorea; order Monhysterida; family Sphaerolaimidae; genus Sphaerolaimus; species Sphaerolaimus hirsutus. Next base: position 22,858,934 of record OZ038458.1, on the reverse strand, counting down.
TCTCCAGTTCTAGGGTGCGCCAGAAGCTGAAACTTGGGGTAGGTATTGGTGCAACCCCCCTCTACTTTGCATGAATTTTGGGGGTCGCGGCGACCCCTCTCTGGGTGCGTCGCCCAAAGTGCAAATTTTCTTTTGGCTTTTTTGGTGTCCCACAGCAGGTCCGGCACCCGCCGATTTCTGAGCTGTGGGAGGGGTATAAATCTAAAATTTTGGGGATGCGTTACCAACACCACTCCCCTACTATACACTATTCAATAATGTGAGATAAATGTGAAAAAGTTCTAAAAAATTCTCTTATTCTCTAAAAAAACACAACTCTCCAATAGATGGATGGCAAAAAAGTCACTTTTTGGAACTTTTTCATTAGACACTTGAAGAGCTGGTTTAGGATACTTTAAGGGGAAGAGTTAAATGTTTCAAGTTATGTAAAGAACCATACCTCTAAAATGCCTGCATTGCGAAATTTACTGAGGTTGAATTTTATGACATCATAATGACATCATCGCAGGAACAAAAATTTACAAAATTTACACTTTGAAATTCCCCCCAAGTAAATTTTGCAATGCAGGCATTTTAGAGGTATGGTTCTTTACATAACTTGAAACATCAAACCATTTCCTTTACAGTATTGTAAACCAGCTCTTCAAGTGTCTAATCAAAAAGTTCCAAAAAGTGAATTTTTTGTCATCTATCTATTGGGGTGTGGTGTTTTTAGAGAATAAGCAAATTTTTGAGAAATTTTTCACAATAATCTCACATTATTGAATAGTGTATAGTAGGGGAGTGGTGTTGGTAACACATCCCCAAAATTTTAGATTTATACCCCTCCCACAGCTCAGAAATCAGCGGGTGCCGGACCTGCTGTGGGACACCAAAAAAGCCACAAAAAAATTTTGCACTTAGGGCGACCCACCCTGAGAGGGGTCGCCGCGACCCCCCAAATTCATGCGAAGTAGAGGGGGGTTGCGCCAATATCTCCCCCAAGTTTCAGCCTTTGGGGCGCCTTAGAACTGGGGATAGGATGTAAGAAGTAAAATAAAAAAATGGGTGCCGGACGTGACCGGGAAGGTGTTTACAAAGTGCACCACATTTTTAGCCAAAAAATAAATATCTATTCACGACAAGCCCCATGGATGGCACTGCTGGTAAAAACGAGTATTGTATGTATTTGTGAAACATGCACTCTGTTTGTGTCTACAATTATTAAAAGTGCGCGCTAATGGCTTTTTCTTGGCTTGCGTGCGGACGTTTCACGTTTATTTAATTTCATTCCGGGGGTTTCCCCGTTCAAATTGCATCGCTGCGGCTACTGACAGGTGTTTTGAGAGTGTACTTAAAGTTTTTAACTTGTATTTATTTACTGTCTGTATACCGATGGGATTGAATTTGGGCGAATTTACTTAAACATACAGTCTACTCTAACATAATGTGGAATGTAACATGCCCAAAGTGAAAATGACATGCCCAGTGTGAAACTGACATGCCCATGCCCAAACATGAAACTTACATGTGCAGCCACATTGATTACTACAAATTTCAGAGTCATATCTTCATCCATTTTAATGTTATTAATATTATGTTGAAGTTAAATAAATTTTTTGTTTCAGGACTAGGGTTGGCCGATGTTTTTTTTAAACGTTTTTTTTTTAAAAAAAACATGACGTCCGAAATGTTTTTTTTATTTAAAAACATCGGCCAAAATTTTTAGTACTAAGCACTAGGTATTTTGCAAAATTTTTGCGCGCAAGCGCGCAATTTCACACACAAATTGACATTGGTGGTTGTTTTCATTGGTTTTGTTGCATTTTTAGTATCAAAACATCCATTTCTATGTGCTACCATGGGTGAATAAGCCGACATATGTTGCTGTAATACATAATATTGAGGTAATGTGCTTCCATGTACCTCCACAGTGTGTAACTTCACTCCCAAAGTAACAACCTTCTTTTATAACCTTGTTTGATCACCATTCCGTGCCAAACTTTACCTGAAGTCACGAACATTCGACTATAAGGCGATATACAAACGATATGTCGACGAAAAATGGATATTTTTGACACAAATCACCACTTATAACGCTATCCCATGGCTCCACAGCCATTATATGGTCATATTTAACATCACAGAGTATTGCCAGTGTCTGATATACCTATATATGTTGACACTAGGTCATATCTGGGAGCTTTTAAAAAAAAACGTTTTTTTTTTTAAAAAACATCGAGTTAAAAAAAACGTTTTTTTTCCAACCCTATTCAGGACTGTTTGTAAATGCCAGTTTAAGCAGGTTAGAAATTGAAAATAAGAGTAGATTTCATTACATGCCTTGAGACCATTTGACATGCATGTGCGCTGGGCATATCATTTTCACATTGCACGCACAAGTTTCACGTTTGAGCGTGGGCATGTCAGTTTCACCTTCGGGCATGTTACATTCCACATTATGTTTGAATAGACAATATGTCAGAATGATCAGTGAGAGCGATGCAATATGGCGAAAAAAACTTTTTTCAAAATCGAAATATATATACTTGGCGGACCGCAAAGTATGCACCCAACATTTATGTGTATGTCGATAACGCGCGAGCTGAATACTTATGTATGCACTTTCACAAAAAGAAAAATATTTGGAAAAAGAAAAAGGCGGAGTCGCGTACAACCGAGGAATGTTTTTCCCATCATGCTTTTTCTTTTTTTTCTGGAATTATTTTTATCTTATTAATGATGACGTCATGATGCGGTGTTTCCTTCAAAAAATGCATAGCATCCGGTCCGCCGAGTGTACCCGTTATACAAATTTTCAACTTGTTTTTACTTTCAAACATAATTCGATTTGGCTGCAATTTTTTTCCGCAAGAAGACACTCGAAATTTTTACTGTAGATCTTTTTTCTCTCGAAATCTCAGCATAAATAGGTAATAAATACCTAGATAAGCAATATTGAGGATGAATATCATTGGAACATTGCTGACTCCAGCTCAAAGCTACTTAACAAATTCGGAGTCATTTTAATTGATAGTTTATGGTAGAGATAAAATCGATCAACCCTTTTTTAATTTTGTTGTTTATTTAACTAATTGAAAAGGTGCTTCCACGCGTAAAAGCAAATTGCAATCAATCGTCCCAATCCATTTTTCAATTTGTTGAAAATTTGATGCCGCATGAATCATTCGGCATTTTATTTAATGAAAACGACTGAATATATCATGCCAAAAAACTGTTCATTCGTCAGAGTATTCCATACAAAACGATTTCTACAGTCCTAGTCAGGTGTTTTGTAGATTTGGCCCCCCGAGGGGGTTCATATGGATAGTAAACGGGGTAAGTAAAAGGGAAAACGGGGGAAAATCACTAAAAGTAGGTGAAAAATTACTAAAAATAGGTATATAAGCATTTATAGTACAGAAAATAGCTGAAAATAGGCAATCAAACACATGAACTAGCGTTTTGAAAGTGAAAAACTATAAAACGGTAAAAAAATTAGCGATTTTGAGCGAAAATTGGGGACAAATTTCTCAAAAATCGCTCCAGGAAGGTAGATTAGTTGGCGGATTTGGGGGATAGATAGCCAAAAATTTGCCTCCGGGATAGATAGATAGCTGGCGGATTTGGGGGGTGGTAACCCCCCCCCCCCCCCGAACCCCCCTCTACTCAACCCCTGGTCGTAATTCATCAATTGTTTTTCCACAGTGAACAACCCCAAATAAAATACAATTCAACCATGCATAACTCCCCGTTTCAAAAACATTGCACCAACAAAACCGACAAAAATTTCAAACCGAAAATAAATGGCTTTTTCCAGTCAACTCGACTGACAACTCAATTGTTTTCATTTTGGACATTTTCGTTTTCCCTTGCGGAAGTTACATATTTACATGCACCGCAATGCTTACACGCAGGGCGCTGCCAAGCAGAGTTGTTAGGGGTACTGAACTTTTTCAAAGTAAACGGAAAGTATTTATTTCTTACCCACCCCGAGTACAGAAAACGTAAAGAAATTTGTTTTTCTTTTACTCGGTAAATGTGAGTAAACTATTTTCCCAGAAATGTATTTTTGTGAAATTTTGCCCCCAATTTCATTCAAAATCACTAATTTGCATACATGTTTTTGCAGCTTCAAATTCATCTGTTGATGTGCTTTTTTGCATATTTTCAGCCATTTTCAGTGCTTATAAACCAATTTTGCATATTTTTCTTGGCTTATAGCTTTTTTCTCCCTTCATCCCTTTTGTGCCTTGAACAAGCCTATATAAATGCCGATCTGAAGGTACCATGTAGTGCAGGTACTTTTTCAGAGGAAACGTAAACGTATTTACTCACTACTTAACTATATGTATTTTGTGAGTAAACGTAAATACGTTTTAACAACCATGCTGCAAAGATAAATATATTGATTTGTTCCAGAGTTTTTGTCCCTAACCCACTCGACTGGAGTCGACTAGTGAGTGACGGAATGGCTCCATTTTTCATTGCGCGGCGGCATTTCAAAATGGTGCCGAATGTATAGTCGGCAGACACGATACTCTACAAGCAGATAGGAGTTATGTCTTCGGCTGGCAGACGGCCAACCGAGAACTTATGGAAAGCGTGATGAAGACGAAGTGATGGCGAGGATGATGGCGACGAAAGTGATCACGTCATGATGGAGTGTTTCCTCCGGAAAAATGTACGGCGTAATGTCATCCGAGTATACTGGCGCCATCGTAGTGCTATTCAATGCGCGTGTTATCGTTGGCGCCATTTATTGAATCACACTATTGGCTCTAGCGCCATTTTTCTAATGACACATTAATGCCCTTTTTGGAGCCACCTTTCCAACACTAGAGCCGACCCAACCCGAAAAATTGATCAAAATCCGGATCTGCAAGTGTTATTTTACTCGGTTTTGACCCGGGTTTTATCCAATCGCTTTTTATTTCGATCTCTAATAAGTCAAGTACAATTGAATTCAGCTACAGTCTAGTAGAGAAATTGTCCCAGCGTGCTGTATCGTTAATTGTGGGCAACTTCTCAAGCATGACCTTTTGAAGACAGAAGAGAACATGACTTGATCAAGTGAAATGATATATGGTAAAATATATGTAGGTATTTATCTCACAAATGTATTTACCTACAAATGTTGTATTTATCGACGTCCTTTAAAAAACCCTTTTAAACAAAAAACACAAAATTATAATTCATTTCCACCCTTTAGGTTTTTTTATTGACACCGATCATGTGATTTATATTCCAAAGTTGCTGATTCCCGACACTTGACAAGTTCCTAAATTGCATCCAGAAAAAGTCATGCATAAACATTTCCATCTGGCCGTGCTGCATTTTTGCCGCTGCCATGTTTGAAATTAGCTTCCTGGCACTAAATTCGATTCAAATCTAAGGCGCATTTTAAGGCGCGCAAAATTCCACGCGCTTACTAACGTGTTGGGTGCCTTAAGTGCGCCTTACTTTGCGTTTAAAATGAGGAAAACCCGATATTTAACCGCAGCGGTTCGTAACCCTTCGATTAGTAAGCCAAAGTATGTCGGTATTCAACCACAAGTAAATCGGTTCTGAAGCCACAGACTAGTGTTATATTTGATCCGTTTTGTAAGCCATACTGTGGCATTATGCTACTCTACTGTATTGATATTAAAGCTACACAATTTCAGTTTAAGATCTAAGGTTAATATTTTCTATTATCGTATAATTATTTTATTTAGGTACATGATATTTGTTAAAACCCCCCGAATATACCTAAATACAAATCTTAGTGCTGCATGTTATCATGTTATTGTGAAATTCTTGTTTGCACCTATTTTCAGATGCAAATGGCGATGGAATTTTTCAGAAAAATGGGAAGTTAAATAAATTTGCATGGCATACCAAACGAAGCACTTTTTTAACTTCAGTGTGGCTTTAAGGTTGCTATACTTTGGCATGAATACCTGGCGACATTCTTTGACTTTACAATCGATGCGTTAAATATCGGGTAGGTTAAATATCGCTATGCTCTCTTTGAAATTGGCTCCCCGCCAATTTTTCATGCAGTAGAGGCGACGCTTTTCAGTGTTTTTACTAGCCCCGACCTATTTTTGCTGCCAGTTGATTGAATTTTATCACGTCATGTTGTGTTAGCGCCGCTTGATTGAAAGCGGGTGAAATGCGTGCGCTTGAGGTAATTTTTGAGTATTTTACAACGTTTGTGCGGTAAAATACTTAATTACTAGCTAACGTGGGTATCTTTCTTATCGTAGTTTACTGGTAGTTGTTTTGGCTGCGATTTTACGTGACCATATTGTACATTTTTGAACCATTCTAAATACACATAGCATTAGCTTATTTCCATTTTCCAGGGCATTTTCCATCACTTTAGACACTTACATTACATTCTATATTTTACGGGGCGTTTACAGGGTCTGTGTGTGGCACCAGGTGTCATTTACATTTCGATCATCTCTATTTTCTACCTAGCTGTAATAATAAATGAATTCCATTGGGAGTATATACAATATCCACACAAGACCAACTAAATAACAATTCCACTCTTTTCAGATTACAAAAATATTTATATTTGCCATGAAAATCCCCTACATTCCATGAAACTTCATGCCAAAATGCCTGCCTTGACAATTAAATCTCTTTCACTATCATTGCAATCTATTTTAATACTAATTAATGTGCAAATAGCTATGAATGAGCCAATATCACTGCTAAATGGTGTCAGTAATTGTCCAAAAGATTGTGAATGCATTTCTTTTGAAGGCCGCCCAGGGGCTACTTGCGCGGACAAGAATCTTCAGCAGGTAAATATCTAATGTTTTGTTGCAAGTCTTTGATTCAAGATCACCTTGAAAATACATTTTCTGTACTCAGATAAATATTTTAAAAAATTTACGTAAAAACTGGGTACAGGTACTTTTGGGGAGGAAACTTCAATCGATTTACCTACTCTTTTAAAGGTGTTCAACTACCGTATTACCTCGAATTATCTCCCCCCCTTGAATAAACCCCCCTCGAAATACCCCCCCCCCGTAAAATTGAGTGTAAAAAGAACGTACATGACAAATACCGCAGTTTGTGATCTGTACAAGGCAGAACACACGTTAAAAGTGATGATAAAGTGACGTTAGGGAAGGGCTTATGTGTACATACAGTTATATATGCCTATAAACACATATACATCTACGTAATTGTTCGATTTTTCTACGTCAGCGTATGGGGAATTTCCGAAGATTTCTGGCGAAATAATAGACCCCCCTCGAATTACCCCCCCCCCTCAAATTTTGCTGGCGAAATAATAAACCCCCTGGGGGTATTTCGAGGTAATACGGTATGTATTATCGACTAAAAGTAGGTATATATTTACATTTCCGCAACTGTAACAGGCAAATACAACAACGTTCACACCAACCCTGCTCAATTATTCATTCAGTCAAACTTCACCCTCGATTCATCGCAAAAGCCCATCAACTCACCATAACCATCACAACCTCAGATACCCAGTGGGTGGGCGCTGGCGGCGCGCGTGATGTCGCTCGACATGTCCAACAACCAATTAGGCTCCGCCCTCGCCGGCGCCAATTACCTAAACAATCGAGGTCTAACGGGGCTGGAAACTCTAGTTTTGAAACATTGTGGCATAACTGAGATTGGAAGCGGCGTGTTTTTGAACATGGAGACTTTGAAAAAGTTGGATTTGAGCCATAATTCGCTGAGCGAGTTGCCTGAGGAGATGTTTATCGAGATGAGAGCTCTTACTAAATTGGATTTATCACACAATTCTATGGAAGAAATCACCGCGGCCACGTTTGAACACGCCACTGGGTTGGAGGCTATCGATTTGTCATACAATCGATTGACCAAATTGAGAATTAACTCATTTGCCGGCCTGCCGAGACTGAGGAAAATTACGTTGGATCACAATCGATTTACTACGTTTACATCGCTGCCGTTTGGTCAGGCCAAAGCGCTAGAATTATTGTCAATTACAGGAAATCCCGTGAATTGCGATTGCCATTTTCGGTATGTTAACGTTGGGTTATCAGCAGGAAATTCGACAGGAAAATCTGAATACCGTATTTCCTAGAAATACCCCCCCCCCCTCAAAATGGGCACTATGAATTTGTGGTCCGGGAAATGCATAACAGACGTTCAAACCACTTACTGTGTTACGTTAGAACATCGTTTATACCATCTACATCCTTATATAAGGCTGTAAAAACTTATAAATGGTGGTTATTGTTGCATTTTTCACTTTTTTCCATCAAAATTTTCACTCTGAAAAAACAAACCCCCGGGGGGTATTTCGAGGAAATACGGTAATCGAATTTGATAAGCTGGATCAATTTAGAGATGAAATTTTTTCCCATTTGTCTATCCTTCTAAAGGAGCGATTTACATCTAAATAAATATACCTATACTCGGCGTACATGATACTCTGCCCTCGCACTGATTTATGTCTCGTGTTGGAAGCGTGCCAATGATTATTGAATAATGCGATTTCCGTAAAAAAATGAAAAATTTCATCCATGTGAATATGTTAATGAATAACATTATAACAAGAATGAATTGTCATCGTTTTATGAAACTCGCACGCGTTAACCATCATTGGCACACTTCCAGCGGGAACCACGCGTGCAAGGTGTTAAGTAACCGGAGTATATAAACCCCCTCAGGGGTGCAAATACCCCCAACCCCCTTTTGCAGACCCTTCGCGCTGTGGTACAAGTCGCTGTACATGGGGTCGGGCGCGGCGTGCGCGCAGCCCCACACGCAGATCGACACCGTGTTCACCGAGATGGACGCCCACGAGTTTGCGTGCGCGCCCGTGTTTGATAAGAGTGAATTGAGACACGGTGTCGTGATGAAAGTGGGCGTGCCCGTGGTGGTTACTTGTCCCGTTTGGGTGGGTGCGGGTTTTTTTATTTAAAACAAATAAATTTGAGGTAGTTTTACGCGAATTTTTGAATTTTTGTGAGGAATATTTTAAATTTAGGATATTTAAAAAAAAATTCAAAAGTAATCGACAGTTGTTTTCAACTGTCTGCTAGTGATCTTGCAACACAGCGCTTGTCTGGTATCGATAAAAATTAAAACTTGTCACACTCTCAAACGACGTCGATATTCAGAAATATTTTCAAAAACCTTCAAAATTTTGAAATTACAAACTTATATCCATCAATTTCAGGCCGACCCCAAGCCGTCAATAAAATGGGAATATCGCTTCAATGGCTCCAAGGTGCCAGTTAATGAACTAAACATCTCCCGCTTGCAAAGGATCACAATGTCAGATGATTATAAAAATTCAACTGGCAATGATCCAATAAAATTGTGGCGATTTCATTTGAGAATTAATGATGCAAAATTTGAAGATTTGGGCCAATACATTTGCACAGTGAAAAATGCAGCGGCCAATGGTATTTTTGAGGTTATCGACGTGGAATCAGAAGTGCCTATTGCAGTTTTAAAGGTTGGTTTTTGGTGAAAAAAAGAACGATGCAAAAAAACAGGTTTTTAATGGTTGAAACACTGGCACTGTTCCAACTAGGTTCGGTCAATGTGCGGTTCCGGTGTCAATGTTTTTATGCCAATATATTTTTAGTTAAATGTTCAATACAAAAACTGCTCCGTATCTTATTCAACATGTCATCCGAACCCTATTTTCAACGTTGTGTGAATTCACAAATGACCAATCAAAATGTAAAAATTGGTTAAAATCTTCAAAAACGTTTGTTATTTTAACTCAAATATAATTGTTATAGATTTTGTTTTGAAAACTGCCGCCACAGCTGCGGCTCATTTAAAGCTTGATTCACAAGACTTTTTTCAATTCATGCAAATACCCCCACAGGAATACAAGCACCTGGACGCCTCCCCCGGCCCCACCCCGCACCCAATAGAAGTGGCTCTGTCCAGAGTACTCAACCTATCAGTAGATGCGATGCTTATCATAGCAGTGATAGCGGCGGCCGTCATAATTCTATGCATAATCTGCTGTGTACTCGCCTGCTGCAAGCGGACATCTGCGCCAGGTGCCAATTCCGCAAGTGGGGAAGTAAGAAACCATTTTAGAGGTGAGAAGTGAAATGACAAGTGAAATGAGAAGTGCAATGAGAAGTCAAATTCGAGGTAAAATTAGAAGTTAGAAGTGAAGTAAGAAGTAAAAAGTTTACTTCACTTCAAACTTTTATACCGTATTTCCTCAAAATACCCCCATCTGGAAATACACCCCCCAAAATGGCCACTATGAATTTATTAGCCCCCCTCGAAATACCCCCCCTCAAAATTCTCACTCTGAATCAATCACCCCCCCCCCCCCCGTGGGTATTTCGAGGAAATACGTTACTTCTCATTTCACTTCTCACTTCACTTTACTTCCCACTTCCAAAATGGTTTTGTTACTTGTCCACTTGCGGACTTGAGCCCAGATGCCAACTCCAAGGGTGCCTACGCGGCCGCCAGCAATGGCTACGCCTATCAAGTGGTGCAAAGCGATGGCATGGCGCCTGGCGCCAGCGCCATGGATCAGTTTTATGGCAGTTCTGATGGCGCCAGCCATCAAGTGCGGCCGCAGTCCAGGCCTGCTACTGTTATACTGGATTATAGTGAGGTGAGGATTTGCGTTTTGACGCGTAAAGACAACTGTGAGAAACAGTGACCTCGCAGTGTGCATGCTCAGTTCACGTTGGCAGCGTGCCAATCACAACTTACGCGTGGGAGTATTGTAAAAAATAGAACATTTGTTGCCGTTACATAGAATATAATGTTTTAATTATGTTTGCGTTTTGACAACAATTAATTGTCTTCTTACTTGGACAAATTTGGCATGGATCAGTTTTCATTGGCATTTCATAGACATGATAAATAACTGCGAATGCATGACGTCGTCAGGTAACTATACTCCAGCCACTTTACAGCCTGCACGCGTGGTTCCCGCTGGAAGTGTGCCAATGATTTTTTACGCATGCAATTTTCATAAAAAGTTGAAAAAGTCATCCCTGTTATAACGCTATACGTTTACTTATTCACAATAATGATTTCTTTCATCTTTAAAATACAGAAATCCATTCTTTATCATCATTGGCACGCTTCCAACGCGAGACATAAATGAGTGCGAGGGCAGAGTATCATGTCCGCCGAGTATACCTGGAATGGCGCTTAGGAATTTGATCGAAGGCGCCACGGCGCTTTAGCAGTGTATTAAATGGCGCCATGATGGCCTCGACGCTTTTCCATCACTAACAACCATGTCAAAAAGCGAGTCACCCCCCCCCCCCCCAGCCAACGGGCAGCGGCGGCACCCCCGCAGCCGCAGTGACGGCGCACGCGTCGGCCACGATGATCGGCAGCGAGTCCATGCCCGGCTCCATGCAGCAGGACGACTCGGGCTACTTGGAACCCGCCGCAGACAGCCCCAGACTGTGCTCGCTGCACGCGCAGCACCAGAGCAATGAGGTGTCTTTTTGTTGGGGGGGGGGGTAATTTGAGGGACTATTATAGATACTTATACCATCAAATGCAGTCGTGTCAGTGTGATAGGGAAAGTTGGCACTGAGCCGAACGGATGTAGCGTTGTTTCAGTTCACTTTGAAAATTTGAAAACTAAAACACATAAAGCATACAAAATGAGTAGGCTGGATGTCGCCATGTGGCCATTTCAGTTTTCACATCAGTCACGGTGACAACTAGTGTGTGTAGGGCCAGATTAAGCTCGATTGAGAATGAAACCCAGAAAAATTACCAAAGCCACAAAAAGGCTCCACCAAAAAACACCCAGCACCCCTTCCCTCAAATAACAACCACCCCCTTGCACCAGGACAGACAGAACCCAGTCAAGCAGCCCAACTCGCACCTAAGGCACCCGCCAGCCCCCTGTGACCCCTCGGAGGGGTGCCACCTGCTCTCGGGGGTGGCCGAGGGTACCCCCGGGGGTACCCAGTGCGATTCTAGGGGGGAATCACCCACTTTGGTGCACTCCAGGGCGCCCTTGGCGCAGGCGGAACACGAGGATATGAAGATGCCTTTGAAGGAGACCGCTTTGTGATTGTTTTTTTTTGGGGGGGGGGGTGGGGCTGGGGTGTAGGAGAGACAGTGCATTTGCATTTGCATAATATGTATAATCAGCTGTGCAAAACTGTTAGATAGAAGGCTACCATATAGGAAGGCGTGCTGCAAAGACAAAAATGCAAAACAAAATTGATCCTCACTCTGCCGTTTTTGCATGTGAAAATGCTTGAAAATGGTTTTGAATTTACAATACTTAATCAGAGCATGCGTTATGCCCCTTGAAACACTACATAGTAAATAAATTTTCACTTCCACGATGTTTGCCTGTCTGGATTTTTGGGCAGTAGAATATAGGTAGAATTGGGAATAAGATACACTAATTGCGGATGCGCACACTGGGAAAAATTATGCAGTTTCTTCAAGCGAGAAAAAATGCAAGTTCTGCAGTTCTGCAAGTGGAAAAGTAAAGAGTAAAGTAAGGAGTTAAGAGTAAAGTAAAAAACGAGGAAATCCCGATTTTTAACCTTCCCGATTGGTAAGCTCTCGATTGGTAAGCCAAAGTGTCTCGATAGGTAAGCCGCAGGCAAATGCTATTTTTGATTCGATTGGTAAGCCAAAGTGTATCGGTTTTTAACCCGACCGTCTCGATTGGTAAGCCGCGTGCATACAAATCAATACAATACTGAGGTGTGTAAATACATAGCCATAAATAGAGATATCAATGAATTATGAGGGATGTACACGAGGCAATTATGTCTGGCCAAATGCGCAAACTGCAAAGTAAAAATGAGCGGCGCCAACTACATGTGTACTAAACAGTCAATATTATTTAATATCTCACATTCACAGATATACAAAAAGTTTAAAAATATGTAAATGTAAAGTGTTCGATAAATGTAAGGTAATGTAAATATTTAATGAGTGAATTTATTTAGCGAACTGCATGCTTTTCAATGAATGGTATATTCCCAATTTCATATTTCCCAAAGTGCCTGTTATCTTTCCACTAAATCTATCAAAAAATGTCTCTGATCCATACATATGTATGTGGGGCGAGATCTCAGCCATAAAGTAAACCCGGCCGTAAAGTAAATCCGGCCGTAATGCATAGTTGTACAAACGTATTTACGTTTACTCGATAAATACGTATACTTGAGTGCTGTGTAAATACGTTTACGTTTCCTCCCGAAAAAATACCGGTACTCAGTTACTCGCGTTCTTTTTGAAACGAGTATTAACAGATATTTACGTTTACTCACCTCTTACACAGCGTAAAAGTAGAAAATTTTTACTTTACATTTTCTGTACTCAGGTGTGACTAAAAATAAAATACTTTACGTTAACGTTTACTTTGAAAAAAGTTCAGTACTTTTAACAACTCCGCCATAATGATGCCCGGCCTAAAGGAGTCTGCATCAAAATCCAAACAGCGCATAATCCAAACAGCATAATCCAAACAAAAATGAGGCATAATCCAAACAAAAATGAGGCATAATCCAAACATTTTGTTGTGCCCGAAACTGCAGCATAATCCAAACAAAAATGAGGCATAATCCAAACATTTTGTTGTGCCCGAAACTGCAGCATAATCCAAACAAAAATGAGGCAAAATCCAAACAAAAATGAGGCATAATCCAAACGCTGTCCAAGCACTTCCCTCAATGAAGTGTACACAACATATAAATGTTCTGTTTTCATTTCCAAAATTCATTTTCTTGGATATGTAACTTGTCCTGTATGTGCCACAATTTGAAAAATATTAGCCATGGGTGTGCATGCGTGTCACTTATTCTGTTGCAGGCCAATAAAAGGCAGTGATTTAAGAGGCTGATTTAATGGGAAAATGACTTGAGTTGTAGCATTGAAGTGACCGACCAATATGCAATGTGAGTGTTTGGATTATGCCTTATTTTTGTTTGGATTTTGCCTCATTTCCATTTGGATTATGCTGCAGTTTGGGGCACAAAAAAGTGTTTGGATTATGCCTCATTTTCGTTTGGATTATGCCTAATTTTGTTTGGATAATGCTGTTTGGATTATGTGCTGTTTGGATTTTGAGCTTTCCCCGCCTAAAGTAGCACCCTCTACTTTACGGCCCCCTGTATTTATGTGGTAAATATGTTTGCATTATGGCTTAAAAATCAGGACATTGGCTTTATAATCGACATACCAAGGGTTAAAAATCGAGATACTTTTGTAAGCTGAGTGTGGCTTTATTGTCGATACACTTTGGCTCACCCATCGAGAGCTTACCAATCGCGTTGTTAAAAATAGCTACACTCTCTAAAAAAACAAAGTGAAAATAAAAATGGCAAGTTATGAGGTAAAGTAAGAATAAAGTTTTACTCTGCACTTGCTGAGCTGGCTGCAGGTGGCTCTTTCACCCACTTCTGAAATTTGTGGGGCTGGCAAAGTTCCCAAATAACAACAAATTTTGCATTTATGTACCGCAATAAATTCAATTGAGGTAATTACCTCGGGGAACATTTTTTTTGTAGAGTTTTATATTTGAATGGATATTTTTCGTCAGTATGCGCGGCCGCATTTGGTTCGCATTGGCTCAATGCCAGAAATTATGTCAGAATAAAATGTGATATTATAAGGCGGGATTTACAGTTATGTATGTGGTGTGGTAACAGAAATTGTTGAAACATTCTCGTGCATGGTTTCAAATTATGCAAGAATGTGGAAAATATATGTAAATTGTCTACCATTTGAGTCGAAGTACCTAATGATCAAAAATACATCGCGCACATTTAGATTTAATTTAGAAGCGAGATTAAAAAACTTAAAACAGTATCATAAATTCAAAGAAATTTACATTACCCCCTCGAAATATCGCCAGGTCTGAGCGAGCTGAAGAAAAAACAGTCCCCTGCGGTATTTCGAGGTAATACGGTACTTCACTTCTCATTTCTAAATTATTATTTTTTATTTCTAACTTGCAGAATTGCCACCAGGCGCCAAACCTTTGATCTGCACAAATGTGCATTCAAAAAGCCTTCCGTTCTAAATGGTGCGATGGTACAAATGTTTTTCATACGTTTACACAGGGACGTATCCAGGATTTTTGAGCGGGGGGGGGCTGCTTGTTTACGGAGCCCGGCGAGCGGGGGGGGGGGGGGGGGCTCAGCCCCCCCCCCTAAAATTTTGCCTGCTGAGTGACGGAATAGCACCGTGGCGCTGGCGCCATTCGTAGGAGCCACGCCATGGCGTCTTTGGCGCTGGCGCCAGTGCCAGAAACCACTGTATATGTATGTAAATACACGTACATATACGCCGACGGGCACATTTTTGACAGAAATTTTAGGGATTTGTGCCTACGGGGACCGATTCACTGATAATTATATTTTTGAAGGGGTGAATGCGCGCTTGCGCGCTAATTTTTTGCACAAAACATGAAAAATGTATAGAAAAAGTCGAATTTCCCGGATTTTTTAGGTCTCACCCCGGGAAAGGGGGGGGGGGGCTGCGCCCCCCCCCGCCCCCCTGGATACGTCCTTGCTTCTACAGTCAGTAAAGCTCTTGTTATTCTCGCAGTTTCACCATTTTTAGACGTAAAGCACCCCTGATAGGAATTTTGCAAACAAATTTCTGCTCACTTTATTGCATAGTTGTATTTACGTTTACTCACAAAATACGTATACTCAAGTACTGAGTAAATACGTTTACGTTTCCTGAAAAAAAAAGGTCTGAAAAAAGTACCAGAATAACTCGCTTTTATGTATACTTTTTGAAAGTACTCGATTACTGAAAACCTATTTCAGATAGGCTTTTTCAAGGCATAAAAGGAAAAGGAACCAAAAATTACCTAAAAACAGCCAAAATTGGTACCTACATAAGCACTAAAAATAAACAAAAGTACAGTAACAAGTGAATTTGAAGCTGCAAATGAGGAAAAACTACGGAAACTTGTGATTTCGAGTAAAGATTGAGTACAATTCCTCAAAAATACGTATGTTTTCCAGGGGAAAAGTTCTTTACTGCGTTTACTCACGAGTACCGAAACGTAAAAATTACTTTGTTTTCTGTACTGACGGGTGTGTAAAAAAGAGAAATACTTTACGTACAACTAGAAAAAGTTCAATACCTGCTAACAAGTCACTGCTTTCTTTTGTTAATGGCACTTCTCATGTATCAAATAGATGTTTTTCATTACACGATTTCATTCAGAGTTCTCACAGAGTCGATTGAGCTTTATTGTGGCATTTACATATTTATATTTAACGATATTTTTACCAAAATTGACAATGAATAGAGTCCAATCCGATCAAAAAAGCTTCGCCCAATTCGTAAACACATTCGTCTGAATTCTAGGATACCACATGAAACGAAACAAGAACAAAAAGATAATTTGCATGTTTCGAAAAATAACGGGCATTAGTGCTGCGCGCTTAAACAACTAGTACTTTTTGAGTAAACGTAAATACGTTTAAACAACTATGCACTTTACTTGTGACTGCCGGCTTAGGCGCTCCACACGCTGGAATGTCAACTGGTTTGGAGTCAACTCATTTTAGCTGAATATAGGTAACAGGATTATTTTCAAGTGCATATGTGGCAATGTCGAAAAGGAATCAATATTGCCATGTGCATTTGAACAAGGTTTCGCGACCCATGAACGAAAATCTTGATGAAAACCATTCGACCAGTTGACATTGGGATGTCAACTGCACCAACCGGTTTTCATCAAGATTTCAGTTTATGGGTAGCGAAACCATGTTCAAATGCACATGGCAATATTGATTCCGTTTCGACATTGCCGCATGTGCACTTGAAATTGTCATGCAACCAAAATTGAGCTAAAATCGAGTTGACACTGAAACCAGTTGACATTCCAGCGTGTGGAGCGCCTTACCTACCGCTGTTTAGTCACTTGTCAACTTGCAGAGTTGACACCAGACACGAATTCAGTCAAGGCTGTTGATTTTATGTAAGAACTCAAATTTATGCGATCTCTTTTCCGGGCACCACGGAGGGGGGTTATTCAAGGGAAATAAGTTCAAACGAGACCTATTCGAGGATATAAGATATTTTTCAATAATTCGTAAATGTGATGTTTCGCATTTAAAATCGTGGAGGCTCAAAAACACCAATTTATTCGAAAAAATTACAACAATACATGAAAAATTCAAGTGTCCGGAATCAGGCTTAATTACGGTAGTATTCGGAGCTGACGCAATGAAATTTAAATATATTTATAGCGATAAATATAAAAATATGCACGCTCGAAGGCACAGGGCACTTAACCAGCTGAAATTTTCAAAAATAAGAATATTTCAAATCGAAAATAGGCTATTTTTACCGATTAATGATTCATTCGCGATTCAAGATGGCGCACAAAAAAACGTGAAAACGGAAATAATGATAGATAATCATCACACCAAAAAGGAATAGTGGATACAATAAAAAAGTGCCTGTGCAATGTCATATTCAAAATCATTTTCGCTGGAAAAAAGACTACGCAAAATCGTAGATTTGCAATAAACATTTTGCAAATTCATATTACAGGCATAATGTAAATTGCGATTTTCCACAAGCACACGATTTCACCAAAAACGGATAGATTTTAGACCTTCCTGGCATATAAATAAAAATACATCAAAATTATCTGGTCGACATTGAAATTAAGCATTTTAAAATGTCACATAGAAAGCGCACACTTTCAGTGCTTTCTTCAAATTGGACTACGGTACTGGTAAAAAGTCTGGAAACATTATTGCATTCGCAAAATATCACCTGTTGATGCCGAAAAAAAATAACAAAAAACTATAAACCTACACACCACAATGGAGAAGTTTCAAAATGTGATACAAATAGTCTCTCCAAATAAAAAATAGTTTCCTAGGTAACGATAACCAATAATGCGACTCCCTTACAAAGTTAAAACAAGTAAAAAATCACCACTAAAGGCGTTGATACAAATTTCTGAAAAATATTGTATTTTAGATACTTAAAAGCTCTATTTAAAAATTTATAAACTTTTTCGTTTACCATGATAAGTGAAAATCCAGGTGCCAAACTTTTGCATAACAATCGGGTGCCAGTCCCAGACCCTGTAAAATATCATGTAAATGACATGTAAAGTGTGTTAAGTCATGTAAAATGCTCTGGAAATTAGCAACCGTACGTTTGTTATTTTCCAGGGCATTTTACATGACTTTTGACACTTTGCATGACATTTTACATTTAGCAGGGTCTGGGAGTGGACTCCAAGACAACTATTTATAGAATTTCTTTTGAGTATGAGAATTGAGAACATATGTAGTAGTTGAGTGAACTTACTACAAGTTTAGTAAGTTCACCCAACTGCTACACATATGTAGCAGGACCATACCGTATTTCCTCGAAATACCCCCCCCCCCTCAAAATGGGCACTATGAATTTGTGTTCCGGGAAATGCATAACAGACGTTCAAAACACTTACTGTGTTACGTTAGAACATCGTTTATACCATCTACATCCTTATATAAGGCTGTAAAAACTTATAAATGGTGGTTATTGTTGCATTTTTCACGTTTTTCTCTCAAAATTTTCACTCTGAAAAAATAAACCCCCGGGGGGTAATTCGAGGAAATACGGTATTCTGGTTAATTTATTTCTGAAACTAGTATATAGGTATTTAAGTTTTTCCTCAAAAAACGTCGCTTGCCAGAAGTAGGGTTTTCACTTGACAAAAATGGTTTTGAATTCCAGGGGGCGAAAATTTTATCATAAACATTTCAGTCGCTCTATTCGCAGGATTTCATTCACAAATCTACGGTAATTGAAAAAATCGTAGTTAAATCCCAATAAAAGCAACGTCATTATTAGTCCAACGATTTTCGTGAGCAGAATTCATAAGCGACATAAATAAAAATGTCTTTGTTCCACGGCCAAATCCCTTAGGTAGTTCGATGTAGGAAAAAATCAGAATAATAGCACAGGCGCAAAATTTTATCGCAAATTTTATCAAATTTGAAAGAAAAAATTGACAAAAAACATCGAATAGAAAGATCGGAAAAACACGAAATTGGAGCGATCTTGTAAATATTTTCTTAGGCACATAATTTTTTTCAACCTTCTCAAATATTGTCGGACAGACTTTAGAAGGAAATCACAAAAAACAACGTATTTGATACCCATTCAGTATACATAATCAACCTACGCAAACTAGTTGACAATTACAACTCGGGCGTCAACTCAGCCGTCAACTGGCTCCCATTCAGATTGTAGTTTACGCGTCGCCGAGGAATATTATCAAATGCACATAAACCAATACTAATAAATTCCTTTACCATTGCCGCAAAGTGCACTTGAAAATGGTAAATACAGTGCCTCGTCAACTAAAATCTTAGTTTACATGGAAATCAGTTCGGGTTCAAACGGGATCCCGACAATTTTCGGAATTTGCGGTCCCGATCCCGACCCCGAAGGACCGATTCCCGATCCCGAACACACCAAAAACAATCCCAATCCACAGAAGTCGATCCGGTTTGAACCCTAAAATCAGTTGACATCCAGTGCGCTGGTTTACCAGGAAATGTCTCAAACACATTGTCAACTGTTTTCTACTAGAAGTGTTTGACCAATTTCCGTCAATTAGTTTGCGGAGCCACATTGTATACTCACATACGACAAAATGCCGATTATTCACCCACGAGCGCACGAAAGACATTCAAATTGGCAGTTCCCGAAATGTTGAATTTATGGGTGATAAGTTTCTGGGTCCATGCACACTAGTTGACATCGCAGATTCGTGTCAACTGAATGTCAACTGAGTGTGTGGGCCCAAAGTACCAAGTCCAGTCACAGGCAAACTTTGTAAGTGACAACTGAACTTATCGATGAAAATACAGGTCACTTTACGAGCAGACAACATATCGGACTTTCTCACTATATTCTTACCGATATTTTTCAATTTTGAAATCTACCTTAACTGAATAAATAATCGGCGGATTGGCCCCACAGACGCTAGTTGACATTGACGCCAAATGTCAACTGGTTCCGTTCCCAATTCAAAGCTTGCGTACTTTGAACGTCATTCGTCGGCTCGTCAGCAAGCTTTGAATCGGGATCGGCACCAGTTGACATTTGGTGTCGATGTCAACTAGTGTGTATCGGCTCATTATGGTAATCATTTCGAATCAACACGAAAATGCCGCGTAAAAAACTTTGTAGCCACGATAAAGTATGAAAAAGGTAGTCTCCCAATTCGGAAAAAAACCCAGATAGGTATATTAATAAATGACATTAGTCAAGAATTGGCATTTCTCGTAAATTTTTTCTTTCAAATAAATAGCGATATTTTCCCAAAACAAAAAAGATGACATGAAAAGGCAGCACACGATCAGGAAACCGTAAGAACCCTCGTCGAGTTTTATGTGCAAAAAAAATCAATGGAGATAGATATCCTAAATGTTTTACATTCATATGCACCATTTTACATTTACAGGATTCTGAAATTTTTCAGCGTACACACATAGTTTGATTTTGATTTTACAAAAAAAGTAAATTTTTGAAAAAATTAGTCTGTCCATCCAAAATACTCCCCAATGAAGAGCCAATATAAATAGGTGAATATGGTGCAAAAATATGGTGCACATAAATAAACATATTTACGTAAACGCAACATGTTTTTGTAGCTTATATTTACAACGCGCAAATAATGAGAAAAAGAAAGACCAGTGAAAAATGAAACATTGCGCAGTGGTTGGTCTGATATTAACCCATTTCACTCTACATGAACAATTATTACGGACGGGTTAAGTGTATGGGCCCCCACACACTGGATGTCAACTGAATTCGTGTCAACTAAATGTCAACTGAATTTAAGTGATACAGTGATTTCAACTTATCTATCTGATAGAGCATAGTTAATTTTACATCATGACACTTCATTTTCATTGTTCCTGTTAGCTTTTTACAAACTTCTTGTTTTATTCAATTGACACTGAGTTGACGCGAATTTGCGATGTCAACTAGTGTGTGTGGGCCCTATGGGGCAGGGGGTTAGTGCGGCACCCCCTTTCATCTCGCTGAGATGATTTTTAACACAATTGAAAAAACCCTTCACCCAAATGGAAATGAAAAGCTTTTACTGGCAAGACACAAGAATCAAAAGTTCCACTCTTATCTGATTAATTCGATGAAATCTATCCGATTTACCCCCCGATTCAGAGCACTTTCACTACAAGAAAATAGTAAAATGTCAGCGAAATATTTACCTTGAACAGCATGTAGCAGCGTAACAGTAGATTTTTGACAATTTATGCCTTATTACCGTATTTCTCCGTGTAAAGCACCCGGGTGCTATACAAATTTGAGACCCTTTCCAGCATCCTTTTTTTAAACTTGTATAACACCCGGGTGTTAGGTCAGGGGGTGTTATACACGGAAACACCTCAAATTCAGCGGATTCTACTTCCAAAATGCCTTCAAATACACGTCCATACAGATTTAGGCTTTTTTTGGTTCCCAGCGTGCAGCAACTCAATGAAAAAATGCGCGCCGCCGAATTACAATGAGTGGCGCGTGCCACGGACAGTATTTAAGCAATTCAAATCGGGTGATTTTTTGAAACTTTACATAGCACCCCGGGGTGCTAAATATGCAGCTGTGTAACACCCCGGGTGTTGTGCACGGGGGGTCCTTTACACGGAGAAATACGGTACGCCTCAAACATATTTATTTCAGTTAAATTTTGGAGCCTAAATAACTATTTAGCTATATAACATATTTACATCATTTTACATACAATAGAAACTCCCTTTTTAGCCCCCCGCCAAAATTTGAACTACATTTATCTTATGTAGCCACTAGAGATACAACATCGACTTAACCCTCGAATGTTACGACACAAAAGCCTGGAATAGACAATTTCATTAGAATTCCTAATTACCGTATTTCTTCTAGTAGAAGAGCGCCGTTCTATTTTTCGTTAATTTTTTTACCTGGCGTTCTACTGGATGCTGCCGTACTATTTTTTTCGTAGGTGAAAATGTGTCAAAATCTGTCATAATGTCGGAGGTATTATGCCGTCCAATTAGAAGAAAACGGCACCCAATTTCATGCCTTATGCTATGCAACATGCTCATAAAAAACGTGAAAAAATTGTTCACACAAAAGTCAGTATAGATTCGCACAAGCCGGCGGAAATTAATTTCGATCATTGAGTAACAAGAAAATAGATAATCGGGGCGACAACCAAAACTCTATATCGTCGCAAATTTCCATAAAAATCCCAAATCACCATAGATAATTAGATTGTATGAAAAGTTCTGTCCACGTATTTTTTTTCGATGTAATGCAGTGCAGATGGCAATTTCCCGATGGATGGACACAAATTTCCCAACAAGGCTATGCAACCAGGGGTTTAGTAGGGTACCTGGGGGTTACCGCTCTCTATCAATCCCAGGTGCCGCTCAGAAATCTATATATCTATCTGTCTATCTATCTCAAGGGGAAAATCTCTATTTTTTGGGCTATTTTCTTCTATTTTTAGAGTTATTTCTATTTTTTTCCGGCGAAGTGATCTACCCTCTATCTGAACCCCCACAGTGATCCTAATCTACAAAACCCCTGCATGCAACTTTTTATAAATAATTCCGAAACCGTAACAAACGAAAAAACTGTAACACGCAGACGGATCGAATCCACATCAGCGCACAAACTCCGCCCACTTTAAGGCGGTCATTCTTCAAAAATGCTCAACTGCGGCATTTTCATTTCCGGCTGCTTCACTGGCTGCGCAAAACCACCCCTACCCCTAGCATTACCTCTGTTGTACCCAGCGCGACCCCTTTGGCTTCCCTGACCCCGATAATTTCCCCTATTGGGTGGGCGTCTATTGGGCACAATGTGGGTACCAGATGGGTTCTGGGTGGTCGATGACTGAGAGCCGCCCTTCCCCTGGCTCGATGCTGATTGGCCGCCGGGCGCCTGGGCCACGCCGCAAAGTATGTCGGCTGTGATGCCCTGCGATAGTGAATGAATGCAATGTTTTATTTGATGCCGAAACGGGAGAGATTATTTAAAATATAGAGTTGGGTAATCACATTTTCTCGGACATTTCAATGCTAGGAATTAGGATCTTCGCAAATTGAAATGTCCACATTTGATCTTGGTTCCCTTGATGAAAAATTGGCACCCAGCCAAAACCCCCTCACCTGCATAGCCAAACTTTCCCTCAATCTCTTATTCAGCTCCTCCAACTGCTGTTCGCTCATGCAGTCGCTTTTCATCACAATGCCTCCAGTCTCCACTTGTGCCACCTTCTTGGCACCTTGCCCAGTGGCACTTACGTTCCCATTGGCGTTATTACTGGGACTGTTGGGCGACAAGAGGCCCAAGCCCGAGTCCTCGCCCACGCTGGACACCAGGGAGGAATGGGACGCGTGCCGGCCGGGGCCCAGCGCGCGTACTGGCGCCACTGTGCGGTTCAGTTGACGGTTATTCGGGTCAGTTGACGGGTGTTTGTTTGAGTTGACTAGAGGTTGATTGAGTAATGTTTTACTTGGTTTGATTGCGTGAATTGATGCTTTATTCTCGGTTTCAGTCGACAAATTAACAGTTGATGCTTGCAGTTGACCGTTGAAGGTATGATCAGACAAGTGAAAGTTTGAGTGGACGTTTTTCCACCGGTTTGAGTAGGGTGTCAACAAAATTTTTTTAGGAAAACGGAAACGGAAAATTTTTTGCACTTGCCGGAAAACGAAAACAGAAACGGAAATTTTTTGCACTTGCCGGAAAACGGGACGGAAAACGGAAAAAAATTGCCTGCGGAAAGCGGAAAACGGAAATTTGACACCCTAGGTTTGAGAAAATAAGCGGCAGAGAAAAATGTCAACTGCTACTAATGTGGCAAGAGAGTTGAAAACGACAACGAACCTTGGCCGAAATTCTTGAGCATTTCGATCACGTGGTCGGGCTCGTACGTATAGCGGACGGCTGAACCCAACTCCTCCTCATATTTCCGCCCGGCCACGAAGTGCTGCGAAACAAATACGTTTTAAACGTTAAAAAACAGAGAAATAAACAAATTTGGGATCTAGTCGAGTCAAAAATAGGGGTTAACTGCCCCCCCCCCCCCACAACAAATAGGTAACATCCAGGGGTCATTTACACAAGTGACAGTAAGTAACAGGTTAATTCATAAATGGTGAGTAAACGTGTTGAAGCGATTCTGAGCAAAAATTCTCAAAATTCTCTTCAGATGCGATTGGGGGGGGGGTGTTCAGGGGATAGTAGTCAAAATATGGCCTCCGGGCTAAATAGATAGCTGGGCGTATTGGGGGAGGGCAACCCCTCCAACCCCCACGGCAGACCCCGCCCGTCACTTCTCACCCCCACCCCTTGCACCTTAATATCGTTCCTCAACTCCTGCACGAGTCTGTCTGGGGCGGTGGCGACCCTCTCCGATCGCATGTGCAGACTGCGCGCCAGCGCCGACCGTTCGTCCAGCAGACGGCCCCCGTCCGCCCGACACCGGGCCAGGTCCGACTGCAGTTGCAGCTCGCGCTCGTCCAGCACAGACCGCAGTTCCTGTGGGGGTCACTTAGGGGTTATTGTTCTGGGGGGGGGGGGGGTTGTTTGGGGGTTTTTGTTCTGGGGGGGGGGGGTTGGTTGTTTGGGGGTTATTGTTCTGGGGGGTTGTTGGGGGGGGGGCTTTGAAGTTCTAAGGAAAATTCCTGGTCCTTTAAGTAAAAACTTGATCGGGATTGGATTTTTGAAATTTTTGAAAATTTTGAAATTGGATCGGGATCTCGTTTTAAGCCTACATTGAAGCGGCTAGGGCCCATTCCGCATCAAAGCCCATTCCGCATGTAGACCCCTTATAGACACATTAAACACACTGCAGGGGTAACACCACCCAAACCGCCCAGCTATATATCTATCCGCGCGCAAATTTTTTTGGCTACATTCCCCTGAACACCCCCCCCACCTGCAAATTGCCTACCTATCTAGCTATCTGGAGCGCTTTTGAGCAATTTTACCCTTATTTTCACCAAAATTCCCCAATTTTCATACTTCTTATAGATTTTCACCTTCCAAATAACTAGGTCATGTGTTTTATCACCTATTTTCAACATGCCAGGTATAATTAAATGTTCCGGGCCAACATGCGGGATGGGTTTACATGTGGAATAGTGCACTGCCCATTGAAGCAATTCGCATTAGGTCAAACTTTTGTCCTTAAACAGTTTCTAATGAGATTACCGTTTTTTTTCCGCACCAAAGCATAACTAAAAATTCCAGCGTGTGGTGCCCCGAACCCTGTAAAGTGTAAAGCCATGTAAAGTATCAAAGGTCAAGTAAAATGTCAATCACAACAAAAAGAAGATATTTTATTACTGAACTTTGCATGACAATCAACAAATTTTGTATGACATTTGACACTCGACTAGACTTTGTTGGTGAACGACAAAGTTGGTTCAAACTGACGTGGAAAGATCTTTTAATCCTATCGTTGGCGCGGGCGATCTCTTGGTCGAAACGGGAGCGCACCATCTCGATTACGGCGTCGTGTTTGGATAGATTTTTCACCTCGCGAGCCACGGCTGAAAACAATGTAAACATGAATGGCAAAAGGAAAGTTTTGATCACGAGCATAAAAATTTTGACGGCATCAATTACGCGAAAGGCATAGCGTTGCAAACAATTCAATACATGGCACTCTCAACAACCCCATAAAGACCCTGTGCCTCTGTGCATGTAAACCCGGCGCGCATGTAGGGAGACCAACATGCGTGTCGGCTTTACATGCACAGAAGGCCTACGTCTGAATGCCAAACCTTTTTTCCTCGCAGCCGGATCATTGACATACTCATCATGGTGCGGCTCGTGCTGCGACTGCACGTGCTGCTGCGACTGCACGTGCTGCTGCGACTGCACATGTTGCTGCGACTGCACGTGCTGCTGCGACTGCACGTGCTGCTGCGACTGCACGTGCTGCTGCGACTGCACATGTTGCTGCGACTGCACATGCTGCTGCTGCTGCCGCGGCGCCGGCTCATGATGCTGCGACTGCACGTGCTGCTGCCCGTTGGTGCGCGCCGCGGTCTCGGCGGAGACTTTGCCCGCCGAGGGCGCACCCCTGGGCGGCAGGGGCGGCGCGGCGGTGCCGTTGAGCGGCAGGAAATCAGTGGGCGGCGGCGCCGCAGCGGCCGTTTGCGTGGGCCGGCCCGTGCCCACTGGCGGCGGCGGCACGTACCCGTTGGTGTGCGGCAGCGGCGAGATGGACGACACCTGCCAACGTTTTGTTTTTTGTCAAAGCACAGAAACGTTTGTTTTCAAAAACAGCCAAATTTGTAATTTTATCCGGAAAAGAACCAAATTGGCAAGTCACTGACATCCGGGACGCTTTCGACCCCATTCAACAAAACATATTCATCAAAAGCAAACCCCTAAAAAAGGCGAACCGTGCTGGCCGCATCCAGTAGCCCATTAGCCACGGGCGTCCTGTCCCCATCGGGACCCAGTCCGACACGAAGCCCTCCCTTGTCCCCGTGGTCGGCATGGGCCTCGCCGACGCCGCCGCCCGCCGCATTCTGCTGCCTGCCGCGTCTGTTGCGCGCCGACGACGATTGCCACGCGTTCAGCACTGACTCGGCGTTGTCTGCGGTGTTTTTTATTTAGTTTGATTTGAGTTGGGGTGGATTTGGCCTAGACACTAGCGAGATCGAGTTTATCGTTTGAAAATACATACATCGGTTTTGGACGCATTTTAGTTTAGCAGAATGAGTTGTCTGTCAACTGCAGTCGACCGATATTAAAAATAACTTATTCTGGTAAACTCAAATACGTTAAAACCTAATTAATTAATTTTTAGTAAACAATTTTTCCGAAATTTTGATAGAAAATTTACCGTTACCGGGTTTTATGATTTTTGGCGGGCTGTTGTTGAAAAATGTTCCAAAACCATCACAAGGAATTTTTATCACACACGTTGTTAACGATGTCTATATTAATGATGAACGATTGAAATACATTGTGTCCCATTACGTACACATTTACGTACATTCATCAGACACATATTACATAAATATTTACATTCTGTTACATTTACGCAGAATTTCCTCGCACGTTTTTGCAAGTTACATTTTGAATTGGCGTTTCACACCCCCACAAAAATGGCATTCCGCAAAACACACACACGTAAAAACTACACGAATCGATTAACGGTTGAAAATGAGTTTTCGCCGCGGAAATACTTTAGAATATAAATATTTATCCTACATAAATGGAAGGGCACGGCGAGGCAGCACCAAGGTCAAAAATTTGGCAATTGCCACACTGACACAGCGCCATCTGAACATTTACATGGTGGTTCACACCTTGACCCTTCAGTTCACACACTAGTTGACAATGATATCGGGTGTCAACTGGGCCGACTGGTTTCCATTCACATTTTAGTTGCTGGGAACCATGTCCAAATGCATATTATCAATTCATTTGTGTCAATGGGCCCCCACACACTGATGTCAACAGAATTCGTGTCAACTGAATGTCAACTGAATTTAAGTGATACTGTGATTTCAACTTATCTATCTGATAGAGCATAGTTAATTTTACATCATGACACTTCATTTTCATTGTTCCTGTTAAGTGTGATGCTTTTTACAAACTTCTTGTTTTATTCAATTGACACTGAGTTGACGCGAATTTGCGATGTCAACTAGTGTGTGTGGGCCCATTGTCGCATGTGCACTTGAAAATTTTCCTGCGACCCGTCAACTAAAATCCGAATTGACATGCAAAACAGTTGACACACCAGTTGGTACCAATATGAGTAAAATATGCATGCTGAACTGACCGCACTCACACTAATTCACGAATCACAACCGAAATTTTGAAAACTGATATATCAGATTGAATTCACCGGAATGAGGAGTCGGTCAACTAACGTCTGATGGAGATGGAAAATTATTCATGCGGGTAAACTAAAATCTGGTGACAAAAGATTTGACCAAAATTTCGGCAGTAAACTGGGGTGGCCACTTTTTTGTCCACAAACATTACTTAAATATTATTATTACGAGTTGTTCAAAACACTTCTCCGAACAGTTGTGACTTTGCGTCGTCAAATGAGTGAGCCAAAAAGTTTGCGTGAAACACGAAAAATCGCTAAAAATAGGTATAGAAAAACAAATATAACTTACAAATAAAATCTAAAATAGGAATTAAAAGATTCTTATCCCAAAGTACACACGAAAACCGTTATGGGAGAAAAAATTGCCCCCGTCGCAGCCAAACTTCTCAAACATCATAAAGAGACATTCATTGCATTCACATTCCTGCACATTTTGGTACACTGCGCGCAAATACAAACATCACACCAAATCATGTACTCTGAATTAGTGCTGGAAAGGTGCCAAGTTCCATTTAGAAACCTGGTGGCAATCCCAAGCCCTGTAAAGTGTAAAGTAAAGTGTCAAATGTAAAGTCAAATGCAAAGTAAACTGTCAAGTGTAAAGTCAAATGCAAAGTAAACTGTCAAGTGTAAAGTCAAATGCAAAGTAAACTGTCAATTGTCATGCAAAGTTCAGTAATAAAATCTTTTCTTTTTTGTTTTGATTGACAGTTTACTTTGCATTTGACTTTACATTTGACACTTTACTTTACACTTTACAGGGCTTGGGACTGCCCCCATATGGAAAGGGCAACATGGGCCCACACACACTAGTTGGCATCAAAATTCAACTCAATTTTGGTGATAACTTTCCTTTTTTTCTAAATTATGTGATTTCAACTTTCCAAGTGAGCAGAGCGTAGTGATAGAGCGTGATTAATTTTATACTGTGACAATTAATTTTCATTGTTTCTATAATGTGTGATGCTTTTAGACAAATTTTTGGGTTATCGTTGGCATTCAGTTGACTCGAATTTGCGACGCCAACTAGTGTGTGTGGGCTAGGGTTGGCCGATGTTTTTTTCAAACGTTTTTTTAAATTAAAAAAACACGATGTCCGAAACGTTTAAAAAAACATCAGCCGTAATTTTTAGTACTAGGTAAGCACTAGGCGATTTGCAATTTTTTTGCGCACAAGCGCGCAATTTCACACATAAATTGACATTGGTGGTTGTTTTCATTGGTTTTGTATCATTTTTAGTATCAAAGCATCCACTTATATGTGCTACCATGGGTTAATAAGCTGTCATATGTTGCTGTAGTATATAATATTGAGGTAATGTGCTTCCATGTACCCCCACAGTGTGTAACATCACTCCCAAAGTAACAACATCCTTTTATAACCTTGTTTGATCA
Source organism: Sphaerolaimus hirsutus (assembly GCA_964036195.1). Taxonomy (NCBI): domain Eukaryota; kingdom Metazoa; phylum Nematoda; class Chromadorea; order Monhysterida; family Sphaerolaimidae; genus Sphaerolaimus; species Sphaerolaimus hirsutus. Next base: position 22,829,707 of record OZ038458.1, on the reverse strand, counting down.
CTATTCCCTGCCAAACTTTACTTGAAGTCAAGAACATTTGACTATAAGGCGATATACGAACATATACCATGGCTCCACAGACATTATATGGTCATATACCACATAAAAGAGTATTGCCACTTTTCTCATATATCTACCTATATATGTTGACACAAGGCCATATCTGGGAGCTTTGAAAGATACATGGAGTTGAAAAAAAGGTTTTTTCCAACCCTAGTGTGGGCTCAATGACGTCTATTTTTTAAGATTATTATTGTGAAATGACGCCACGCCAGGAAAAACGGACAAGGAGAGTCATTCGAAAAATTGGCGCCAAGCGCCACAAAAAACGTCAAGCTCAAATGGCGCCAGCGCCATGGCGGCATTAAATCACCACTCGGAATGGCCAATTTACCGTGGCCCCATTGAAAAGTAAATAAATAAATGCACTGAACACACAAATACAGATATTTGAAGAAGACATCCCAAAAAGTTGTGCGCAAACTGAATTGAATGGAATTTATGTGGTAGAGTTTCCATTTTGAATGATCTCGTTATTGAAATATTTGATAAATTTTTTTATATGATTACATGCAGAGTTTGATGCAGGGGGTTATCCCCCCCCCCCGTCACCCAGCTATCCGGTGGCAATTTTTTTCGCTACTATCCCCTGAACCAGGGCCGTATCCAGGGGGGGGGGCGGGGGGGGGGGGGCTGCAGCCCCCCCCCCTTCCGGGTGAGACATGAAAAACGCAGGAAAATACTACTTTCGGTATCAATTTTTGAGGTATTTGTAAAAAATTTTGCGCGCAAGCGCGCATATTCAACCACACAAGCGGTATTTTCAGTAAATCAGTTGCTTTAGTCCAAACTCCATGTGAAATGGACTCAATTTTGTGCCTGCTGCACTATATGTATGTATTTTTACATACATATACAGCGGTTCTAAGCGCCAGCGCCAACGCCAATGACGCCATGGTGTGACGCCTATGTATGGCGCTGGCGCCAAAACGCCATTCCGCGTCTGTGTAGGGAAAATTTTAGGGGGGGGCTCAGCCCCCCCCCCCCTCGCCGGGTTCCGTAAACAAGCAGCCCCCCCCGCTCAAAAATCCTGGATACGTCCCTGCCCTGAACCCAAGAACTCAAATCGCCAAGCTTTCTAGCTATCCGGAGCGATTTTTGACAAATTTTACACCAATTCTTGCTCAAAATCGCGAATTTTCATGACGTTTTGCCCATTTTCACGTTTCCCCATTTTCAAAATCACTAGTTCATGTGTCTTATTGCCTATTTTCACGTTCATGTTTCTTTTTGTTAATGTTCATTTTTCTAGTCAACTTGAAACCTGACGTTCATCAATGGTGCCGTTCTATTAAAGTGCCGTTATATTGGAGGCTGCCATTCTATTTTTTCCACCACTGTTTCACACATTTTTAATTTGAACATAGTATTTTTAATGAAACATTATTCTAATACGCTGTTCTATTAGAAGAGATACGGTATTACTTTCAGTGTTCACAAAGAAAGTTTTCATGCAAAGATGGCAGAATTCTCCATGCCGAGAGTAAACAGAAAACGCGAATTTTCGAACACACAAACAGCAAAGTATGTCCGGACCACCGGTTGTGTAAATAGGATATTTGTGCCCGCATTCCACGCTTTATACATATTTATATACTGGTGCACAGATGATTAAACCGAATAAACAGGTAATTGCGTTCATTGTTGTGGAATAGAATGGATATTTTTTGTTTGATCTGATGAAAAAGATTTTATTTAAGTACGGTCAGAACCAGAGTCCAGCAGACATAAATTTTATCCATATTTTCGTATATATAGAAAAATACACCTATTTTTTAAGCCATTTTTCTCATTTTCTACCTTCTTAACCTGAAAAGGCTCATATATTGGACCCCTCCCACACCAATTTTTGTTATATTCAGATATCCATCCCTCCAGAGCAGCGATTTGCTATATATCCACACCAACCCCCCCCCCCCCCGGGGGAGAAAAACTAGAATAGCTTGACGCTTTCACACACATGTCCTGTTAACAAACGACATGTTTTGCACTCAATAATACAATCAAATTAACTTAAACACAAATAAATAGCTGTTTTAACGCCTGAAACTCAACACAACTGCACATGCATAAACAAACAGCCCCCCCCACTTCATAAATATCTATCAAACCAGCGCGCAATTAAATATTCAGCCACAAAGGATATCACACCAAGCCACGTTATTTCCGATATCAGACAATAGTCGAGGCAAACACTATTTACCCAGTGCCCTACAAACACAGGTGTAAGCATGGATCCATATATTCGATCCGTGTATTGCGTTTCTGTGGCGTGATATTGCCCGGCAACAGGCAACCCACCCTTTGGGCAGGACTGATAGGAAGTGAAATGTGTTTTAAAGGGGTGTTCTGAAAGTAGTGGGATGGTTGGGTTTGCAGAAATGGATTATTGGGATGTTTGTGAAATGACAATAGAGGAAGAGTTATGTTACAACAAAGTGGTTTGTATGTTATAAATGTGAAAAACATAAGCATTTCTACATTGGCCCCGCGCATGCTAGTTGACATTGACACCAAATGTCAACTGGTTCCCAGCCCAATTCAAAGGTTGTATTGGGCCCACACACAGTAGTTGACATCACAAATTTGTGTCAATTCAATGTCAGCTAAATAACACAAAAAGATTTTTAAAGCAGCAGACTAAACAGAATTGATGCAAATTAAGTGTCATTATGTAAAATTAACTATGCTCTATCATATAGGAAAGTTGAAATCACATAATTCACAAAAATTTAGTTGACACAAGGTCAGTTGACATCCAGCGTATGTGGCGCCATTTGAACGTCATTCGTCGGATCATCAGCAAGCTTTGTACGGGATGGGAACCAGTTGACGTTTGATGTCAATGTCAACTAGCGTGGGGGGCCATTAAGACGTATAAGTTTTGTCCAAAATGCATTTCCAGTACAGTTCAACTGGAAATCGCTTTTCAGTATGGTGTTTGGGACTTTTTTTTGTTTTTGGGATTGAAGTTTTGAGATCAGGATTAATGTTTTTTATTTTGATCATCGGGATTGGGTCTATTGTCAAAGTTCTGGCATTGATAGGGTTTCCTCTAATTTTTATCACCAAAAGGTCTAAAAACACACTTCGCAGGGCTCTGTAAACAAAAATCACACACTGGATACGTCCCTGTCTGGGATGTCAGGGATGAACCCCCAAAAGAAAACAACACCAGACAACAAAACTCATGTACCAAAAATATGATTATTGTATAAGATTATATCCCATAATGAGGCTCAGTAAAAATCCGTCATCCCACCACTTTCAGAACAGATACAACAGACGATACAGCTGAGTACCAGCCAGGCTAGGGTTCAAACTGGATCGACTTTTCGGGATCGGGAGTAGGGTTCAAACGGGACCGCGGTCCCGGTACATGGTTCGGCAAAAAGTCGGGACTGGGGCGGTCCCGGTCCCGACACCCCAGTCCCGGTCCCGGTCCCGACAATTCAAAAAACCCAGTCCCGGTCCCGGTCCTGGTCCGGACCACCCAGTCCCGGTCCCGGTCCCGGTCCGGGAATTTTGTAGTGGTCCCGACAATGGATGAAGAATAACATATTGTTTATGACCTTTTGAAAAATTTGCCAGAAATGGCACTTTTCTAAAGATAATATTTATATAAAATATTAATACATAATTAGATAATACAAAATATTTATAGGTATATAAATATACCTAGATAGTAAACATTGGCGCCAATGCCAGCGCCAATACTGCCATGGCGTTGGCGCCTACAAATGGCTCTATTTCTTAACTATAGGGCCAAAATTTAGGGGGGGCATTACTTGAATAATGTGATAAGAAAAGGCTAATACATTGAGCGTGGTCCTTCACACAGTGGAGGTGTGTGGAACAACATTGGCTGGATATCACGTACCAACAAGGTTCAAACAAGACCGCGGTGCTGGTACATGGTTCGGCAAATCCTAGTCCCGGTCCCGACCCCTCAGTCCCGGTCCCGGTCCCGACAATTGAAAAAAGCCAGTCCCGGTCCCGGACCCGGTCCCGACCCCCCAGTCCCGGTCCCGGTCCCGGTATTAGAAAATTTCTGGTCCCGGTCCCGGTCCGAAAAACTGGTCCCGTTTGAACCCTTATCGGGAGTGGTTTTCCAGTTTCGGGATCAGGATTCATTTTTTTGAGATTTAGGGTTCGGGATAGAGGTTTCGGGACCAGGTCGGCACTGGGGTGCCAACTTTCCATTTTCCCTTTCTGCAGGCAAAATTTACATTTCCGTTTCAGTTTCAGTTTTCCGGTCGCAAATATTTTTTTCATTTCCATTTCCATTTTCCGGCTGATAATTTTTTCCTTTTCCGTTTTTCCGTCCCATTTTCCCTTTTCCGGCTATATTTTCTGTTTGTTTTTAAAAACCATTTTCCGGCTCAATTTCCCATTTTTCCATTTTTTGGCTCAACTTTCTGTTAGGGTTCAAACGATATGACTTTTCGATATCGATATTCGATATTTTTTCAAAATTTTCGATGTCGATATTCGATATTTTTTTCTGAAACTCGATATTCGATATCGATACGATATAGAACCTCGATATCGATATTCGATATTGAAAAATGGTCGATATTAGATATTCGACATTCGATATTGCGATATGCTTTTGGTATAGCAAGGCATATTTCAAGTGGCATATTGTATTTCCATGTGGTTGCACACATGTTTAATCATCTTTAATTTTTAATTTTATTTCGGGATTCGGGATCGCGATACCGTTTGAACCCTAGCTTATATTTATTATTTATGTGCAATGTTGTGTACTTGGGCGGCATCAGGCAGGCTTAATTGCATATAATATGGATGAACAGACAAATATCAATTAAACTATATATTATTAAATTAAATAGTGAGTATGAATGGAGCCTTCATAAAATCATAAACATGATAAATAATGATGAACACAGAAATGGCCCCATTTCCAAAAAAAAGAAATCACGCTGTTTTTTTCACACGAATATCGCGGCAAAAATATTGAATAACAGCAGGGACGTATCCAGGATTTTTGAGCGGGGGGGGGGCTGTTTGTTTACGGAGCCTCGCGAACGGGGGGGGCTCACCCCCCCCCCCCCCCCCTAAAATTTTGTCTACAGTGTGACGGAATGGCGCCATGGCGCTGGCGCCATTCGTAGGCGCCACGCCATGGCGCCATTGGCGTTGGCGATGGCGCCAAGAGCCGCTGTATATGTATGTAAATATACATACCGTATTTCCTCGAAATACCCCCCCCCCTCTCGGGACCACTATGAAACAATCACCCCCCCTCGAAATACCCCCCCCCAAATTGAGTGTAAAGGGAACGTACATGACATATACTGCAGTTTGTGTTCTGTGTACTGCAGAACACACGTTAAAACAATGTCGGTGTCACGTTAGAACAGTGTACATACCATCTACATACTAATATTAGTCTACAGAACCTTATAAATGGCGGTTTTTGTTGCATTTTTCGACGTCTGCGTACGTTTCAGACGACTATTTCGTACTTGGTTTTCAAAAATTTTCTTGTGAAATAATAACCCCCCCCCTCGAAATACCCACCCCCTCGTTTAACCCCCCCCCCTCTCGGGACCACTATGAAACAATCAACCCCCGGGGGGTATTTCGAGGAAATACGGTATATACACAGCGGCAGGCACACAGAGGTGGCATTTTCAGCGATATGCGCGTGCAGAGGTCGATCCGCTGAAAACACCTTATATGTTAATTATGATTGCGCGCTTGCGCGCAAAAAATTTTATGGGTACCTTTTAAATTCCACCCCAAAATCGCATTTTCAGGGAGTTTTCTGGTCTCACCCCGGGAAGGGGGGGGGGGGGCTGCCCCCCCCCTGGATACGTCCTTGAATAACAGTAACAACTAAACACTTTCCCGGTCACGTCAGGCACCCTGTTTTTTATCATTCTTCTGACACTCTATCTCCAGTTCTAGGGCGCGCCAGAAGCTGAAACTTGGGGGAGGTATTGGTGCAACCCCCCTCTACTTCGCATGAATTTGGGGGGTCGCGGCGACCCCTCTAAGGGTGGGTCACCCTAAATGCACACTTTTTTGGCTTTTATTGTGTCCCACAGCAGGTCCGGCACCCGCTGATTTCTGACCTGTTGGAGGGGTATGAATCTAAAATTTTGGGGATGTGTTACCAACACCACTCCCCTACTATACACTATTCAATAATGTGAGATAAATGTGAAAAATTTCTAAAAAATTATGTTATTCTCTTAAAAAACACCACTCTCCAATAGATGGATGGCAAAAAATACACTTTTTGGAACTTTTTTATTAGACAATTGAATAGCTGATTTACGATAGTTAAAAGGGAACGGTTTGATGTTTAAAGTTATGTAAAGAACCATACCTCTAAAATGCATTCATTGCAAAATTTACTTGGGGGGAATTTCAAAGTGTAAATTTTGTAAATTTTTGTTCCTGCAATGATGTCATTATGATGTCATAAAATTCGCCCTAAGTAAATTTTGCAATGCAGGCATTTTAGAGGTATGGTTCTTTACATAACTTTAAACATCAATCCCTTCCCTTTAAAGTATCGCAAACCATCTCTTCAAGTGTCTCATAAAAAAGTTCCAAAAAGTGAATTTTTTGTCATCCATCTATTCGGGAGTGGGGTTTTTTTGGAGAAATTTTTCACATTAATATCACATTATTGAATAGTGTATAGTAGGGGCGTGGTGTTGGTAACACACACCCAACGTTTTAGATTTATACCCCTCCCACAGCTCAGAAATCAGCAGATGCCGGACCTGCTGTTAGACACAAAAAAAGCAAAAAAAAATTTTGCACTTAGGGCGACCCTCCCAGAGAGGGGTCGTCGCGACCCCTCCAATTCATGCGAAGTAGAGGGGGGTTGCGCCAATATCTCCCCCAAGTTTCAGCCTCTGGGGCGCCCTAGAACTGGGGATAGGATGTAAGAAGTAAAATCAAAAAATGGGTGCCGGACCTGACCGGGAAGGTGTTTACAATCACACAGTGACAAAATTAAGACCCTGCATCGAATATATCGCCGTCAATAAAAATTTACCACAAGCATCACCCCAACTAAGGATGGCCGGTTTTTTTCAAAGGTTTAAAAACGTTGTTTTAAAAATCCAGGTCAATGAAACGCTTTTTTCCATCCCTACCACCAACCGACCTTCATGAAAGGCCTGCACGGTGCGCTCCACGTCCATGTCGAACGCGTGCAGGGCCATGATGATGTCGGCGTTGGTGGGCGTGCCGGACACGACGCACTCGCGCACCCGCTGCACCTGGGTGGGCGCATGTTCATGTCAATTGGTTGCAAGGACGTACGCAGGGGGGGAGGGGGGGGCGGCCGCCCCCCCCCCGGTTCCCGGGTCGAACAGAAAAATTTGCCAGAAATGGCACTTTTCTGAGGCGAACTTGTAGGCACTTTAAAATTTTTTTGCGCGCAAGCGCGCAAATCCCCACCCCTTTCTTAAATATGTCGTTTCAGGCGTCAAATTGCACTAGAAAAGTGTCCAACAGTGCCAAAAGCGGACCTAGTACCATATATAGGTATAAATAGATATCTAGATGCCTATACTGGCATGGCGCTGGCGCCTACAAATGGCGCCAGCGCCATGGCTCTATTCCTTTACTATAGGGCAAAATTTTAGGGGGGGGGGCGCCCCCCCGTTCGCCGGGCTCCGTATAGAATCCGCCCCCCCCGCTCAAAAATCCTGCGTACGTCCCTGATTAGTTGGCGTCAAAAGCTTTTATTTTTAACTGCATTGAAAACTTTAGTACTTAGTATTTTGCAATTTTTGCGCTTATTTTGAATTTATATTTTTCAATGATGACGTCATGGTGGAGTGTTACCTTCAGAAGCTAGCATAGCATGCGGTCGACCCGGTTCTAACCAACCTTTTCATCCAGTACCCGTTTCTCATGGCCCAAATCGTCGCTCATATCATTCCGACCCGATTTCCGGTTCCGATTCTTATTCCGGTTCCGCTTGTGGGTAGCGGAATTTGATCCACCGGCCGCCATTGTGTTGAATGCACCTGTAAGGTATTGTATTTTCAGAACAGAAATTACTAAAATCTGTATTTACACTTTTTAAATTTCTACGCAGAATTTTTTCAAATGTCATAAAATGTTTCAAAATGCTTTTTATATGTCAAAATGTAACAAATGTATTTATGACGTCAAGTGACAAGTTGAAAATTTGACAATTTCGCCATGGAAGTTCAAGGCCAAGGGGATAAAAATCAAGACCTATTTAATGAACATGAATATAAAAACTACACATCGATAAACGATCATTTGTGACGTCCTAAAAATAAATAAAAGAGCGATAAAAATCACAAATTCAAGTGATTTTCCACCAGTTTATTCAGTGTTTGCGAGCAGAAATGATCGTGAATGAAGTGTGGGGTCGGTTGCGTGGGCGGCTGCATACAGCGTGTCAAGGAAAAAACGCAACCAATCAGAGTTCAATGAGGGCGGAGCTGGGGAAGCTCTGAAGGACAGTCAGCCTCAAAAGCACTATAAAAAACAACATTGTGAAAAAAATCCATGATGTATACAAAATAAATCAACTGTGTGGGAGCACATTGGCTGGATATTATGTACTACAGTAACAGGCTTATAATTACACAAAAGCATGAACAAATGAGAGCTTTTACACTAAAAATGCCTCAAAACCAATGAAAACAATCACCTATGTTAGTGTATATGTGAAATTGCACATTTGCATGCAAAAAAATCAAAATACTCAGTGCATGTATACCAGGAATTTTGCCTTTTGAAATAAAAAATTCAGTTTACACCATGATTTAAAAAATGAGATTTAAAAGAAAATCAAGGGCCATCCCTACTCAAGCTGTTAACATGGGTCTAAAAGCTCACATACTATGCTAGTCAAATTTTGAGTAAAGGTGGTTCCTGTCAGGGACGTAGCCAGGATTCTTGAGTGGGGGGCGGATTGTATACGGAGCCCGGCGAACGGGGGGGGGGGGGGGGCGGCGCCCCCCCCTAAAATTTTACCCCTGTTGTAGGGGAATGGCGCTGACGCCATTTGTTGGCATCACGCCATGGTGCCACTGGCATTGGCATTGGCGCCAAAACAGCAGTATATGTCTGTATTTTACAGGCATATTCAGTGACATGGACAGAAATTGAGTCCATTTTCACTGGCTTTTAGGCCGCGGAGACTGGTCAGCCAAAAATATATGTTGTGAAGGGAAAATGCGCGCTTGCGCGCAAAAATTTTTCAAACTGTCGACAAAATCGTCGTCTGAAAGTGCCATTTCTGGCACATTTTTTGGTCCGGCCCGGGAAGGGGGGGAGGCCGCCCCCCCGCCCCCCCCCCTGGCTACGTCCTTGGTTCCTGTATTATCTTGACACACAATGCACACCCATCTCACATATTCGATCAATGGGATCACATGGCATGTGGCGCCATCTGTGCATGGCGGCAGATTTCTCTTGTCCATTTCATTATCCCACATAAATGGTTTCGCAAATCCTGTTTACACGTTCATAAATTGAAAATATTACAGCGCACAACTTTCACATCCTCTCCTATACACATTCTGACAATTTTTATTGAAAATGCCTATGTGATGGAAAAATCATAACGAAGAAAGCTACCAGAAAAAGACCGTCTAATTAAACAACATTGAAACCACACTATTTACTAAAGCAACAATTCAAATTGTCCATGAAATTTTTCAATTCATATAATACGAATGTGCATACACATTTAACATCATCCACAGGGGGCGGGGGGGGTACAATTAGCTAGGGTTGGCCGATGTTTTTTTAAACGTTTTTTTTATTTAAAAAACGTTTTTTTTTAAAACATGACGTCCGAAATGTTGTTTTTTTTAAAAAAAACATCGGCCGGAATTTTTAGTACTATGCACTAGGTATTTTGCAAAATTTTTGCGCGCAATTTCACACACAAATTGACATTGGTGGTTGTTTTCATTGGTTTTGTTGCATTTTTAGTATCAAAACATCCATTTCTATGTGCTACCATGGGTGAATAAGCCGACATATGTTGCTGTAATATATAATATTGAAGTAATGTGCTTCCATGTACCTCCACAGTGTGTAACTTCACTCCCAAAGTAACAACCTCCTTTTATAACCTTGTTTGATCACCATTCCGTGCCAAACTTTACCTGAAGTCACGAACATTCAACTATAAGGCGATATACGAACGATATGTCGACGAAAAATGGATATTTTTGACACAAATCACCACTTATAATGCTATCCCATGGCTCCACAGCCATTATATGGTCATATTTAACATCACAGAGTATTGTCAGTGTCTGATATACCTATATATGTTGACACTAGGTCATATCTGGGAGCTTTTAAAAAAAACGTTTTTTTTTTTTTTAAACGGTTTTTTTTTAAAAAAACATCGAGTTAAAAAAAACGTTTTTTTTCCAACCCTACAATTAGCAATTGAAAAATAGCGATTGTGAGCGAAAATTGTGGTATAGTTTCTCAAAAATAGCTTCAGATAGGTAGATAGCTGGCCGATTTAGGGGGGGGGGTCAGGGCAGGGCCGTATCCAGGGGGGGGCGGGGGGGGGGCTGCAGCCCCCCCCCTCCCGGGGCGAGACCAGAAAGTGACGGGAAATGCGACTTTTTCAACGTCAGCGTAAAAATTTTTGCGCGCAAGCGCGCATTCTTCACCAGACATTAAGGTATTATCATCAGATTTGCTCGATGTGGCTGCAAATCGTTGTAAATACACTCACTGTTGTGTTTTTCGCTGTTTTGTATGTATATTTACATACATATACAGCGTTCCATGGCGCTGACGGCAACGCCAATAGCGCCATGGCGTGGCGCCTACTAATGGCGCCAGCGCCATAGCGCCATTCCGCAACTATTTAGCTAAAATTTTAGGGGGGGGGGCTGAGCCCCCCCCCCCTCGCCGGCCTCCGTAAACAAGCAGCCCCCCCACTCAAAAATCCTGGATACGTCCCTGGGTCAGGGGATACTGATAGTAGCCCAACATTTTGCCTCTGGTATAGATAGATAGCTGGGCGGTTGGGGAGGGGGCAAAATTTTTTGAACTTGCCGGAAAACGGAAACGGTAAAATATTTGCACTTGCCGGAAAACAGAAAAATATTTGCCTGCGGAAAGCGGAAAACAGAAAGAATTTTGCCTGCGGAAAAGCGGAAACAGAAATTTTTTTGCACTTGCTGGAAAACGGAACGGAAAACGGAAAAAAGTTGCCCGCGGAAAGCGGAAAACAGAAATTTGACACCATACCCCCACCACCCCTTTCTACCCCTGGGCTTCGGATTTCAAAATTTTTTCGGGATCGGTTTGGAATTGGCTAAACAAACACGATTAAAACATCACACACACAAGGGAACGGCGCATTGTGCGCATGCAGTGCCCCGCGCAGGGCACACGCAAATCAAACGTGTGCATGCAAGCTGCGGCACCGGATTTCATGAGCATGTGTGCATGTGCTTCACGTGCGCTGTACAATCGCTGTTATTTAAGTTTGATCATTATGAGATGTCAAGGACGTAGACAGGGGAGCAGGGACGTATCCAGGATTTTTGAGCGGGGGGGGACTGCTTGTTTACGGGGGTCGGCGAACGGGGGGGGGGGCTCAGCCCCCCCCTAAAATGTTCCCTATATAGGGTCTGAAAGACGTTTTGGCGCTAGCGCCATACAAAGGCGCCATGCCATGGCGCTATTAGCGTTGGCGCCAGCGCCAGGAACCGCTTTATATGTATGTAATCATGGGCTATAACCGATCCGCTGAAAATACAACCCATGGGGATGAAATTGCGCGCATGCGCTCAAATTTTTTGAGAAACATCGAAAAATATATAGGAAAAGTGGCATTTTCCGGGACTTTTTAGGTCTCACCACGGGAGGGGGGGGGACTGCAGCCCCCCCCCGCCCTCCCTCAAGGACGTATCCAGGGGGGGGGGGCGGGGGGGGCTGCAGCCCCCCCCCGCTCGCGGGGTCGGACTTGGAAAACACGGGGAAAATCAACTTTTGGTAGCAATTGATAAGGTGTGGTGTAAAAAATTTTGCGCGCAAGCGCGCATTCGTCTATCTCGCAGAGGTATTATAGTAAATCGACCCTGTTAACGCAATTCCGTATTAAATACACTAAATGGCCGGCCTGTCGCTCTATATGTAGGTGTATTTACATACATAATAAGCGACTTTTGACGCCAGCGCCAACGCCAATGGCGCCATGGCGTGGCGCCTACGAATGGCGCCAGCGCCATGGCGCCATTCCCTCACTTTATAGGTAAAATTTTAGGGGGGGGGGGCTGAGCCCCCCCGTTCGCCGGGCTCCGTAAACAAGCAGCCCCCCCCCCGCTCAAAAATCCTGGATACGTCCCTGCCCTCCCCTGAATACGTCCTTGCAGGGGAGGGGGGTGACTTTTACTTTGATTTTAACCAATGCTCTTGATCGGTGATCAGAATTCATTATTTCAATCAAAAGTATGTGAAAATTCTTAGACAGGATATATTTAGGTATTTAGTTTGACTGAGAACACACAAATGTGAACACATCAATACACTTGCATAAAAAATCATTTGTTATGTCATTTCATAACAAAAATGCTCATTCATATAGGATCCCATGGGAGAGCTGTGGGTACAGAAACACAATAGAACACTTGTATACTTATCCAACACATTTTTGTACGTCTACAAAAGGGTACAAAAAGTACGTGCTGTGTCTATGCATATTTACAGAAGATATTTTTCAGGCATGCCTCATTTGCGGGCAGGAAATCAAGTTTCATGTGACAAAAATAGCTCTTTTGGGTTGACAGATGGGTGTTTTTCATCGTCAAAAAAAGTAAAATGTGATATTTAAACAAATTTATTATTATTATTTTTAAATATCAATGGGTTAAAAATTTTCCACGCTCAAATGTAAATAGTTAAACATGAATACTGGCTGATAATTTTCAACAGATTGGCATATTTTATTCAAAAACAAATTTATCGAGACATTTACTTGTACTTAAAAAAACTTTTTATTAAAAAAGCCCGAAACAACACTTTTGAAACCCAATACACGCAGCTGCCTTCCGGAACACTTATCTCAAACGGAAGTAAGAATGTCGGAAGTACAACCTTATCACCAAGGAAATACAATTCAAGTGTGTAAAACAAACAAAATTGATATTGCAATAATGTCGAATTCAGACGGGACATAAAAACGTTGTGAAAAACGTTTATTTACATCCCATCATTTACATATACCTATACTGAAAGGACGGTGTTTTGCACACAATGGTACCATAATTTAATGAATAAAGCCATGTGATAAATTGTGTCAGACATAAGACTGTCAGACAGTCATTTCGTGGTTAAACCATGGTATTATGGAGAAAGTTTAAAAAAAAATTTGGTTCAATATTCTAATGGGTGTTCAATATTCTAATGTATTCTAATATTCTAATTTCATGGAAAGTGTGCAGTCTGTAGACATCTGTAGCAATCTGTTACACCCATGTGAAATGTGGTGATAAAATGATAAGATCTTGTGCATCCGCATGAGCAAACATTTTGACTAGGACGCTGGATTTTGTGTTATTTTTGTCAGGTATTTGGTAATGTGTCAGATTAATATTGTATTTTTGTGCAAATAGATTCTCGATTCAAAATAACGTTTATAACAGGGCCGTATCCAGGGGGGGCGGGGGGGGGGCTGCAGCCTATCAGATTTCATCAGATTTGCTCCATGTGGCCGCAAATCGCTATAAATACACTCAATGTTGAACTTTTCGCTGTTTTGTATGTATATTTACATACATATACAGCATTCCATGGTGCTGGCGCCAACGCCAATGGCGCGGTGCCTACTAATGGCGCCAGTGCCATGGCGCCATTCAGCCACTATGTAGCTAAAATTTTCGGGGGGGGGGCCCTCGCCGGCCTCCGTAAACAAGCACAAGCAGCCCCCCCCCCGCTCAAAAATCCTGGATACGTCCCTGGTTTATAACATATATCACTTTTAATGAATTCCCCTAAGTCCCAAAATTCTGAGACATCTGTGGCCGTGGCAGCGTTTTTCAACACTAAATAATGTTCAATCGATAAATACATCGATATTATGCATAAAATATCGATGATTTTGAAATTCAAAGTCTGTTCTAGAATATCGATATCCAACTCCGATTCAGTTGCAATCAAAGCACTTTTGCGATGACAAAATATATTGCTCCCTCAGAAAACAAACATTTAGACAGATCTGCACATGATCCATGAAACAAAAATAGTTTTGAATTCAAAATACAGATGCACAGGCGAAAAATTTAGCCATTTTCATGTGATTAGGAATGATCTATGTTGTTAGAAACCGTTGTGTTTAAGTTTTTTTGGTCTTGTCATGTAATTTGTGTAGTTTCGGGCACCGTTTGAGGCACAGACATGCGGAATTTTCCTATGAGCACGTAACCTGACCTGTCAAATCTAAAATAATCTGTCAATTTGAAAACCAAATAAACCAAAATAAACTTAACAGCAAGTCAGTTTTTAACAGCATAGACCATTGTTCATGTACAGATCTGTCAAAATGTTTTTAAAGGAGAAATATCCACGCATGTTCACCGCATCCAAACGGTTTGAATTTTTTTTTAAAAATTACAAAATGCGAAACTAATGAAGGCATTCGAATATGCATTTCTATCAGTAAATAGGTCCAAAAGTAGTTATCATGGAAATTACTGTTGAAATTCGGTTGAAAAATAGTCTGTACACGGAAACAAATGTCCCGAGTGACGCTTCAAGTCATTGCTATGAAATGAATAAGTAAAACAGAATGTAAACTTAAATACATAAAAAACACTTCAGGAGCTAAAAACACCCGTATGTATAATTACGTCAAGTGAAAAGTAAAAGGAACATGGGAGATCAACATAATATCATGGTACATATTATTACATCCGACTAAGCAAACGCTAATTACCGAGTACTAATTAACCACCCATATGGTTAAAAATAAAAAAAAAACTTTTTTAGAAAATCACTCACCAGTAGCCATGACGACTATTTCAGCGGATAAAATCGGCCAGAAAAAGCGCCCCAGTTGACGGAAACGTAAATAATCGTCGTATTTAGATTTTCGCGAATAAGTCAACCCTTCAGTACGCGGACAGTACACGTCGAACTTTTTGCAACAGTGAAAAAAATCGATCCGTCAACTTTTCGGATCCAAAATAAGTTTGCTGCGGGAAAAATGGAACCTGGAAAATAATATGAAACATTGCGTTGTGGTCACAAACAAATTCTTGTGCAGGAAAACGTGTAAGCGGCAGCTGTCGCCACGCAAAAACAACGACATAGAAAAACGAAAACTTGGGTCAGATTGAGAGGAAACAGTCGTTCTATTTTTCCGGAAAGTGTCTTTTTGTGTGCAATTTTTAGTTTGCGTGAAAGTTGTGAATGGTTTGATCAATTTTTTTCGAATGACTTTTGTAGCAATTGACAGTTTATTGTAATGGATAATTGAAATCTTCAGTTATTCTTATCTAGTAAAACTGTACTAAATAATTTATACACAATTCATAGGAAACCTATATATTATAAACGTAAGAAATCTGAGTGTTGTGTTTTATAATTTTTATGCTACAAATGTACAAAAACTCATCTAATTTCCTGCAATTTATAAATTCCGTAGAATTGTTTTAAATAGCAGTTGAATCTATCACAGTTGTGATCGTTGTTACCATCGAAAAATCTTCACAAATCAAAACGACGTCATTACCAACAACTATAAAAAGTTCGAAAATAAAATAAATATCTTTGGCACTCGTCCAAAACCGGCTAAATTTCGTGATGTCACAAATGGACGTGATCGGGATGGTGTATGCGGCCACAGTTTTCGCTGGAGGCTTTATAGGGTACCTGAAAGCTGGTTAGTCGATTTTGTACTCTCTACACATTTTTGTTTGAATGAGGGCGGGGCTGGTGAATTTGTTTATTCCACACAACGCAGCCGATCAGGAGCCGCTCCCAGAATTTGTACAGTGCTGTAAGAATTTCAAATATCATGCAAAATTCCCTGACAAAATGCAGACCCATTTTACATGACTTCTGATACTTTGCATGACATTTTACATTTGACAAGGCTTTTTTCAGGATGTTGTAGTGGCACCAGGAATCCCACGTTGATTTATTTATGAAATCCCACCTATTTATTTGGTTATTGTACCGCTGGTCCGCTGGTACAGCGACTTAAATTATTATCCATTTTTGCACATCTTTTATCCATTAAGCCATTTGATTAAACACATTTTTTGGGCAATTCACCTTCAAATTCTACCATAACCCTTGAATTGTATCCCCCTCACAGGAAGTAAACCATCTCTCGCCGCTGGTGCTGCGTTCGGTTTAGTAGCGGGTGCCGCTGCCGCCTATAACAATGATGCTCTCATGCTCGGTCAGTTGATTGGTAGACTCCGCCTATTTTATACGGGAAGGCTAATTATTTATTTACATAAAAGTCTTCACGAATGTAAAAATTTAAGAGTGAAAGTGGTAATACACAATGTCGCACTGTACTTTGAGATGTTCACTTCTGCATTCGGACGTTTTTGGTTGCGCAATTGTGAAAATGATATTATAAAAAATGTCGTGATTAAAAAAATAAAGCGGCAATGTCGCGGAAAAATAAAAGGAACTTGTAATCCTTCGCTCAATTTACATCAGGACCTAAAATTGTCAAATTTATTAGAACTTCTCAGGGGTCTCGAATGGGGGGGGGGCGCCCAGCTATCTATCTATCCCGGAGGCCGCTCAGCTATCTATCTATCCCGGAGGCAAAATTTTGGGCTACTACCCCCTAAACCACCCCCCAAATCGCCCAGCTATCTACCTATCTGGAACGATTTTTCAGAAACTATACCCCAATTTTCGCTCAAAATCGCTATTTTTCATACCTATATACAAGGACGTAGCCAGGGGGGGGGCGGGGGGGGGGGGGCGGCCGCCCCCCCCCCATTCCTGGGCCGGACAAAAAAATGTGACAGAAATGGCACTTCCAGAACACATTTTTGTCGCAGTTTTAAAAAATTTTGCGCGCAAGCGCGCATCTTACCGTCACACAACATATATTTTGTGTTGACCAGTATCCGCGGCCTCAAAACCAGTAAAAAACCCAAATTCCTGTCCGTGTCGCTGTATATGCCTGTAAGAAACAGACATATACAGCTGTTTTGGCGCCAATGCCAACGCCAGTGGCGCCATGGCGTCACGCCTATGAATGGCGCCAGCGCCATGGCGCCATTCCCTTACTACAGAGGCAAAATTTCAGGGGGGGGGGGGCGCCGCCCCCCCGTTCGCCGGGCTCCGTATACAATCCGCCCCCCCCGCTCCAAAATCCTGGCTACGTCCCTGCCTATATATATATATTCACCTACAAAATCACTAGTTCATGCGTCTAACTGCCTATTTTGAGCTATTTTAAGTACTATATGCTCTTGTATACTCATTTTGAGCTATTTTACACCTACTTTTAGCGATTTTTCTCCCTTTTCCTCCTTATGCCCCGAAAAAGCCTATATATCGAACCACCACAACCCCCCAAACCCCCCCCCCCAACCCCCCCAGAAAATTTTTCAGCTATCTATCCCTCCGGAGGAGCGATTTGCTATCTATCCAACCACTCGGCGGGTCAAAATTCAAGATACCCCTGGAACTTCTCCACACGCAGGCACATCGGCCGTTCTGGCGGGCGTGATGGGCAGTCGTTTCTACAAATCAGGAAAGTTGATGCCAGCCGGAATGGTGGCCGCGCTCAGTGCGCTCGTGTTTTCTAGAGCTGGATACAGACTCGTCGCTAAATATGCTGATTAGTCTGATTAAATTGAGATTGTAGGATGGGTTTATAGATTTTATGGGGGCAGTTATACTGAGCGGACATGAAGCTATGCATTTTTTGAAGGAAACACTCCATCATTACGTCATCGTTAATAAAAAAAAATTGTTACAACGAAAAAATAAAAAACATTCGACATTTGTAAATGACTCCGCCTTCTTTTTGGAATGTTTTTTTTGTGAAAGTGAATACATAAGTATCCTCTCGCGCATTATCGACCAAGAAATGAATAATTTTGGGCGCATACTTTGCGGTCCGCTGAGTATAGTTGAAACTAGGTAGTTTGTGGTAACTGAAATGGCTGACAAAAGTGGATTTTTTATTAATGGAATTACCTATTCAAGTTCCGAAATGAAAAAAAATTTATAGCTATGCGTTTTTCAAAAAAAACATTTTTACACGATTTTTATGATTTTCATCTACACTAGATACCATTTACACTACAGTTTTAGCTAGGATAATATACAGTTTCTTCTGTACAATTTCATCGAGATTAGGGATGGCTGAAAAAGGTTTTTTTTCAACGACAGGTGTTTTTTTTTAAAACCCGTTTTTTTCAAAACAGGGTTTTATTTTAAAATAAAACCGTTTTTTTTAAAGCTCCCAGATATGGTTATGAGTCAACATATACATGTATATCAGACAGGTGACGGTACTTTGTGGTGTTATATTTAGACATATAATGGCTGTGGAGCCATGGAATATCATTATAAGTGGTGATTTCTGTCAAAAATATCAGTTTTATGTTGACTTATTACATATATTAGCTTTTGTCGAACGTTTGGACTTCAAGTGAATTTGGCCTTGGAATAATGTTAAAATTAAGTTACAATAGAAGGCAAATTCATTAGAAGTGATTTTTCACACTGTACAAGTATATGGAGGCACATTGACTGGATATTGTATACTACACTAACATATCACGGCTTATTATGGCACAATAGCATGAACAAATGGAAGCTTTTACACTAAAAATGCCGCAAAACCAATGAAAACAACCACAAAAAGTAATGTGCATGTGAAATTGCGCGCTTGCGCACAAAAAATTGCAAAATACCTAGTGCTTAGTACAAAAAATTTTGGTCGAGGTTTTTTTAAAAAAAACGGTATTAAAAAAAACCTGTGAAAAAAACCTTGGCCATCCCTAATCGAAATAGATTAAAAAGCTGGAGTACGGTGCTGAGACATAATTTAACCGAATTTTTTTGTGGGATAAATATGGTAAATACATATAATGAACTCTCTGTAAGGTAGATAGACACCCCCAATTCCCGGCCCGTCCCCCAATTCTATACTCTGTTGTGATTACCATGCTGTACTATTCACTTTGACAGGGGTCACCAGGATTTTGACTTTTCCGGGGGTTGTATAGATGCTTGGCAAAGGAAACGTAAGCTAATTTTATTTTATTTAATTTAGTGATAGAGCGGATTCACGCAGAAGCAAATTTATTTTTTCACTCATACGCTATGGACAGTCAATATGCGGTTTTTGAATAGCCAGAATAGTGTTTTTGAAGGTGAATTTTGGCAAAGAGGTGTAAAATCGCGATTTGAGTGTAAATTGTGGAAAAATTGCTCACAACTTGCTCCAGATTTCGTTTACAATTGAGCCATTTGGAGGGGGGGGGGGAGATCAGCGAAGTGTAGTAATATTTTAGCATCTGTATCGATGATAAATAGCTGGCCGATTGGGGTTTGCAACCCCCCACCCCACATTGGAAACCCCTGTATATTTTCATCGTGCTGCATTTGATACTGTTGTGCTTCTATTTTGCTTATATTTATTTCCAGAGTCAAAAATGCGGGATATCAATGATTTCAGATACCTTATGTTTCGAAAACTGTTTAGTGTTGGGCAAACGTGAAATAGCTTACTGATCGTTGAATTTTCACAATAAAATATTATTTGAACATGATTTATTTGCGAAACTGCGAATGAAAAAACGCAACGCAACAGGTGCCAATTCCGCAAGTGGAGAAGTAAAAAAAGAACAATTTTGAAGTGAGATGAAAAGTAAAGAAAAATTCACTTTAACTTTTATTTTTACATTTCATACAAATTTCCTTTCCTTTTAACTTTAACTTTTCATTTCAAAGTTGTTTTTACTTATAATACGCAATTTCTATCCCCACTTTCTTACTTTTATCCGCCTACGGAATTGACCCCAAAACAGGTATATCAGATCACCACATGATCATAGAGGATTGCTTTTTATTACTTGTTAATGTCGGACACCCATATAATTTTTTTATAATAAATTGAAAGCATAAAATTGATTTTGTCCCTCGCAAACCTACAACTAATCTATTCTAAATCGCGGAGACATATTTTCTCCGCAATTTGGAATCTTGTGCGCACTCCACTTTTTTGGTTGAAACAATAGGAACACCTTATCTGGCTGATGTTTACACCATTCTCCAAGTGGATATTTTCTGATATGTCGTAAAATTCATTATTTGGGTACATTCTGCAATGTCTCGTTTCTTCAATATATGCTATCATCATGCATGAAGTGCTGCGTAAATTTGAGTATTAAGTACAGCTTGAAGGAAAATAACAACGGAGAATTTCAATGAAAAATCGGTTCAATGAGAGTTGATGATACAGGTCTCAAATTTTGAATGTAAAATATATTTATCAACACCTTCATTGTAATCAAAATACAGCATTAACGGTCACAGTTGGATGTAACTAAAAATTTGGAAAATGATGATTTTCCATTAAAATTTTCCGTCAGGGAACTAATTTTAATTTTACGTCATGTCTGCATGGTAACGCAAAATAAAAATTAGTTACCTGACGTAAAATTTCAATGGAAAATTATCCTTTTTCAAATTTTTAGTTCGATCCAGCTGTGACCAGTGACGCTGTATTTTGATTGCAATGAAGGTATAAATAAATATATTTTACATGAAAAATTTGAGACCTGTATCATCATTCATCATCCACTTTCATGTAACCAGTTTTCCGTTGAAATTTACCGTTTTTATTTTCCGTCGAGCTGTAATCCCAGCTTTATGGAGAGTAGTTTTTAAAAGTTATTTTTGAAAGTCTTCGTTTTGACAGCCAAAGTCTGTGATGCTATGAAAATTGTCAGGCTAAATTTATTTTTGCCCTTGCGCCAGAGTTGCGAAAGTGCATTTATACTTACGCTTACACTTTTATAAAATACCCGTCCACTTTTTTTCACTTTCCCAGTCAAATCATCCGGGTAATAAAAGTGTAAAAAGAATTTCGCACAGGCCAGTTTTACGCTTTTGAAAAGCGTAAAACTACAAAAAAGAAATTGAACGTGAAGGTGTGTCAAAAAAATAACTGCACGTGTGCAATAGCTCACTGAAAACAGCAAAATAAATATAAATTGTGTTGAAATATGAGTGTGTTGTAAAAAATTATCTCTCGCATATTATCGTATTTAGCTGAAACATTTTCTGGGGGTTGGGGATCAATAGATCAATAGCTGAGACTCAGGATCGATAGCAGACAAACCTCTGGGATAGATAGATAGCTGGAGCATTGTGGGGGGGGGCAACCCCCAATCCACCTACTAGACCCCTGGTGTTGAACAGTGTGTATTTGTTGTGTTATTGTGTGATGATTGTGTTTGATGAGAATAGTGTGAAAAATGAATGTAAATGATCAGTAAATTCATCTAAAAGTGAAAGCGAAGGGTGTTGTCCAATCCTCAATAGCAAGAGCACTCTCTTAAAAAATTTTACAATTAAAATTTACACTTACACTTTTTTACACATTCCTAGGTATTTTAAAAATAACTTATGCTTACAGTATCCACACTCAAAATTTGGAAAGTGTATTTACGCTCACACTTACACTTTCCAAAAATACCGGTATTTTAACAACTCTGCCTTGCGCCACCAGCGCCTCTTCACTGCAGAGTTGTTAAAAATGCAGTACTTTTAAAATGTAAATTTACTGTAAATGTTTACATTTACAATATAAAATGTAAACAAAGTACGGTATTTCCTCGAAATGCCCCCTCAAATTACCCCCCCCCCCTCGAAATCCCCCAGGTGTTTTCGAGTTGAGAAAAAAATAACGAACCCCCTCGAAATACCCCCGTCTGGAATGATGTACATCATGTAGGCAACGTACATGATGTATTTATTGATGCCAGTTTGCATCGCAGGTGCAACCTATATGCTAATTTGCTAAGAGATGTACGTTATATGTCCCGATATATCCTATTTTGTCACGCTTATTACCAGTTTTGTGTATGTAAAAGCGTATTCTTTAGTATGAGTTTAGTGAATATTTCTGACGAAAAAATAGACCCCCTCGAAATACCCCCTCATAATTTCCACTCTGAAAAAATAAACCCGCTGGGGGTATTCCGGGAAAATACGGTATAAATCTTTTGCCCAGGAAAGCAAAAGAATGTAAAGGCACCTTTTTGACCCAGAAAAACATCAAAGGCAGCAATGTCAAAAATATTTATCAGAAAATCCTATCGCTTCATAGTTAAAAACATGCCTAATAGCAATATATTTACTCTTCTACAGATGCACAAAATATAGGTAAATATGTAAAATAAATTACCTGAAGATCGTGATTTTGTCAAAGTACTTAGTCCGGCTGAAAATTCCCCGGGCAGTGCTCGCCATTCGCGCTAGGGGTAAGCTACGGTCATAAAATTTTGACAGGTTAAGATATCAGGGTTTTGAGTTTTGTTCTAAAATTTTACCCCTCTAGCTCCACCCACTGCGGAACTGTGGGGGTTACAATTTCGGTCATTTTGTACTGATGTACACATGGTGCTCTAGCTCAATGCTGCTTTAAGTTGTGGTCATGAAACTTTGGCTAGTGTAAGCCACCAGTGTTGGCAATGTGCTGATAGTATTCAATACTTTCATCAACATTATTGCTATTTAGGTCAAATTAATATGCAGATCAGGGTGATGTGCAAGAAATGGATGTTTTTGGTGATCATTTGAGATCATGTTGCAACTTGAGCAGGAGATATTGAGCTGGTGCCATTCTGCTGGACCAGCATTCTTTAAGAAGATCATGGAGGAAGTGGTAGTCAGGTGGCAGAGGTACATACACTCCAAGGGGGCTATTTTGAGAAGGAGAGCAGAATGATGAATTTGGTAGTGAGAGTAGTGACAGTAATGACAATATGGACTAGGCTTATGATATCATAGCTAATGTTGGTTAGTGTTGGCACATTGCCAACACTGGTGGCTTACACTGGCCAAAGTTTCAAGATTACAACTTAAAGCAGCATTGAGCTAGAGCACCATTTGTACATCAGTACAAAATGACCGAAATTGTAACCCCCACAGTTCCGCAGTGGGTGGAGCTAGAGGGGTAAAATTTTAGGTCAAAACTCAAAACACCTGATATCGTAACCTGTCGAAATTTAATGACCGTAGCTTACCCCTAGCTTACCCCTGGCGAGCACTGCCCGGGGACTTTTCAGCCGAACCAAGTACATAATACTTAAGCAGCATATTTAGACACGTGTATTATACTTACTGTAATATTTATTGGTATACCTATATAAAAAAACTTTCAAGCACATTACCTGTCAAAACAGTTGTCCATGCACACACCGCTACTTGGCACATTTCTCACTATTTTTGCATTTCCACAGCCCTTGGAGATTGTGTTCACCACTCTGTCTTTTAATTCATTTGCTATAATTTGGTCTGATTCACATTCATAGTGTAGACCTGTTTTTATGTGTCAATACTTTGTAAATTGTAAATATATTGTAAACTATTGTAAATATATATATTTTTTACTAGTGTCATTGGATGAGTGAAGGGGGAAACTGGTGAAATATTAAGGAGGCCATATCCTTTTATAGATTTACACATGTTAACAAGTAACACCAATTTTAGGTGGGGAATTATTGTAGGGGAGTTTCCTGTTCTATTTTTTTGTGTTTGAATATTTGTCTATCTCATAACTGAGGTACCTTCCTCTCTTCCAATGAGTGAAAGATGTATCTGTTTGATTTCCATTACCCAGGCCGTTTTACACCTTTCTCCAAAATTTTGGAACGTAAGAAAATGCCCCCCCCTCACCTGCTGGACTTTTCACACAATGTTTTTCACATTCCTCCCTTGTCTCAAAGCAATTTTCTGACATTGAATTGCACTCTGATGATACAAATTTTTCAATGCAAGTAGGGATTGCTAGAGGTTCTACCGTCATCTTTTTTTAAACGTCGACACCCAGCCATTTTTTAAGTACTGAAACTTGCAATTTATATCTCATAAATATAGCTGTATAGCATAGTTGTTAAAATGTATTTACGTTTACTCAAAAAGCTTGTATACTCGAGTACTGAGTAAATACGTTTACGTATACTTTGGAAAAGTACCTGCACTCGCTTTTACGTATACTTTCTTAAAGTACTTGAGTACAGAAAACGTATTTCAGATAGGCTTTGTTATAGGCTTTTTAAGTCAAAGATGGGGAAAAATGGAGAAAAAAGTGAAAAATAAGAAAAAAATTGTTAAAAATAGCCGAAGTAAGCAAATAACACATGAACTAGTGAATTTGAAGGTTAAAATCTCCAAAAAGGCATGAAAATTAGTGAATTTTAGTGATAATTGGGGCAAAAATCCTAAAAATACTCACTTAAAATTACGCTTTCTGGGGAAAAGTATTTTACTCATAACCTATTCTACATATAACCATTCTTTGGAGGTTTAGAAAAAACGTTGTTTTTTAAAACAGGGTCGTTAAGCAAAAAAAACGTTTTTTTTCCATCCCTTCTTGCAAGTGTTTTGTGGTGGAAAATATCTGTGCTTCACAATGTAGCCACCACTTTTGCTACCAAAGTCAGCGTGCATGCAGTCAACATTTCCAGGTGCTTTTGTAGTAACTGACACTGTTGTTAGGACAAATGTAGCATTTTTGAGAATGGGGAGGTCCCATTTTATTTGGAGTCATGAGTCATTTTACCAGTATTGGGTCAGTGAGTTTTAATTTTTAGGAGATATTTTTTGAATACAACTCGTAAAAATTCACCGTATGCAAAAATATTTGGCATCGTTCTACTATTCCAGTGTATATTTGTAGTGGTACAGCACTTTGCAATATTTTTGCCTACCATTTTAAGCTTTTTACTACCGTTTTTCCTCGAAATACCCCCTGGGGCCAGATTTAATACTCCCTACAGATTTGTAGGGTAGGGCAGACGGATTTAATACGCCCGACAGATTTTTTAAAGTTTAACCGCATCGACGCACATGCACCGAGAGCAAGGCGGTTCGTAAAATATACGAAACCATCCCTTAAGGTTGCCGATATTGCAATATGTCGTATATCACTTCGATTTTGGCCCGGAAATCACGATTTCGTCATTTATTGGCCGTCTGCCAATTCGTTTTTTATTTTATTTTGTCGGGCGGGTTACTCGCATAGGTCACGCTTTTGTGTAGTCAGGGGGTCACTTTTTTAGTGTTCACTGTCTGCAACCGAAACCATGAGGGCAGCGACAAGAAAGAAATGCATGCATGAGCGTACAAAAGCGTGACTTTTGCGAGTAACCTGCCCGACAAAATAAAATAAAAAACGAATTGGCAGACGGCCACGAAATGACGAAATCGTGATTTCCGAGCCAAAATCGTAGCGATAACCGTCATATTGCAATATCGGCGACCTTAAGGGATAGTTTCGTGTATTTTATGAACCGCCTTGCTCTCGGTGCATGTGCGTCGATGCGGCTGAACTTTGAAAAATCTATCGGGCGTACGCCCTACCCTACAAATCTGTAGGGAGTATTAAATCTGGCCCCAGGGGCCAGATTTAATTCTCCCTACAGATTTGTAAGGCTGGTGGCAGTCCCAAGCCCTGTAAAGTGTAAAGTAAAGTGTCAAATGTAAAGTCAAATGCAAAGTAAACTGTCAATTGTAAAGTCAAATGCAAAGTAAACTGCCAATTGTCATGCAAAGTTCAGTAATAAAATCTTTTCTTTTTTGTTTTGATTGACACTTTACTTTACACTTTACAGGGCTTGGGACTGCCCCCAGGGCGTACGCCCGATAGATTTAGTAAAGTTTAGCCACGTCGACACACATGCACCCAGAGCAAGGCAGTTCATAAAATAAACGAAAGTATGCCTTAATGTCGCTGATATCGCAATATGACGTATTTTACTTAGATTTTGGCCCGGAAATCACGAATTCGTCATTTTTTGGCCGACAATGCGCCCGACAAAATCGAAAAAAGAGAGAGTTGGCCGACGGCCAAGAGATAACGAAATCGGGATTTCCGGGCCAAAATCACGTCACATTTTCGTGTATTTTAAGAACTGCCTTGCTCTCAGTGCGTGTGCGTCGACCGGGCTGAACGTTGAAAATTTATCGGGCGTACCCCATACCCTACACAAACGGGTTTATTTTTTCAGAGTGAGAATTTTGAGGGGGGGGGGGTATTTCGAGGGGGTTATTATTTCGCCAGAATTTTTTTGAAATCCAAGTACTAAATTGTCGTTTGAATGTGCGCAGACGTCAAAAATGCAACAAAAATCGCCATTTATAAGACTAAGAGTTGTGTAAGTATGTAGACGGTATAAACACTGTTCTCACATAACACAGTCATTGTTTTTAACGTGTGTTCTGCATTGCCCGGATGACAAACCGTAGCTTTTGCCATTTACGTTCTCTATAGACTAAATTGGGGGTGGGGGGTATTTTGAGGAAATACCGTTACTCATTGCCAACACACACACTAGTTTACCAACATGAAATGCTCGATCATTTTAGTAAACTGTTTTGACAAAACACGACGAAACACCGTACAACTCTGTATAGTGTTTCGTAATGCTTTGTCAAAGCAGTTTACCAAAATGGTCGAGCATTTCATGTTGGTAAACTAGTGTGTGTGGGCCCATTGCATTTTTACTTGAACATTTGCGGAATTTGCACCAGGGGCCAATTCCGCAAGTGACAAGTAAAAAACTGTTTGAGGAGTGAAATGAATTGTTGAAGGTCAAAAGCTAAGTGCAATGAGAAGTAAACAGTTTACTTCTCCGCTTGTGAAATTGGCACCTGGTCGGCAAAGCATTCTTGCTAAGTTGAGAAGAATGTCACATGCCCACTGCGATAACAGGCAGAATTACCCCCCCCCCCCCAAAAAAAAAAAGCAACAACTCTTTTTCATCTGGTATCAACTCCAAGTGCCAAATTTAATTGCCATTTCTGTTAATCACTGTGGTCGCCACAGGTATAAAAGTAGGAATATATCCTTCACCACAATTGGTGCATTCTGCTAAGGTTTTAAAACAGCTGACACAAAATTTAATAGACCCGACACATTTTTCGGGTTGCCCCATTCATTGTATCTGAAATGATGTGTTTCCGAATGCAAATTCAACATTGTTTTTGACAGTGGGTAGAGCGCATAATTGCACATAAATAACTAGGTGGGCATATATAGACATGCCTCTTGAATTATCTCCCCATCTTGAATGAAGACGCGAGTATAAGTGAAATGAGAAGTAAAAATTAAAAAGAAAAGTAAATTTATAAGTCAGAGGTTGAAAGTGAAAAGAAAAGTAAATTATGAAGTGAGAAGTAGGGTGTCAACTTTTCGTTTTCAATTTCTGTTTTTCGCACGCAAAATTTTTTTATTTCCGGCCACTGATATTTTTTCTTTTTCCATTTTCTGGCTCATTTTCCTACCCTTCCGCCTTTATTGTTTTCTGTTTTCTCTGTTTTCTGTTTCAGCCAATCTGGTAAAACTGCATATAGGTAGTCTTGTCAATTATGCAAAAAATTCTGTCTCCAATAAATTTCTCAAATTTTTCCCCATTTCAGGCTAAATTTCTTAAAAATTTGTCAATTTCTGGCCAAAATGCTGCAACTTTTTCCATTTCCAGCCAAATTTTTGTAATTTTTCTTCCATTTCCGTTCAAATTTTTGCTTTTCGTTTTCTGGCATTTAATGTTTCCCGTTTTCCAGCAAGTGCAAACAAATTTCCGTTTCCGTTTTCCGGCAAGTGCAAAAAAATGTTTCCGTTTTCCGTAAAAAAATTGTTGACACCCTAGTGAGAAGTAAAAAGTAAAAAAAGTATCTAAATTTCGAAGTGAGAACTTTCTTCTTCACACTCCTAAATTAACTTTTCTTTAAATTCTTTACTAATCATTTCACTTCTCACTTCTAAATCTACATTTCTTTTAAATTTTAATTTTCAACTCTATATATTTTTTTACTTCTCAACTTGCGGAATTGACCCCTGACAAAAAAACACTCTGGGAAATTATTAAAGAAAGCTTTACCATAAAACCTGGCTTCCAAAAAATTGTATCGAGTCAATTAAATTCTGTACCCGACATAACATTTTGTTGGTGCAACTGTTGGATATGCTATGCAAATGTTCGAGTATGGTATTCGCTTGTACCAAACTCTGCGCCTTTCTTGTGAATTGATTGGGGTACTGCAGCCGATCAGCGTGTTTTGTAACTCTTGCAGGAAATCCACTGTTTGTTGGAGCCTGTTGTGTATATATGGAAACTATGAAAAAATTCGAGTAGTTAAATATAAGGATTTAGAAACTTACAAGTAACTGAATATTTAGAAACCATTTTGATTGGAAAAATTTATTTTGTTGATAAATTGTTACCTAAATGTTATTATTTGTTAATTTAAAAAAGCTACTGTATTTCTTTGAAATACCCCCTGGGGCCAGATTTCATTCTCCCTACAGATTTGTAGGGTAGGGCGTACGCCCGATAGATTTTTCAAAGTTCAGCCGCATCGACGCACATGCACCGAGAGCAAGGCGGTTTGTAAAATATACGAAACCATCCCTTAAGGTCGCCGATATTGCAATATGACATATATCGCTTCGATTTTGGCCCGAAAATCACTATTTCGTCATTTCTTGGCCGTCTGCCAATTCGCTTTTTATTTTATTTTGTCGGGCGGGTTACTCGCATAAGTCGCGCTTTTGTACGCTCGTGCATGCATTTCTTTCTTGTCGCTGCCCTCATGGTTTTGGTTGCAGACAGTGAACACTAAAAAGTGACCACCTGACTACACAAAAGCGCGACTTATGCGAGTAACCCGCCCGACAAAATAAAATAAAAAAGTTTTGGCCGACGGCCAAGAAATGACGAAATCATGATTTCCGTGCCAAAATCGAAGTGATATACGTCATATTGCAATATCGGCGACCTTAAGGGATGGTTTCGTATATTTTACAAACCGCCTTGCTCTCAGTGCATGTGCGTCGATGCGGCTGAACTTTAAAAAATCTATCGGGCGTACGCCCTACCCTACAAATCTGTAGGGAGAATTAAATCTGGCCCCTGGGCGGTGATTGTTTCAGGGTGGAACTTTTGAGGGGGGGATTTCGAGGGAGGCTTTTTTATCCATAGCAGCCATTTTTAGGGGGTATTCCAAGGAAACACGGTATACTGTATTTCTTCTAAAAGAAGGGCAGGTCTCTAATAGAAGGGTGTCTCTAATAGAAGGTACACTTTTTCAACTTACCCCAAATCCTCGAATAAGACCCCAGGGGAGTTATTTTTTCCTCAGCCGTTTTGGAGGGGGGAGTTATTTTTTCCTCAGAAAACTTGAACTTTATTCATTGCATGGATGTAGTCTGTAACTCATGTAATTTATGTATTTAACTGTCCAACAACAACAAAAAGAGTGTATACATTGCATATTTACACATTGTGTATTTGCTTTCGCTGCTGTAGGCTCATATTATTTTGTATTTTTGTATTGTATTGTTTTCATCCAATGGGGGGAGTTATTGATGAGGGGGGAGTTATTCATGAGGGGGGAGTTATTCGAGGGGGGGAGTTATTTTTTACTCGCCTCGCCAACAGGGGGGAGTTATTCAAGGGGGGGGAGTTATTCGAGGGGGGGGGGTCTTATTCGAGGATTTGCGGAAAGTTGGGCCACGAAATAAATAAAAGGACGGTCTCCAAAGGAAGGTACACAAAGTGCTGGAATGAACTTCATTTATCGTCATCCTATGAACTGTCTGTGATGTAACACTTTGAAAAACCTCAGCAGAAAAAGATTGGCTGAGAAGTTGACGAAAAAATAGAAGGGCAGTCTCCAATAGAAGTGTGGGTAAAAAAGTTGACGAAAAAATAGAAGGGCACCCTTCTATTAGAAGAAATACGGTATTAACATTATTTTTATTTGTCTATGAACTAATAAATATATTTTTACAATTTTTCAATAATTCCCTTCATTTGTTCACAGGTATTCATCGAAGCAAAAGCACCGATGTATATCCAATTCTGTCCTCACATGACAAAAAAATATTTATGTAAATTCCAGTTACACTGCTTTATACAACATGTAATTACACTTTATATAAACACTTTTACCTGGTCCACAATGCCCTATTCCTTCTGTATTGGGTTTTGTATCTCCTCAACTTGTTGGATGACTCTCTGCAATATTTCCATTTCTTGGGCTCTCCCATCCTTCTCCTATTTCTCAGATGTCTGTAAAATTGCTCTCTCAAGGAAGGACAGTGTTTTCTCAACATTCTGGCAAACTGTCCAAATTTTGCAGCTGTGAATTTCCTGTTGTATTGCACTTTCTGTCTTTGCGATCTGGGGCCAAATACCAAACAATACATAGTGTCAAGAACAGTTCCAGAAATCAAGTAAGTTCCAATTACAAATTCATTTTGCCTGTCATATGGTTGGAAAGTTTTTTTTTCAACAACCCAATTTATTTAAAAACAACAACTTTTTTTCAAAAGTTCCCATATATTGTATGAGTCAACAGGTAAGTCAGACAACTGGTGCCGGTTCCGCAAGTGGAAAAGTTAAGAGTTAAAACTTAAGAGTTGAGTAAAATGATAAATGATAAGTTAAGAGTAAAGTTAAAAGTTAAGAGTTGAGTAAAATCATTTGTCGATTTACTCAACTCTTAACTCTTAACTTTACTCATGACTTGTCATTTGTCATTTTACTCAACTCTTAAATTTTAACTCTTAACTTTTCCACTTGCGGAACTGGCCCCTGATACTTGTGATATCATATTGGCACTTGGTGCTAGGGTTTGGGAAAGCCATGGTGCTTTTGGTGCTGAGCACTATTTTATGTGGTGCCAGGCACAAGTGGAGCATGGTGTTGGTCTCATCAGCTGTTGGTACTAGGGTGTCAAAAAAATTTTTTTACGGAAAACGGAAAACGGAAAGGTAAAATTTGTTCACTCTACGGAAAACGGAAAACGGAAAGGTAAAAAAAAAATTCTGCCGGAAAACGGAAAACGGAAAGGTAAAAAAATTTCACTCAGCGGAAAACGGAAAACGGAAAGGTAAAAAAAAATTGTCGGCCGGAAAATGGAAAACGGAAAAATGAAATGCCGGAAAACGGAAAACGGAAAGCAAAATTTTCACGGAAACGGAAAAAAAATAAAGTGAAATTAGCACGGTAATAGACAAATTTGCAGAAGGAAAACCTGCATGCAGGTTTGCCTGTTTGGCTTTGATTGTGGTAGCTGTACATTCTGCAACTATGGATCATGCCTGTAACTTCACTTGTAGTTCAAGCTTAACTGAACCAACAAAAAATCATCAAAAAGTAGCCATAGTGGCCATAGGAAAGGAAACACTATGACAATTTCAGTCTAGAAGCAGTGGGAATCACTGATGACCCCTATGCAATTGATGACAACATTGCAGAGGAGATGATAATAAATAGCATAAAATTCAACAACAACAACAAACAATACTATATTGACTGGCCGTATAAAGTGAGTATCAGTGACCCGCCCACAGAAAAAGCAGAAGCCTTGGTGCAGTTTAAATCACTGATAAGAAGATTCAACAAAGATCCAAACTTATTCAAACAATACCGGAAAGTTTTGGATGACCAACTAGAAAAGGGATCTGTGATGACAAAACAGACAACAAGGGGATTCATTACCTGCCACACCAGCCAGTAATCACGCCGGGCAAATTGACATCATGCAGAATCGTGTACGATGGGTCGGCAGGTAAGCCCAGTTTCAACGAGTGCCTTTTTGAGGACCAATTACAACACCATTAGCACTGGGCCTACTCCTGAGGTTCAGGGCAGGCAATCTAGCATTAATTGCCGATATTGAAAAAGCATTTTTGCAAATAGGATTGCATGACCAAGCTAGAGACTACACACGATTTTCCTGGCTGAAAGATGCCTCAAAACCAGTAACTGAAAATAACTTAATAGTACTTCGTTTTAAGCGCGTACTGTTTGGACTTGTCTGCTGCCCAGCAATTTTGGGAGCAGTCATAAAATACCACTTAAATGTGACAATAAACAACATGAATGAATATGAAGAAAATGAAGGGGAATGAAACCAGTTGGCAATGATAATAAACAACATTTACGTCAGTTACTTCATCATGAGTGTCACAAATGAAGTTGAAATGAAGTCACAAATGAATATTACAATATCAAAACCAAAATTGCAAATTGACAGCATCACAACACCAACCAGACAAAACTTGAATAAATTATTGGTGTCAGCATTTGACCCAATTGGGTTCACAGCACCTGTTTCACTGACCCTGAAATCCCAGTTGTCAATGCTGCTCCAAGAGACAAAAACAACACAATTGGATGAGCCAATTGAAGATAAATACAGATTGGAAAAACAATGGAAAAATGCCAGAAAACTGAAAATTGAGCCAGAAAATGGAAAAAGGGCCTGGTAAAACGGAAACGGAAAGGTAAAAATTTTTCAGCCGGAAAACGGAAAAATGGGCCGGAAAAACGGAAACGGAAAGGTAAAAAATTTTCAGCTGCCGGAAAACGGAAAACGGAAAGGTAAAAATTTTTCGGCTGCCGGAAAACGGAAAACGGAAAGGTAAAAATTTTTCGGCTGCCGGAAAACGGAAAACGGAAAGGTAAAAAATTTTCCTGCGGAAAGGCGGAAACGGAAAACGGAAACGGAAATTTGACACCCTAGTTGGTACACATCTTGGTGTAGGACAAATTTCAGTGTACTTTTCTTGACTTTTGTAACTTGTCAGTGTTTGGCTTTGGCTCCTGGTGTCACTCTGATGGAACATTTTTCTTTTCTCAATGTTTGATGGTTTAGTGGCAGGTTGTCCATAACACTGGGCATACTGCAGATTATTGGCAAGCTGCCGATAAATACTGTGTCGTTTGCTGTTTGTTTTTGTTATTATCGCAGAGAATATAGTTGCGGAAAGAAGAAACATCAAATTCATTCTCGCTGAAGTTTGCTTGAACAAACGTGGTATAGACACTTTTGCTGTACAATTGAAAAACTTTGAGATAGTGAATACTAAATACTAAATGTGTGCAGAAATATGGGGTTAGTGATGGAAAAAAACCTTAGATACAGTACTAGTGGCAGTCCCGCACTCTCTAAACATGCGTGTAATTTCACTTAAACTGTCATTGATCACAGCGTGTTCTTTTTCATTTTATTTGTAAGTTTGCATGACATTTGATACTTTACAGGGTGCGGGACTGTAAACAGATGCGCTTAGTGATTTTGTGCTCAGCGATTAGTGATGCTGTGATGCCATTTCATCACTGTGTAAGGTGCCACTGATGATATCATTAAATATTTTCTATATATGAACCTGTTGTAACACAGCTGTGTTAGCAAATCAATGAGAACTAAGATTTTTTGTGCCTGGGAAAACAACCTTTCAATGCTTCAAATGTTTATTATGAAAACTTTCTCATGGCTGATTTTTAGATGTGGCAGCTATCTATTATTTGTGACAAATCATAAAGGTTGGTATTATTATTTTCAGTAGTAATTTTAAATTTCAGATTGCCAATAACCAAATATTATAATTTTTAAAATATCTTTCAAATCTACAATTTTTGGAACTCTAATTGCAATATATGCAATAATTTTCACTTGCTATTTTTCATATGCATCCTGTGCTATGTAAATATGAGACTCCAAGCCCAAACTCTTCAGTTTTTAATCCCATGGGATGCTATTTAAATTTGTGGTAAAGCAATGTCAAGTTACAGGCAGGAATACATGTCAAGTGTGCACTGAAATACACACATACCAAATATACCTCAAAGAATTGTTCCAGCACCCTGCTCCATGCCATAAATACAATATTAAATGACTTTTTGCAAATGTCCCTCCTGCCAGTATAACTATGTAACTAAATATTTATTATTGATTGATGTGAAAGTTAGAATACAATTTACTTGTTTATTGCCATATTTGCATTATCAATTCTGTAATTCTTCTCACTTTCATTCTTTGTAATTGTGCTATAAAAAAATATAACAATTTTGAATTGGAGATTCATTCCTTCATCAAATCCAACACAATGCATCAACTAAAATAAATTATTTGGAAACCATATGTGCTATACTAATGTGCAAAGATAACTTTAGATACTTTTTGTATCAGACAATCACATAAACATGAATATATACATGGGTACATAATAGATTTCTACTTACCTATGTTTCTTTTGATGTGTTGGATTGGCACAGCTGCAATAGAAGGGCACCTCAAATATATAGAATACCAGGTTTTTGGCTCCCTTTCACTCACAAAAAGAGTATTATGGTAGCCTCACTTAGAATGACAGGTAGAAATTACATAGGAACAGTGCCAAAATGCAAAAATATGCTCAAAGAATGGATGGGAAAAATGTCCAAAAGGTGTTCAAAATGATGATTTAAAAGCTGTATTTGTTTTCACACTTTGTTTTGTTTGAATTGGTACTGTGATATAAAAATCTTGCTCAAGTTTGAACAAAAGTACTGCGATCAAATGAAAAGCAGGTGAAAATAAATTGGTATTACAAATTGAATGGCAGCCCCTTTGCTAGTTCAAAAAGTTGACAAAAATAGAGTGACACTCTTCAGAATATTAGAATAAATACAGTATACCACTCTTGAAAAGTTATATTTTTCATCCAGAGCCTTCACTCTATTCATGAGTAGCTCCTTAATTCTTAATCCAGGCCTTGCATAATTTCTCCTGCACATGAAACCTTGTAATCATGTCACTTCTGAAGTCCCAGCAATAGGTACATTTGATTTGGCTTATATTTACACCATTCTCCAGCTGTATAGATTCTCTATTTCGGTCATAAACTTCATTGTTTGGATACATTGTGCACTCTCTACTTTCTTCAATATATCCTATCATCATGCATGAAGTGCTGCATAAATGTGTGTATCAATGATGGTTATATAAGAGGCCTAAATTCCTGAATTTCATGTCAATATTTCACAATTTGTTGGCATCATCAACACATTATGAAATCTTGCAACTGAAGCTAATTCACCTAAATTGACTCAATAATTTTCCCTGACTCGAGACTCAACCAACTTGACTCACAGACTCAATCAAATTTTTTTTGAGGTTGTGACTCAAACTTGAACTTGAAAGAAATTGTATATTTAATCCTACAGTTCACACAATTTTTTTTGTGAAACCAACAACAAGACAAACCTATGACAATTGATAACATTTTCAAAAGTTTTTAACTTTAGAGAAATGCCACACACACTGGATGTCGTCAACTGTTTCGGTGTCAACTTGATTTTTGTTCAATGTAGTTCGCAGGACAATTTTCAAGTGCATGTGCAATAACGTCGAACAAAGAATTTATATTGCCATGTGCATTTGAACATAATTTGTAATAATTTGAACATAATTTTCATAATTTGAACCAATAAACTAAAAATTGATGCATCCACTCCACACATTCAACATAAATTCATTACTGAATAAGTGAATGGAAAAGTTCAGTATGCATCTATGGCCTAACTAACACGTACACTCTACTGCATTTTCACATGAATATGGAACTTTCCAGTTGACATATGGAACTTTTTCTACTGTCATTATCATCACACATCCATGTGAATGGCCCTTAACAGGTCAAAAAACTGCAATGAGCCTGTAAGCGTCGGTGAATGCACTGAAAATGCTTAACTTTTCACCTGTCAAAACATTTCTCCATGCATGCATCAATATTTGACACATTCTTCACAGATTCCTGCACTCCACAACCCCTGGATATTCTGTTCACCACCCTTTCTTTTAAATCCCTTCCTGTCATCTGGCCTGGTTCACACTTGTATTGTAGACCTGTATTTTTGGAAATACTATTCCACTGTAGTTGGACTAGAAGTTCTGAGAATCTCCTGTGGGGAATTTCCAGTTCAGATGTTGTGTTTCAGGTTGAAACATTGGCTATATTTGGCTATATTTCTATATTTGCCTCAACTGGCTACATTTGTGTCTCCATACTTTCATCACAGATAGCATTCCAAAAATCTCTGGGAGATTTATATTTTAAAAATATACCTAATTAAATATAAAAAAATCTCTTACTTAATTATATTTTCTCCAGGTTTTTCCAGAGAGATTTAATTATTTTATTTATGAGAAAAATAGAATTAAATCTCTCATTTATATTTATTTATATTTTCTCACCATTTTTTCAGAGAGATTTTTTTATTTTTTATTTTTGAGAGATTTTCTGAGATTATATTGAATTATATTTTTTGAAAATAACCCATTTTTGGAACGCTAATCACAGATAATAAAATTAATCCCCACACCTGCTGGACTTTTCACACAGTGTGCCTCACATTCCTCCTTTGTCTCAAAGCAATTTTGTAACTTTGAATTGCACTCTTTTGACACTAATTGCTCCTTGCAAATGTTCAGTGGTGAATAGTATCTGAACTTTACAGTGTAACCATTACTTTTGCTGCCAAATTCATATTTATAGCATTCAAGATTTCCATGATCTCTTGTTGTTTTTAGATTAATTTGAGTCGTAGCAACATAAATATGTGGCACATTTTTAGAATGGGGAGGCGGACTCTAATTTTTATAAAGTTTTTCAGTTAGCCAAATGGCATGAAATTGGGGTAACATTCTAGCAGAGTTGTTAAAATACTGTTATTTTTGAAAAATTAAAAAAACTTGACCAAATTTGGTGTATCTAAATATACTAAGACTATCATAACAGGGTTATCTATATTAATGAATGGAAATACAGGGAACATATGATTTAAAAATTTGATAAAAATTTTGAGAATACAGTCAAAACAATAACAATATACCCAAACACTGTTTTTCAATTAGTGCACAAACCCCAAATCCCAAAGTCAATTGCCACTCTTGTTAGGTAACTGTTCTCAACACCTGTGTTGTAGTGGGATTCAAGGTAGGTATAGTCTCACTTCCCTGTTTGCAATTATTGCATTGTGCCAGGGTTTTAAAACAGCTGGCAAACAGTTAAAAAGCCTGACATATTCTTATAGGCAGCCTGATGCATCTAATCCCATATTAAATGCTTCACAGAATTGCCACAATGCATACACCTTCAGTACTAATGTCATAAATAGAATGTTACAGTATTTTGGTGAAAAAAGTCATTTGAAAATTGGTTAGGCAGTGCACACCATGTATGCTTAAGTGTATTTATGCTTACCTATATACACAATACCTATGCATCTGGGTGTTTATATTTAGGTACCCTTATACTCACACATTCATAAAATATCATTATGCTTTGTTACGCTAACCTGACCAAAATACCGTATTTCCTCGAAATACCCCCCCCCCCTCGAAATACCCCCCCCCCTCGTTTGACCCCCCCCTCTCGAGACCAAAATGAAACAATCACCCCCCCCCTCGAAATACCCCCCCCCAAATTGAGTGTAAAGAGAACGTACATCACAAATATGGCAGTTTGTGTTCTGCGTAGTGCAGAACACACGTTAAAACAATGTCGGAATCACGTTAGAACAGTGTACATACCATTTACATACTAATATTAGTCTACAGAACCTTATAAATGGCGGTTTTTGTTGCATTTTTCGACGTCTGCGTACGTTTCAGACGACAATTTCGTACTTGGTTTTCAAAAATTTTCTTGTGAAATAATAACCCCCCCCCCCTCGAAATACCCCCCCCCCTCGTTTGACCCCCCCCCCCTCTCGGGACCACTATGAAACAATCACCCCCCGGGGGGTATTTCGAGGAAATACGGTGGGTATACGCGGCTGACCGCAAAGTATGTGCAGAATCCTACCATAAATTAATGAATAAATTTTGTAATGAATATTCCCATAGTAAAAACGAAATATTGTGATGAAAAACGGTAAAAATTTTGGTTGAATATTCAAATGGGTTTTGGTAGGTTTCCATACTAAGATGTGATGTCCGCCGAGTAGGTATACTAGGATATTTTTCGCACACAGTCCTGTTTCACATTTTTGAGGAAAAGGGTTGTGTACAGAAAAAGACACTGCACAAGTACACTTATGCACTGAAAGTAGGGAACTGCACTGCATGCCACAGCTCAGGGGTCTCCTAGGGGGGGGGGGGCTGGGGCGGGGGGCTGCCCCCCCCCCAAATTGGCCAGCTATCTATCTATTCCGGAGGCCGCTCAGCTATCTATCTAACCCGAACCAAATTTTTTGGATACTACCCCCACCCAAAGACCCCCCAAATCGCTCATCTATATACATATTTATCTGGAGTGGTTTTTGAGAAATTTTGCCCCAATTTTTGCACTTTTTTATAGTTTTTCACCTACAAAATCGTGCTCTCCGGCTATATGCATGGTTATAGGCGTGTTTTTAGCCATTTTAAACCTACTTTTAGCCACTTTTAACTGATTATTAGCGATTTTTCCCCTTTCTGCCTTCTATGCACTGAAAAAGCCTATATATTTTGCCCCCGCGAGCCCCCCCCCAAGCCCCCCTCCCCAAAATTTTTTTTTTCAGCTATCTATCCCCCCGGAGCAGCGATTTGCTATCTATCCAGCCCCCGCGAGGGCCAAAGACCCCTGCCACAGCTTTAGTGTGTATTTGTGGGAATTTGTATTTGTGTGTGTGTTTTTGTTATTGGCTTTTGGTGCCTGACACCAGCATTTTAAAACCTCGATGTAGTGCAGACTAGTGATGGAATGGCGCCATGGCGCTGGCGCCATTTAATGGCGCCAAAGGGCGCCAGCGCCATGGCGCCATTTTCCCTGGCGCCCTCTTGGCGCTGGCGCCATCATTTCGAATGGCGCCTTTGGCGCTTGGCGCCATTTTTGCTGGCACCAATTTGGTGCCCGGCGCCATTGTTTTTCATGGCGCCAGAAATGGCGCCTAAATGAAGCGATGAGTGCTTACATTTTTCCATATACAAGTACCTTATCTGCTGAGTGACATCATTTTATTATTTAGCATATTCAACCATGTCATTTTTTTGCTAGAATTACAAGTTTGGCTTGCTGTTCATTGTTTTTATTCCACATAAACAGCAACACTATGTCCCCACTCTGAGATTAGCACCAGAATGTTTTCATTTGGCATGGCAAAAAAGACACTAGTGCATTTACACAAGTTTTGTTACACTCTAGTGTGATAACTTTTATCTATGCTTGCAAGCATGTAATAATCTGTGATAATGGTAGTAGCAGATATAACAACTAGTCAATTTCCTTCTATACAAAATTCAAAATATGAAACATCATTCTCAATGCATTCTTATTGTCTTCTGTCCTATTCTTCTGTACCCTACTAATTTCATTTTTACATGTCACAAAATTTTCATTTGAAGGTGGTATAAATATGTGGCAACTCAACATAAAATAGATTTTCTGTACAAATCACCAATTCATTGCTGTCTCATGTCACTTCAGGGTCAATTGTAAATTGTTTATAACCACAAATGACATTTGACTTGATGAATGTATTATATCCTTGATTATGATGTTGTTGTGTTTTTTATTCATCAGGTAACTGTTATAACATATTACCCTTAACAAAAAAAAGAATATACATGCTAAAATAGTGACTTTTATCGTTGGCGCCATTTTGGCGCCCGGCGCCATTGTTTCTGGTGCCCTTTGGCGCCCTTTGGCGCCTGGCGCCATTTTTTCAGATGGCGCCGTGACGCCATTGGCGCCTGGCGCCATTTTCTGTGGCGCCATTTTCTCTTGCGCCATCTTGGCGCTGGCGCCATTATTTTGAATGGCGCCATGGCGCCATTTTTCCTGGCGCTTTTCCATCACTAGTGCAGACACAGAGCAGAGGTGCCAAATTTAGCTTGTGTGCTCGCACACTAAATAGCAAGATCGCTAATAAAAAAAATTAAGAATCAGGCTACCCAAAAGCGTGCCAGGTTTATCAACTGTACCCAAAATTGCATACTACTGGTATGACTGTTACATATTGTACACAAATATTTGTGTATGGTATCCGCTTGTACCAAACTTTGCGTGGTGCATGTGAACTGACGGGACTGGACCTGACAGAACTGCTGCAGCCGACCCAGTGCCAATTCCACAAATGGATGAGTAAAATACGAGTCAAAGTGGTAAGTTGAGTCAAAGTAATATTTGAGTGACAGGTGAAAATAAGATATTATGAAACATTTCGTCACTTTACCAATGTCTGGTTGAGCAGTGGGAAACAATGCCAGAATTTGCATATGCCACATTTTAATGCAATGTATACAAAACATAGTGCCAAAGTAAAAAAACTCACCCCACCTGGTGCTTGTAAAATGACTTACTTAACACTAGTAATTTTCCTCATTAATTACATTCAACAGACCACAAAGTATGTGTTCAAAATTATGTATTTCTTAGTCATCAATGCATGAGCAGGATACTTATGCACACTTTTACAAAAAAAAAGAAAAAAATGAATGTAAAAAGGTCACATACAAGTGATGGATGTTTCATCCTAAAATGTTTTTTCCTTTTTTCTTGGAACATTTCTGACTTTATTAAGATGGTGTCATTAAAGTGTTTTTCCTTCTGAAAATGCATAGCAATAGCATTTACACTTATGACTTATACATTTATCATCCACTTGCAGAGTTGACACCAGGGAATTTTGTAACTCTTGCAGTAAATCAACTGGGCCATGGCGCCTGTTGGGGTTGGCATTGCAAAAATCTTGAGATTTTTTTATTTTAAAACAGACTGTTGAGAATACTGTTAAGTTAGCAAATAAGAACAAGAAAGCTAACCACCCAGAACTTTCAAAACCAACAAACAAACACAACAGATAAACATTGACTTTGATGTTCACTGATAATAACTCATGAACAGTGACACCACATTTTTTTCTACACCATATTTTGGTTTTGTGCAATCAGTTGTACTGTACTGTTGCAGGTGGAAAGTAGCAAAACACAATGTCACAACGTCTGCATTTCCAAAGAATTTTCTAATGATTGTTATGAGTTTTTGAAAACTGAGATTTATATGAAAATTTATGGTTTGGGTGCTTGGGTAGTTTTTTTCCAGGTAGTGGTGCCTTCTTTGGTATCAGTTATGCTTTGGGTATCAGATTCAGTTGTGTGTATCAGATTCAGTTTTGGGTATCAGATTCAGTTGTACTTGTCAGTATCAGATTTCAGTTCCAAAAAGTTCTCTGGTATTTGTTCTGGGCTAGTCAAGGTTTCCAACCTTAGTGTAGAATGTTCACCATCTCCTTATGATTGCTGTTTTGTATGATCACTAAGCTTATGCAATACATTTTTATTTGATCCTGATACAAAGTCTGATAAAAATCCAAGCACCCAATCTATCCATGATTCTTTGTGAAAAATTTGTCACAAAATACTTTATATTGAAAAAGTTTGGCCAATTAATGTCAGTAAGCATTTCTATCAGATAAACATCACTATGACTAACTGTAACTGATTTGTTTCATTGTGATTTGTAAAAAAATCTTAATCTTAATTTTAAAGTTTTTTTATGTTGACTTTTATAAACAGACACCTCAATGCGTTTGTTGAAGAGTTGAACTATTTACTGTAACTCAAAGCCAACACTGTTATTATACCTTGTCCATACTGCTTTATTCCTCCTGTAATGAGTGCGGTACCTTCTTAACTTGTCTGATGACTTTTTGCAGTATTTCCATCTCTTGGGCTCACTCATTTTTCTCCTATTTCTCAGATCTCTATAAAATTGCTGTCTCAAGGAAGGACAGTCTCTTCTCAACATTTTTTCAAACTTTGCAAATTTTGCATCTGTGAACATTCTGTTGTATTGCACTCTTTTATGTTGTGGCCTTGAGTCAATCCCTCATTTTGGAAAGTCCTATCATATCTATTGCCATATCCTATCATAAAAAAACTGAAAAAAGTACTTTATTGGATTATCTTACATTGTTCACACTGCATCTTATGTAAAAAAATTTTATCAGGCTGTGTTCATCAAAATATAAATAGTAGGAAGGAGTATAAGTGTCTATCCATACAGAGATTAATTTTTGTACTTACTGAGTAAAGCTCAAGTAACAGTATAATGAAAAATTGAACTTTATTAAAAAACATATGTAAAATAAATATCATAGAAAAGAAAAAGGCATATAAATAACTGAATTTTTTTATGGAACATGTTGTAACTCATTTCTAGTTAGGTATATACAAAATTTTCATAACTTGGATGGTCTTACGTTTTCAATTTTTGGTGATTTCACTCAAGTTTATATTGTGATTTATGATGTTAAATCAGAGTTGGAAAAACGTATTTACGTTTACCCGAAATACCCGGTTATTCAGGTATTTATATTTACGTTTACGTTTACGTTTTCCAAAAATACCATTACGTTTTGTTATGTTTTCCTGACCAAAATACCCGGGTACTTCGGAAAACGTAAAAATTCTGATATTTAGGTGTTTTTAGTGGCTGCGCCCTCAGAAGAAACTGCATATTGCAATGAATTCTCTACCGATTTTGATGGTTGACCACTTAAAATGGTCAGAATGACGTGGCGATCACTTTAGTCCCGCGATTAAAATGAGTACAAACAACACCTTAAATATTTAATACACTCCAATACGTAGCCACTATTGTCCACTGACCGGAGTAAATGCTGTACATAAAAATGCAACTGTATTTTGTCATAAACTGACAAAATATTATGAACAAAATAATGAAAGAAATGTAATATTTATGATAGAAATTCAACACAATTTAGGTTCCGTCTTCAGATAGGTATGGCAGATGTCACAGTATATTTGATGAGACATTTTTCCAAAATAGGCTAGGCTAAACAAACAGTTTTAAAAGTTGCAATGCACAGAAACAGTGGCTGTAAAGTGTCCATTTAGCCATGCTAGGCTTTTGAAATTTGGTAAAAGAATCCATTTGGGATGTGGAAACATTTGAGCAAATTATTTATCAGACTGAATTACAAAAATATGTAATTTTTGCTCAATTTTGATCTTGATATCATCGTTGTTTGTCTTAAATTAGATTATCATTTGTTATAGTTGTCTGACTCGATGTTGTTCATTATGGTGAGCACGTAGTGCTAAAACATAAAGATATTGTATGGAAATCGCTGTGATTGACCTATATAAAGGTGAAAATAATGGTATTTTCCAAAGCAAAATGGCAAATACTACGCGTATAAAACTTTTACGTTTACGTTTTTTTTACGTATTCCTCGGTATTTTAAAAATACCTTACGTTTTAGTATTTATACTTTAGATTTGGAAAAGGTATTTACGTTTACGTTTACGTTTTCCAAAAATACCAGTATTTGTACAACTCTGTGTTAAATAGACTGAAATTGCTGTGGATTCATTATTTCCAGAAAACACAGGCAATTCAGGTTGATATTTGAATACAATGGCGCTACGCACACTGAAGCCGAAATATTCGGCATACGCACGTTTTCATCTGCCGAATCCGAACTAAAAAAATGCTGTTCGGACGGTTTTAGACCAGCATTTTTGGGTCCAGACATTCAGCAACCGTACGAATTCGGACAAATTCGGACGGATTTAGATGATTTTCCAGCATTTTTGGTCATATGCTGAATTTAACATTTCAGCATCTTGTGAAAAAATTGTATCCAGACACTTTCATTTCAGCAAACCAGTTCAGCAATTGGCAGAAAATCTACTGCTGTGAAATGATCCAGATCTCATCTAGTTTTTCATACATCTTCATGAAACATTTTTTATGAACATGTATGAACATGATCTTCAAAAATGAAGACCATAAATTTTTTTTAAAAACTGCTCATTCTTGAGATATTGTAGTTCAGCACAGTTCAACAGTGTGTAAACAGAAAAAACGTACGAACCATTTTGGGAATTTGGGCAATGTGTGTACATGAGTAGGGTTCAAACGGGATTGACTTTTCGGGATCAGGATTGGGATCGGGATTCACTTTTTGAGATTTCGGGATCGGGATCGGGATTGGTAATTTGAGATTTCGGGATCGGGATTGGCCGGGATTGGGGTCACGGGATCGGGATTGGGATAGGCATTTTTCCGGGATCGGGATTGGGTTCTAGGGATAGAAATTTTGGCCATTTTTCTGGCATTCACAGTTGTTCATAAAGGTCTCAAAAGTCTGTTGGATGCCAGAAAAGTGGCATAAAATTGACGCTGGGGGTTTGCATCCACTTTTTTGCATGCAAAAACGTCATTATTTCACTTTTTATAATTTCCACTAATTTTTCCGGGATCGGGATCCCGGACTTGGGAGTTTCTCGGGATCGGGATCGGGATTTGAAAACTTTCGGGATCGGGATTGGTATTTTTGAGATTTCGGGATTGGGATCAGGATTGGGGTTTCAGGATCGGGATCGGGACTGGTAAATCCCGGAATTTCACGGGATCCGGGATCGGGATCCCGTTTGAACCCTATACATGAGCCAATAGTAATGATAAACATTGGAACAGCGCGTGCCTAGGGTGTCAAAAAAATTTTGTTATGGAAAATGGAAATGGAAATTTTTTGCACTTGCCAGAAAACGGAAATAAAATTTCAGCAACAAGGAAAACAAGGCCGGAAAACTGGAAATGGAAAAATGAAATTTTGCCAGAAAACAAAAAAAATTGTGGAAATTTCCTGGAAATGCTAAAAATTGCTGAAATTTTGATGGAAAATGGAAAAAGTCACATAATTGAAAACCTGCATGCATGTTTACCAGTTTGGCTGAAACAGAAAACAGACAATTGAGCCAGAAAAGGGGAATATGAGGCTGAAAA
This sequence comes from Sphaerolaimus hirsutus, assembly GCA_964036195.1. NCBI lineage: Eukaryota > Metazoa > Nematoda > Chromadorea > Monhysterida > Sphaerolaimidae > Sphaerolaimus > Sphaerolaimus hirsutus. Next base: position 22,784,835 of record OZ038458.1, on the reverse strand, counting down.
ACTGAAAATTGAGCCTGAAAACGGGAAAAAGGCGGAAAAACTGAAAATTCAGCCGGAAAAACTGAAAATTCAGCCGGAAAAAGGCAGAAAAACTGAAAATTTAGCCAGAAAAGGGATAATTAGCCAGAAAAACAGGAACGGAAATGGAAAAAAATTTTGTAGTCGGAAAACGTAAAAATTAATTCAATTACCGGAAAACGGAATGGAAAATGGAAAAAATTTGCCTGCAGAAAACGGAAACGGAAATTTGTCACCCTAAGCATGCCTGCAAACCAGATTGTTGAAAGTAATCAATGTTTTCAAAGTTAATGTAAAATATTCATTTTTAGTCACTCCTGAGTGCAGAAAACGTATAGTAGAATTTTTTACTTTTATTTCCATGGGAAAATGTAAAAGTAAGTATTTTTGAAAACGATGACCATAATTTTCACTAGAAGTCACCCTTAACCCCAATTTTCATCCTTTTTGCCACTGCACACATGAAGTTGTGCATACACTGTAGCGTCTGCCAAGCAGGGTTGGTTTTAGTAAAATTATTTTTACTGAAACTGCAGTAAAATTGTAAATAAATTATATTTTATTTTTATTTTTTCTTCAATTTTCCATTTTATTTTTATTTTTATTTTCTTCAATTTTCCATTTTATTATTATTTTATTATTATTTTATTTTTATTTTTTATTCTTTGTGACCAGGATTAGTTTTTGTGAAATTCTTTTTACTAAAATTGTAGTAAAATTGTATAAAAATTGTATTTGATTTTTTTTTCTGAGATTTTGCCAACCCTGCTGCCAAGTAAAACCAATAATTATCCAAAATTTAGTTGACACAATTTTTGATGTCAACTAGTGTCAGGGGTATTCTAGTTTTCGGCCCTCCTGGGTGTTGGATAGATAGCAAATCACTCCTCCGGAGGGATAGATAGCTGAAAATTTTTCTGGGGGGGGGGGGTTCGCGGGGGCTCAATATATAGGCATAGAAGGGAGGAAAAGGAGAAAAATTGCTGAAAGTAGGTGAAAAATGGCTAAAAATGGGTATATAAGGACATATAGTACTAAAAATAGCTCAAAAAAGGCAGTTAGATGCACGAACTAGTGATTTTGGAGGTGAAAATCTATATATAGGTAGGTAGGGTTCAAACGATATATCGTATCGAATATCGAATATCGGATATCGACCATTTTTTAATATCGAATATCAAATATCGATATCGAAAATTTTGAAAAAATATCGAATATCGAATATCGATATCGAAAATTTTGAAAAAATATCGAATATCGATATCGAATATCGACCATTTTTTCGATATATCGAACCTGTATTGTGTCCCCAAATTTACTTTTCATTTTCATTTTGAGATGTTTATGGTTGATCTGATGTGCTTATAATATTGTATTGTATGTGTAAAAGTACAGTATTTATAATGTCATTGTTGTTGGAGTGCTAAATTTGAAGCCAGAAAACGCTGATATACTTTTTTTTGCAACATGCCCTTAAGCAATTAGGTTAGGATGAACTGTAATATCTACCTATTGTTATTTGTCTGATACACTTTGATTTATCATGTTTTTCTTCTATTTTCTACCCTTGAGTGATGTAAAGCTTGTTAAAATCACTTGCACCATTCAAATTTCAGTAAAGAGATGATTAAACATGTGTGCAACCACATGAAAATACAATATGCCACTTGAAATATGCCTTGCTATACCAAAAGCATATCGCAATATTGAATATCAAAAATATCGAAATATCGAATATCGAATATCGACCATTTTTCAATATCAATATTGAATATTGATATCGAGGTTCCATATCGTATCGATATCGAATATCGAGTTTCAGAAAAAAATATCGAATATCAAATATCGATATCGAAAAGTCATATCGTTTGAACCCTATATATAGGTATGAAAATAGCGATTTTGAGCGAAAATTAGGGTATAGTTTCCCAAAAATCGCTCCAGATAGGTAGATAGCTGGCCGATTGGGGGGAGGGGTTTAGGGGATAGTAGCCCAAAATTTTGCCTCCGGGATAGATAGATAGCTGAGCGGCCTCTGGAATAGATAGATAGCTGGGCGATTTGGGGGGGGGGAACCCCCCCTTTCCTACCCCTGACTAGTGTGTGTGACAAGATATAATTGATGACAATTTTTGATGTCAACTTTATGACAAGATATAATTAGTTACATTCTCTGTACAGCATCAACTTCAGTCAATAGACAATAGTGATTATGTATATTGGATAGGGTCGAAACGGAATCCCGATCCCGATCCTAAAACATTTCGGGATTTGGTGGTCCCGATCCCGATCCTGAAACCTCAATCCTGATCCCGATCCCGAAATCTCAAAAGCCAATCCCGATCCCGATCCAGAAACTTTCAAAATCACAATCCCGATCCCGAAAAAATTTATACAATCCCGATCCCGATCCCAGAAAATTTGGTCAACCTCATTAAATGCCCTTTTTGCATTAATAAATTTTAACCAATGTCCACTTTATGCCTCTTTTCTGGCATCCAGACATGTTTTTGAGCCTGTTTTGTGAAAACATTGGCAAAAAACGTGTATATTAGAATGTTTTCAAAAATGCCATTACCGATCCCGAAAAATGCCAATCCCGATCCCGAAAGGTCAATCCCGATCCCGAAATCTCAAAAACCAATCCCGATCCCAATACCAAAAGGTCAATCCCGATTAGGGTGTCAACTTTCCGTTTTCCGTTTCCGCTTTCCGCAGGCAAATTTTTTTCCATTTCCGTTTCCGTTTTCCGGCTGCTAAATTTTTTTTCCGTTTCCGTTTCCGTTTTTCCGGCTCATTTTCCGTTTTTCCGGCTCATTTTCCGTTTTCCGGCTAAAATTTCAGTTTTTCCGCCTTTTTTCCGTTTTCCGGCTCAATTGTCGGTTTTTCCAACTTTTTTCATTTTCTGGCTCAATTCTCTGTTTTCTGTTTCAGCCAAACTGGTAAACATGCATGCAGGTTCTCAATTATATGAATTGTTTCTATTTCTAGCAAGATTTCTGCAAATTTTTTGATTTCTGGATAAATTTCTGCAATTTTTTTTCCGTTTCCGGCAAAATTTCAGTAAATTTTTTCCGTTTCCGGCATAATTTCAGCAAATTTTTCCGTTTCCGTTTCCGTTTTCCGGCAAGTGCACATTTTTTTCCGTTTCCGTTTTCCGCCAAAAAGTTTTTGTTGACACCCTAATCCCGATCCTATCCCGAGATCTCAAAAACCAATCCTCGTTTATCATTTCAGCATTTGAGATTTTATCCTATTGCTGAATGTTTCCGCATGAAAAAGTGTACGCATCTTTTGAATGCTGAAATACATGCTGAATTGACAAACCGCCTAATTTTCAAGAGTACGGACGATTTGAGTTCAGCAAGTTTTTTTCTATTCAGCATTTAATTCGGCATTTGTCAAAAACGTGCGTATGCCGAATATTTCGGCTTCAGTGTGCGTAGCGCCATTGAAGATAACATTGCATCTTAAATTCATGTATTGTAATTTCAATTTAAAAAGTTGAATGTCTGTTATAATGCCATTAATTTTATGATGAAGCGAGTTTTTTTTATTTCAGCATATTTTTTGTTATTCTGTAAACTCGGCAGACATTATGCGAGTCAATGGTCTAACGAATTTTTGTACAAGTGCCATTCTAACCCAATTTTATTGTTATCGACACTCGTATTTCATGCGTAGGGATGACCATCAACAAAGTTTTCAATTAGATAAGTGAACGTCACCGTCGAAATTTGAATTTAAGATCTACACTTGATAAATATACGATAATTTCTTATTATTACGGACATAGTGAGCATTTTATGTTATTCAGAGCAATTTTTAGATTTTCAAAAGGATCCAGATTTCGCTAGTGGTGTCCAGTGTACAGGGTTGTTCTTCCCTTGTTCTATCGCACGCACACATACGTACTTTTTTGTTGGAATTTGTCCGGGCTGTTACAATAAAATACCTTGTTATCTGGTTTCATATGACAATATGCGTGTCCAGTTTATCCTGTTCTCGCATAAAACGTCGGATTGAATAAGATTTACTGTGAATCGATTCGAATGCATTCATTCAAATTCAAAATTAACTTAACAATTTTAACGAAATTTAAAATTGGTACGTAAGGGCCGAATCACTGATTCCTTTCATGTCTGCCGAGTTTAACTTATTTCAGGATATTGACCAAAACATATTAATATACAGGGGTGGGCATCTTCAGTTAACGCTGGAAAAACGCGATAGCTTGAGCTACAGTTGAGCTATCACAATGAAATATTAACACAATGGAGTAGACTCCATAGGACACCTATTCTGAAGTTTGCAACCCAAACGGCCACATTTTGGGTCAGTTGTAGAACACACAGTTTTTAGTGTAATTTTGTGAATTGGCGTCACCCATAGGATAAATTGAGTGTGGCATTTTAGGGGGGCGGTCACTGATCTTTGGTGTCGTGTCCCATTCTGTCGTACATTGGCCGATTTTGATGCCCTTCGAATATGTTGGGGTTTGGAATCGGGGCTAGGACCAAAATTTTTTGTTTTCTCGAATAGTCCCCCAGTCTCGAGATGAGGGGGGTCTATAAAAAGATGGTCGTTTTACATGGTAATCAGGACGATCGAATTTGAAGGTTATTAACTCGGCCATTTTTGGGCCGATTTGGACTGTTAAACACTTAAAATGATCGGCATAAGCTGTAGATTCCTTTTTTGAAGTCGCATGAGATATGTCTAAATTCCTTATGCCGATTTTACCCGATTTTGAAACGCGAAACATAAATTTTTCTGGACTTGCTATTGTATACTTTAGACCACAAGAAGTTGTATACCAAAAGAATGAATTCAATATCTCTTTCCAATTAAAAGTTAAAGCACTTCAAACTTTCCCCTCATCCACATAAATCACCACATGAAGCACACAAATTCAAAACTCCCTATCTCGACCATTTCTGGGCCGATTTTTGTCAATGAACACTTAAAATGATCAGAATAACCTGAAGATTTCATTTTCACTGTCAATTTATCAATATATTCAATCAGATTTCCTATACAGTACAAAATTGCGAATTCTTGTGTGAAATTATCATGATGAAATAATATATCGACTGGGCTGTTTGGCCATTTGGGCCATTTGGGTTGCAAACTTCAGAATAGGTGTCCTATGTAGTCTACTCTATTGTGTTAAATTTTCATCGTGATAGCTCAACCGTAGCTCAAGCTATCGCGTTTTTCCAGTGTAAACTGAAGATGCCCACCCCTGTATACAGGCCATGCCAAATTACACGGGAACATCTGTTTAGGTTGTCTGTTTTTGTTAGATTTTATCACTTCCTTAATCATTTGACAAAATGTGGGATTGGCTCCTGTTAACCCTCTGGTGGTACATTTTCCTTCTGTCTGCATCCGGAGGTTTCGTCTCTGGCTGATCGACACACTGTGCATAGCGCGAATTATGGACTGTTTCAAATGTTGGCATATATGTTTTCATGTTTGCTTTTGTTATTATTGTTGAGAATATTATTGGAGAAAGTAGGAATATCAAATTCATTTTTGTATGCTCTCCACTGGTTGAATGAAATATAAAGTTTTAAATTTACAGTTGAACAAGATAGCGATGAGTTTAAGCAGGAAAGAATACCAGAAAAATGGCACTGGACTGGACACCACTGGCCTTTCAATTTATAGTTTTATAGATGGGATGGGAGTTACAATAGCAATATTTTTATTTTCACTTCGGAAGAAGCAAACATTCAATTATGTAAATTCTTTGCAAATTGAACTTTTGATTTTCCCATGGCAGTTTTGTGAATGTTGGCTGGCACACTAATAATAAAAAAACACATTGAGAAAAATATCATTGTGCATGGGCATATTGGCATTAACTTATGGCCATATATTTGGAATGTCTTGAAGAAAAAACAATTTTTTAAATAAAAGTTTGTATGGTACAGGTAAATTGCTACACAGTTTAATGCACACACAAAGCTGTGTTCCGTGTGAATTGCTTTAAAGGAATTTTTTTATAAATGAATAGTAGCCATTTTTGTAACCGTCAAAGCTTCTGCTTCACTTTTCACCTATTTATCCCCTCAGGATAGATACCTTCAAAAGTATCATGAAGAATAAGCAACACAGGATGAAGTTTACTTGTTTATTGCTGCATTTTGCACTGTAAACTCTGTAATTGCTGTCACTTTTATTTACGCAATGAGTTAACATTGTGCAAATGATCTTTGGGGTTCATCTCTTCATTAAATCAGCTCAATGCAATAACTAAAATGAATCTGATTTAGGAACTATTTGTAGTATTTACTATACTGATGCATTTATAAGGATAGCAAAAGACACTTTGATTTAACTAATACCATCAGACAATCACATAAATATGAATACACTTATCTACAAATATATATATACCATATTTATTCTAATAGGATGGCATATCCAGTAGAAAGGCAGGTTTTGAATTTTCAATCCAAGACAAAAAGTAGATTGGTAGGCTCCAACTGAATGGCAGGTGGAAATTACATTGGAAGTGCACCAAAGTGATAAAATATGCCACAAAATGGATCGCAAGAATGTTCGAAGTTTTAAAATAATAATTTAGAAGCTGTATTTATTTTCAGATTTTGCTCTGTTTGAATTGATACTGTAATGTGTATGCTGCTAACACACTTTTCTCCTGTACTCAACACAGGTTGTGTTTGCTGCATTGGCCAAGCTAAGTTAACTTACTGCTTGCCAAGTGGGCTTTTGTTCATCTTTATATTTGTTCTGGAACAATTCCAAAATATGCACAGGATTGGACTGTGATCTGTTGGATGAAAATCACTAAATAATGGTTGTTAGTCAGATAGTAATATCTGAAGCTACTACAGAAATGCCACTTTTCTAGAGTTAATTTTTTCTTGTGTATATAGCAGAATTTTTCCAGCAAGTGTGTCCTGGACCAGATAACATAACAGATAAGTAAAAACCTTTCACTGCACAGATAACTCTTTACTTTGAAAAGAAAGAAATGAAGCACCAGGATGAGTACCAAGCCAATAACTGGTCCTGGGCTGCCCTTTCATACTTTGGAGATTCTAACCCCCCCCTATGTCTGACAGTTTACAACCATCTGACACCTTTGTCTGTTTTGACATAATTGAACAAGTGCATCTCTCAATTTTGACAGATTCTAAATAACAGCTGCACTAGGAAATCCAGTTTTTGAACAGCTGTGCCATCTTGTACCTGGCTGCACCAGGCATTTTGACGGTTTTACAACTATCTCCCAGTTGATCAACACTGTCAAACTGGTTTTCATGCTGGCTACTAAGCTAGCAGTGAAGCTGGCCTGCTGAGCTGCCAAGCTGACTGTCATACTGGCTGCTAAGCTGGGTGCTAAGCTAGTTGCAAAACTGTCTGTCATGTTGGTTGCCAATTTGAATGCTAAGCCAGTGGCCTGCTCAGCTGGTTGCCAAACTGCCTCTCAAGCTACTGGTTTCAGGCTCATTTTCCACACTGGGCTGCCAACCAATTATGTCACGTGCACATTTCATACCACAATGCTATGAAATGATATGAAAATCTTGCTCACATTTCATCAGAAAATATAACTAAAATTTCATTTTCCAATGGGCCAGTGGATAAAAAGTTGACAAAAATAGAACAGCACTCCTCTATTAGAAGAAATACAGTATCTTGGCCATGAAAAGTAATATTTAATATCCAGAGCCTTAACCCTATTCATGTGTAACTTGACCAACCCAAACCTGGCAGATTTTCTCCTGCACATGAATTCTTTCAAAAATATCACTTCTGAAGTCCCAACAATAGGTGCATTTGATCTGGGTAATATTTTCACCATTCTCCACGTGGATGCTTTCTTTTTTTGGGTCATAAGCTTCACTATTTTGATACATTCTGCACTCTCTATTTGCTTCATTATATCCTATCATGATGCATTTAGTGCTGCATTAAAATGTGTACTTATTAAGTTCTTCATATTTTTTTTTGTAATAATACTATACAGTATGGATACGGTACAGGTAATACTAGGGTTGGAAAAAAATAAATTTTTAAAATGCATTGATTTTTTTAAATCAACTTTTTTAAATTAAAATTGATTTTTTAAAATTAAAATCAGATTTTTTTTAATCATCCAAAATGGTGGTTTAGAGAAAAAATATGTGTATGTTAAGTGTTAGACAATGTCTTGTTATGTCTATTGTGGTCATATTATGACTGTGGAGTTATGGTATAGCATTATAAACAGTGATTTCCTTCAAAAATATTCATTTTTACTTCAACTTATTATGTATATCACCTTTTGTTGAACATTCATGACTTCAAGTGAAGTTCAGCATGGAATAGTGCTTAAGGTTGTAATAAGGTTGTAAGAGAAGGCTAATACATTGACAGTGATGTTACACACTGTAGAAGTATGTGGGAGCACATTGGCTGGATATTATATACTACACTAGAATAAATAGCACGGCTTATTATTACCTGGTAGCATGAATCAATGGAAACTTACACTAAAAAAGCCCTAAAATCCATGAAAACACCACCAATGGTAATGTGTATGAGAAATTGTGTGCTTGCGCGCAAAATAAATGCAAAAGACCTAGTGCAAGTCAACCAGAAATTTCACCTTTTGATTTTTTAAATTAAAATCAGTCCCCCCTAGGGTGTCAAATTTCCGTTTTCCGTTTTCCGTTTCCGTTTTCCGCAGGCAAATTTTTTCCGTTTTCCGTTCCGTTTTCCGGCTGCTGAAATTTTTTTTCCGTTTTCCGTTCCGTTTTCCGGCTACTAAATTTTCCGTTTCCGTTTTTCCGGCTCATTTTCCGTTTTCCGGCTAAATTTTTAGTTTTTCCGCCTTTTTTCCGTTTTCCGGCTCAATTTCCAATTTTTCTGCCTTTTTTTCATTTTCCGCCTCAATTTACTGTTTTTCCGCCTCATTTTACCATTTTCTGGCTCAACTTTCTGTTTTCTGTTACAGCCAAACTGGTAAACATTCATGCAGATTGTCAATTATGTGAATTTTTTTCTGTTTCCAGCAAATTTTACGCAAATTTCTCCCACTTGCAGCAAAATTTCAGCAAATTTTTGTCATTTCTGTGCAAATTTCATTTTTCCGTTTCCGTTTTTCCGGCCCCTATTTCCGTTTTCCGTCCGCTGAAATTTTTTTTCCGTTTCCGTTTCCGTTTTCCGCCTAGTGCAAATTTTTTTCCGTTTTCCGTTCCGTTTTCCGGCCGCTGAAATTATTTTTCCGTTTCCGTTTCCGTTTTCCGTAAAAAAAATTTTTTGACACCCTAGTCCCCCCTAGATTAAAAAAAAATCTGATAAAAAAAAAATTAAAATCAGTTAAAAATCAGGTGCCAACCCTAGGTGATACAGTATGTTTGTGTTTGCACTTTCCAAAAATACCAGTATTTTCACAACTCTGGTTTTAAGCCCTAATGAGGACTAAAAACTGCAATACTCACACAAGCCGGTTTGAAGCCTTATGAGGTCTAAAAACTGCAATGCACCCCTCATATGAGTGTGGATGAATAGACAGTTTATGTTTGACTTTTACCTGTCAAGACACTTCTGCATACATACATCGATATTTGGCACATTCTTCACAGTTTCCAGCAGTCCACAACCCCTGGAAATTCGGTTCACCACTCTTTCTTTTAGATCCTTTACTGTTATCTTGTCTGGTATACAGTTATATGGCAGACCTGTTTTTGTGGGAATACGTTTCCAATGTACTCAGACTAAAAGGTCTTGGGATTTGGGCTGGGGAATCATAATTTTCAGTTCAGATATTTGGTGTCAGGTTGGAAAATTGTTGGAGTTGTATTTGGGACAGTTTCAAAGGTTTGATGAATAGATCTAGAAATGGCACTGCTTGGTTTAACTTTGTGATGATGATTGTAATGACAGTTTGCTGATCTAAAAGTGCTGCAGTCATTCTGGCTATCATACATTTCAGTAGAATTTCATTGAAATATTCAAGCTATTCCAAGAGCAGAGTTAAGTATTATTCCTTAAATAAATTTTGACCTAAACTGGCTATATATTTCTGTCTCCAAACTGTCCTAAGTTGTGTAAAGTGTTAAGTCAAGTGTCAAAAGTCATGTAAAGTGTCACTCAAGAAGACAAAGAAAAGATTTTTTTACTCAACTTTGCATGACAGTTTACACTTTGCTAGAAACTTTGCAGGACAGTTGACAATTTTGTATGACTCTTGTCATGACATTTGACACCTGACTTTACACTTTACAGGGCTTGGGACTGACACCTGCTGGACTTTTCACACAGTGCTTCTCACATTCCACCCTTGTATCAAAGCAATTTTGTAACTTCGAATTGCACTCTTTTGACACCAACTGTTCCTTGCAAATATTCAGTGGAAAATGGTATCTGTGCTTCACAGTGTAACCAACACTTTTGCTGCCAAAATCATGTTTATAACATTCAAGGTTTCCAGGATCTCTTGTTGTTTTCAGATTAATAGGAGTTGTAGCAACATAAATATGTGGCACATTTGAGCAGCGAGGAGGGGGTTTCCATTTTTTCCAAGTTTCTCAGTGAATCAAACAAAATTGGGGTTATTTTCTAGCATAGTTGTTGAAGAGAGTTGTCAAAAACTGGTATTTTTGAGAACTGTTAATGTTAACATAAATAACTTTTCAAAATTTAGTGTACATATTTATATTAAGACTTTTATATAATGATTTGTTCCCCAATAAGTGCACTTTGATCTCAGTGCAAACCCCAAATACCAAAGCTAATTGCCACTTCTGTTTGGTAACTGTTCTCAATGGCCGAGTAGTAATGGAGTTCAAAGTAGGAATAGTCTCTGCTCCCTTTGTGCAATTATGGCATTGCGCCAGGGTTTTGAAACAGCTGGCAGATAATTAATGAGCCCAGCATATTTTTTGGGCAGCCTGAAGAAACATCTTATCCTGTATTCTATGCTCCAAAAATACATAATCATTGGAAAGCCTTTAACTTCAGTACCATTATAATTGATATCACAGAATGCTATAGAAAGAGTGTTACAGTAATTTGGTGAAAAAGGTCACTTAAAAATAGGCACAAACTTAGTGCAGCAATTTGTACCAACAGGTATCAACAGGTAGTGCAGTGATGTATTTAGCTTATGTGCACACACACTGAATAGCACAAGGTAAACATTCAGTTGACAGTTATTTGCCAGTTTGTTTGTGCAGGAATCAGTGTAATCATAAGCTGCAATCACTGTGATACCTAAAATACAAAGAATCTGGCCACCCAAAAACATGTGTTGGGTTTATCAACTGTACCCAAAATCACAAACTACTGGTACGACTGTTACATATTGTACACAGATATTTGTGTATGGTATCCGCTTGTACCAAACTTTCCCGTGAACTGACAGGAGTGTTGCAGTCAACCGGATGCCAATTCCGCAAATGTATTAGTACAAATACAAGTCATTAGTGACAAGTAAGTCCACAAGTGTTTAGTGTTTCATGTGAATGCATATATTCTGCGCTCGCACATATTTACTTGTGTCTTTGGCTGGTGGCGAGCTATTCAAAAACTTACAAACTGACCTCCTTCACAGAAAGAAAAGAACAAAGAAAAGAAAATGGCATGGCGTCACTTGGCTACACGCTGCATTTCTGGAAACCAAACCATTGCTAGCTTCACAGGAAACCATTAATCGTTGATTTGATAAAATAGATTGATTTATAAATAAATATAGTTACAGCTAGGTATACTCGGCGTACATGATACTCTGCCCTCACACTGATTTATGTCTTGTGTTGGAAGCATGCCAATGATTGTTAAATCATGCGATTTCCATAAAAAGATGGAACAATTATCGATGTGAATCTGCTAATGAATCACATTAGAGCAACAATCAATTTTGTCATCTTTTTATGAAACTCGCACGCGTTAACCATCGTTGGCACACTTCCAGCGGGAACCACGCGTGCAAGGTGTAAAGTAACCGGAGTATACCACTTATTACTTGTATGTATGTATCATGCACTTGCAGAGTTGACACCAGGGGCCAGATTTAATACTCCCTACAGATTTGTAGGGTAGGGCGTACGCCCGATAGATTTTTTTAAAGTTTAGCCGCATCGACGCACATGCACCGAGAGCAAGGCGGTTCGTAAAATATACGAAACCATCCTTTAAGGTTGCCGATATTGCAATATGACGTATATCACTTCGATTTTGGCTCGGAAATCACGATTTCGTCATTTCTTGACCGTCTGCCAATTCGTTTTTTTTTTATTTTGTCGGGCGGGTTACTCGCGTAGGTCACGCTTTTGTGTAGTCAGGTGGTCACTTTTTTAGTGTTCACTGTCTGCAACCGAAACCATGAGGGCAGCGACAAGAAAGAAATGCATGCACGAGCGTACAAAAGCGCGACTTATGCGAGTAACCCGCCCGACAAAATAAAATAAAAAACGAATTGGCAGACAGTCAAGAAATGACAAAATCGAAGCGATATACGTCATATTGCAATATCGGCGACCTTAAGGGATAGTTTCGTGTATTTTACAAACCGCATTGCTCTCGGTGCATGTGCGTCGATGCGGCTGAACTTTAAAAAATCTATCGGGCGTACGCCCTACCCTACAAATCTGTAGGGAGTATTTAATCTGGCCCCAGGGACTCTTGTAACTCTTGCTGAACATCAACTGGGCCATGGCGCCTGCTAGAAAGGATGGTTTCGTTGTTGGCATTGCAAAAGATTTGGGAGATTTTTTTAAAATCAAATTTGAACAATAAATGGCATGCTATTTTGTTTTAAAGCATATTTCTTAAAATGAATTGATCAAAACATGCTCAAAAATTTTTAATGAATAAATACCCCCCTCCCCTTGAATAGTCTCCCCTCAAACAGTCCCCACAAAAAAAGTCTGACAAAAGACAATTCCCTCAATTATTCAAGTCAATATGGTGGTTTAATTAAAGAACAACCACTACAACATGATTTTACCTCGTCGATAATGCTTTATTCCTTTTATAATGAGTGTAATATCTCCTGTACTTGTTAGATGACTCTTTGCAATATTTCCATTTCTTGGGGTCACTCATTTCTTTCTTATTTCTTAGATGTCTGTAAAATTGCTGTCTCAAGGAAGGGCAGCGGCTTCTCAACATTCTGGCAAACTGTGCAAATTTTTCAGCTGTGAATTTTCTGTTATATTGTGCTCTTTTAGTTTGTAGTCTGGAGCCAATCCCTCATGTTGCCATATTTCAGGACCAGTGATAAAATTCTGCAAATGTGCATTCTGATCAATGTGCAATGCAGATTCTGCATATAGTCAATCAACTGATGATCTGATGTACCATATACCATCCAAATAACAAAAACCCAAAAAGTATTATACCAAAGCATATAACAGAACTTTCACTGTTGCTTCTTGCTGCATTTGATGTAAAATATGTATGAAGCTCCTTTCATCCAAATAGGGCAGGATTCCTTGTGTTTATAACATTCAGTCAGATCAGCATAAGTCTCCATCCAACTACAGTGAATACCTAACTTCTGTACCTACTGAGTAACTCCCAAGTAAAAGTGGAAAAGTGTACTAGATTGAAAATTGAACTTCATTGAATTTTTGCTACTTAAACTTGAACTCAAAGTTAACCAAAATATATACCTAACAATATTTTTTTCACACCATGCCAAATGGTGCCAAATTTCAGTTTACTTAGCCCTCTTTTATCAATTCCTTGCTAATTTGACAATATGTGGGATTGGCTACTATTAGCCCTCTGGTGGAACACTTTCCTTCTGTTTGCATCTGGAGGTTTTGTCTCTGGCTGATCGACACACTGTGCATAGTGTGAATCATAATGGGCTGTTCCAAATGTTGGCATTGTAGATAATATTATTGTGGAAAGTAGGAATATAAAATTCATTTTTGTATGCTTTTGCAATCTGGTTGAATGGAATTTGAGTTTTAGGTGTACACTGGAACGGGATTGAGATTTGGTTAAGCTGGACAAAAATGACAACAGAAAAACAGTACTGTACACCAGTTTCTTACAAAATTGATTCAATACATCAATTTCTGTTCTTATAGATAAGAAAAATCATGGAATTATTTTTATTTTCACTTGGGAAGAAGCAACCATACAGTTCTGTATATTCTTTGCAAATTGAACTTTTGATTTTCTCATGGCTTTCTTGTCAATGTTGGTTGGCAGTCTAACCAAAGTAAAAAAGAAAACACATTGCAAAAAATATCATTGTGCCTGGGCATATTTTGTTTTGTCACTTGACATTGTGTGGCTCAGCTCCAGGTGCCACTCCAAGACCCTATAAAAGACCCTGTAAAGTGTAAAAGACTTTGTAAAATGTCATGTGTCATGTAAAAGGCCCCATAAAGTGTCATGTGTCATGTAAAAGACCCTGTAGAGTGTCATGTGTCATGTAAACGACCCTGTAAAGTGGCATCCATATGATGTATTTGTATCCAAATCGGATTTGATACAAAAACATAAGATTTGGATACAAAAAATAAGATTTGGATACACATGACACTTTACAGGATCTTTTAGATGATGCATGACATCATAGAGGGTCTTTTTCAGGGTCTTTTACACTTTGCATGACATTTGACATTTTACAGGGTCTTTGACACTTTACAGGGTCTTGGGTCTGGGAGTGCCCCCTGCTCAACTGCATATAGCATTCAAAGAAATCACCTGTGATTTATATTGTCAAAAACCACAGTAAATACACATACCATATTACCTCGAATTAACCCCCCTTGAATTAACCTCCCCATATAATACCCATCTCAAAATGGGTTGGGGTGATTATATCCCCCCTCGAAACACCCGCCCCCCTCCGGAACGATGTACATCATATTTTTTCTGTGCACATGCATACCTAATACAATTTTTTCAATTTGTCTGTGCAAACTTGTGGTCCAGTAAAAAATGTTGCAGAAGGTGGAGGTTAAGTCAAGAGGTTATACAGGTCAGTTAAGATACAAATTAACAAGATACAATATAGAAGATACAAGATACACCATTTAATCAGCCTGTCAGATTTTTCAGGTAGTCCAATCAGTTGTATGATGGAATATGTTAATCAAGTGCTGCATAATTCAATCTGGTTCAAATTACTGTGGTTCAAATTATTATGTACTTTCAGGTTAACTTCTGCATGGATCAGGTATTTACTAGAATTCAAATGGGACCACGTTTTAGGGCCAACACTGGGATCATAATTTTTTCCCAGTCCCAAAATTTAGTGGATCCATTTACAGGGACCAGGACTGAGGTATCATGAGCAGGACTACCATGTAATAATAGGTCTGACAGAGCCTTCGAGAAGACAATTTTATGTAAAAATGTTGTTTATTCATACTCAGGTCATTGAAAACAATATTTCTTCATTCCTTATCAGTACTATCATAACATTCCGGGACTGGGACAGGGACAGGGTCCAGGACTCAGGCATCCTAGCAGGACCAGGATGTTTTTGTCCAATATCGTGCGGCTATGCGACATCGCTCATTGATTTATCGATTGGCTCAAATACTGCCCGATCGGTCAATTCACCGCCTTCCAGGGGTCGGTTATGCTGTGTATGTAAATATATGAAGGGTGTGCTTCTAAAAGTACCGATCTACAAATTTTTCAAATTTGAGTTAGGACCATTTTTAGGGTCACCAAAAAGATGCGCTTCAAAAATATATATAATATGTGGGGGGTGCGAAATTCAATGTTGAGATATGGGGGGGTCGAAAAACGCCAAAAAATCGTAAAATACAGTTTTTGAAATTTTAAAAGTACCGATCTACAAGCTTTTTCAGCTTTTGTGTCTTTAAAAGTACCAATCTACACACTTTTTTCAAAATTGTTCTTTTAAATGTACCGATCTGCACATTATTTTTTGTGCTTCTAAAAGTACCGATGTCAGATCGGTGTCCGGTTGCACAAAGACTCATTTTGTGCTTTTTTATCATGGGTAAACGTACCGATCTACAGCTTTCTGATTTTGTGCTTTAAAAAATACCGATCTACACGCTATTACCAATTTGTTCCTTTAAAATGTACTGTACTACAAAAATACAATTCCCTAAATTTTATATAGCTGGTGTTATGTGTATAATCAATGATTATACCCATGCATGTGGATACCCAACAATATGGCTGAAATACCCCTACCCAAAATTCCCATACCCAATACCCATGTATGGGTATTGCATGCTCCAAACTTTCAATCGCGATTATCTCAAAATCGATTTTTTGTAGATCGGTACTTTTAGAAGCACACCCTTCATATACATATGCACGTATGTTTTCTAAGGTGCTGACGATGAGTAGAACACCCCAGCCCCTTCCCTCACACAGCACATGTGCTGAATTTGAACCCATCGATAAAT
Organism: Sphaerolaimus hirsutus; assembly: GCA_964036195.1. NCBI lineage: Eukaryota > Metazoa > Nematoda > Chromadorea > Monhysterida > Sphaerolaimidae > Sphaerolaimus > Sphaerolaimus hirsutus. The sequence continues at coordinate 22,768,438 of OZ038458.1, read as the reverse complement.
CAATGAACGATGTTGCGTAGCCGCACGATATTGAACAAGAGCGACCGGGACTGGGACTGGGATGTTTTTTAATCGGGACTGGTACTGGGTACAAGACTGTGGCGTCGGAACTGGGGGTGCACTGTTGATGTATGGAAATGCACTTTGATTTCGATTGTTATGATGGTGATATTTATTGTGAGCGTGACGTGACATCGGGAGGCTACGAAATGAATTGACAATTTCAACCCACGAAAATGCACAGCTTGGCATAAATTAAACACGCGAGTCAGCAAAGTGGTGGACGACCTGGGCCGACGGGACAGGCCTGATACGCACATCTGCCCGTTACGCACATTTGCAGTGAAAAAAAGTTGCGCAATGACAATGACATGCGCAGTGAACTTTTTTCACTTCACTTATATCTGAAAACTCACTGAAATAGCCATTTTTCACTGTTTTTTCACTTGACACATTTTCAAGTGATTTTCAGATATGAGTGAAGTGAAAAAAGTTCACTTATGTCATTGCGCAACTTTTTTTCACTCTACTCATAACTGAAAATCACTTGGAAAAGTGTCAAGTGAAAAAAACGGGCAAATGTGCATAACGGGCAGATGTGCGTATCAGGCCTGTCCCGTCGGAACCAGGACTAGCTCCGGTACCGCCTCTGTCCCGGAATTTTGCCGAACCATCTAGGTACAACCATGGTCCTGTTTGAACCCTAGTATTTACTTGCACTGCTCAAAGTTGGTGGACTTGTACTTGATTGACTACTTTACAAATCTATGTAGAGAAATGATCCAACGAAACTCGAATGTCATCCTTCACTGCTGCAAGCACATAATGAAATGTTGGCAGTGAACCAAAAAAGTTGTACGCAGATTGTTCTATCAATATGGTTGGAGTGAATAAAATCAACTGTGAATTAAATAGAATATGTCCGCTTGTTGGCATTGCGCTTCTGAATAGTTATCAAATTACCCTCAAACTATGGTGATAACGTCTCACAAAATGTCTTCATATATGTTATGCCTTCAAGTGCAAATGTTAAAATCCAAATACCTATTAAAAATGAAAAAATACATCACTTGAAAAAGCGATTTTTGAAATTTATTTTGATCAATGATTAAAACAGGTGACTCCCCATTTTAGGATAATTATAGGATATTTATATTCCGTGCACAGCACAGTATACCCCCGCACATTTACGTACGCCTTATAACGCACCAACACGATACTTACAGGAGACACATTTTTATGTCCATCAGTCCACACCACTATCGACTCCGCACATAATTTTCATTTGTACACTAGCGATGTGCCTCAATAAACGCCAACGCTCTATTTTGTTTACAAGAATCACAAGTGAGTATGGGATATTATACAAGTGAGGTTGACAGGCGCGCGCAGTTTAGTGTTTTAGTGCAAGCTTTAGTATACTCCAGCGACATTACACCTTACAATGAAATCTACCATAGCCCACCTGAATAAAAGAACAAACATAAAAAAATTTCATCATATTTATCAAATTGCTTTGAAAAATATGATGAAATTTGTTTATGTATGTTCGTTTATTCAGATGGGATATGGTTGATTTCATTGTAAGGTGTAATGTCGCGTCGCTGCAGTATAACCCTTAAGCGGCGCGCGTGGGCGGAGCCACGGGAGGCACATGCGCAAATGGGGAGTTTCATTCTAAAAATGCATATATCCAAGTTTTTAGATTTTTCAAAATCGCATTTCAAAGTTTGACGCTGGCCCGACGGCGCTATGTTTGGGGGACGACGCTTGCCCCGCACTTTTCAGATAGATCTGACATTTCTCTACAATTTGTGTAACCACAAATTTTGTTGGCCAGGAAATATTTAGAGAGTTATGTGAGATTTTGTAAGTGACGCAAAATTGGGAACAAATCTGAACATTTGAAATTAAATGTTAAATAACTTCTTAACGGTACATCGTATCAAACAACGAATCACATCCCTGCAAAGCCCGTGTCTAAAAGTACCTCTACCTAAATTTTCAGATCAATATATGCACGCATATTTGATTTATAGTGCAAAATAGATTTGGAAATTCACGTATGCATTTTTGGAAATGAAACTTTTTTTGTATGGGAATTCCGGCCAGCTCTTCCCGGCCGCGCCGAAGCACGCGTGCATTTTTGGAAATGAAACTATTTTTTGGATATGTGCATTTTCGATATGAAACTCCGGCGGTCTGAGATGGATTTACGCATTTTCGATGTGAAAGTCCTTGTGAAAGGCGCTTGTGAACTTTTAGAATGGAACTCCCCAAATGCCACTGCACATAGAAATTTGTGTAGCCGCTGTACGCAAAAAAAGAAAAACATTTTTCCAATGAAAAAGGTGGAGTCAAGTACAAAGAACATGTGTCTTGTCTAAAATTATTCTTTCTTTTTTTGGGAGCAATTTGTTCAGAAATATATATGACATCATGATGGAGTGTTTCATATTTACGGAAAAACACATACCATGCTGTCCGTGGAGTATAGCTGAAGTGCTGAACACAGATGGCTAGGGGGGGCAGTTAGGGGCTAGTGGGGGTTTTCTGTTTTGGCAGTGGGGGGGGGGGGTCAGGGGTAATCACTAGTGATGTTAAAGGCACCGGGAAAAATGGCACCGCACCGCACCGGTACCTATGCCAACGCATAAAAAGGGCACCTGGCACCCTGGGGCACCGGCCAGAAAATGGCACCGCACCGCACCGGCACCGGTGCCTTTTGGAAAAAATGGCACCGGCACCGAAGGGCACCGGCGGGTTGCCGGTGCTAGCACCGAAAGGCACCGCACCGGGCTGGAATTTCTGAAGTAAATATCGGGCAGTTTCTCAGCGGTCTCACCTTTGGAAGTGCATATCTCCATGAATTTTCAACCGATTTTGATGGTTGAGCACTTAAAATGATCAGAATGATGTGGCAATCACTTATATGAAGCAATTACAATGATGACAAATGAAAGATAAAATATTGAATTCACTACAATGTCCATAGCCACTATTGTCTACCGATCGTAGTAGTTGCTGTACAGAGAATGGAACTATCTCTGTCATAAACTGACAACAAATTTTGAACAAAAAAGTAAGATAAATATAAAATATAAAAATGATTTAAAATTCAACAAAATTTTAGATTCGCTCATCAGATTACGCGTCAGGTATAATGGATTTCACAGTAGGTATATTTATTTGATGGGAGGTTTACAAAGTAGGCAAAAACGGTTGGGTAAATATGTCGCTGTTTTTTAAATATGAATAAGCACATACTATGGACAAAATTGCACAGCGCATGAAGCCTTGGCCGGTGCCTTTCCCGGTGCCTTTTACTTTGGCCCTGGTGCTAGCACCTTTGGCACCGGCAAAAAAATGGCACCGCACCGCACCGGCACCGGTGCTATTCTGAAAAAAATGGCACCGGCACCGGCATGGCACCCCTGAAGATTGCAATGGCACCGCACCAGCACCGGTGCTGGTGCCCTTCGGTGCCCAGCACCGGGGCACCGGTGCCCCGGTGCCTTTACATCACTAGTAATCACCTGGTATCTATGAATCCTATGTCTCTATTTTGAATAAATCATCCAAACAAATTTTCTCTGATATGCGAAATCTTGGGATCATTCCGTTGCCCCAACAATAGGAGCATCTTATCTGGGTTATATTCACACCGTCCTTCAGGTGGATTGTTTCTCTAGTGTCATAATATTCATTATTTGGGTATAATCTACACTGCTGATATTCCTCGACATATGATATCATCATGCATGTGGTGCTGTGTGAATGTGTGAATTTTGCAGAGAATTTTCTATTATGTCTATTTTTCAAATTTTTATTAGAATACCTATCACTGAACATGGGATTAGTATTGGCTCTGCTGTCGGAGCAGTGATTGCCATTGAAAAATCTCTGGGTGATTTATATTTTTTTAAATCAGAAAAATTATTATTGTATTTATTCTTCCAGAAGCTTCCAGAGAGATTTGATTTCATTTGCTTTTTGAAAGATTAAAAAAAAATTAACTGATAAAATAAAAATATCAGTTTAATATTTATTTATTTAATATTTACAGAGTGGCTATTACAGAAAATATTTTACTTTTTACCTGTTAAAACACATTTCCATGCATGCATCAATATTTGGCACATTAACTTTGCTAACATATTTCCACTTTCCACATCCTCTGGAAATTTTGTTTACCACTCTATCTTCCAATTTATTCCCTATCATTCTGTCTTCTTTGCATCCATAATGCAGACCTGTTTTACATGGGAAATACTTTTTCACTGCACTCAGTTTAAAAGTACTTGCCACTGGTTTTTGTTATAATTACTGGAGTGGTGAAGAAACATCTTTTTAGACTCAAAACTTTATTTGTTCTTAGTGAAGACTTTAGTTTAAGAATGTGTCATAAATGCTAAAATCTATGCACATAGAGTATCCTGATGGAAAACACTGTAGATGTAGATGTAAAAACTCCAAATTACACTGTTTTGCTCTCTATTTCAGGGTGAGTGGGTAGTTTGCAGCAATACATACATTTCCCAATTTGCCCAATACATCTCCATAAAAAAATATGATGAATTATTCAAGTATACCATATTACCTCGAATTATCCCCCCTTGAATTGACCCGACTCAAAAAAAACCCTCAAAATGGGCTGGGGAAATAATAGCCCCTACCTCAAAATAACTCCCAATGCACATGATGTATTTATTACTGCTAATTTGCATTGCAGCTGCACAGACTAGTTTGCGTACCTAGCTATCTACATTTTTATGTCCAAATATATCCTGTTTGGACACATTTATTACCTGTTTTGGGTATGCAAATGCCTACTATTTGCTGCGATCATTACGAAAATTTCTGACAAAATAATAACCCCCTCAATTAACACCCCCCCTCAAATTTTGCTGGCGAAATAATAAACCCCCATGGGGGTATTTCGAGGTAATATGGTAGTTCAATCTCCTTAGTTTGGTGGACAGTTTCCTTCAATCTATATTCTATCTATCTCTGAACTTTTACAACAGATAAACAAATGTTGCCCACACCTGCTGGACTTTTGACACAATGTTTTTCACATTCCTCCGTTGTCTCAAAGCAATTTTGTGACTTTGAATAGCACTCTGATGAAACTACTTTCTCCTTGCAAATGTTTTGTAGAGGAAAGTATCTGTGCTGCACATGGTAACCAGCACTTTTGCTACCAAAATCTGTATTCAAGCAATCAACAACATTATCAGAGCCTTCATTGCTTCCTTCTGTGGTTGCTTTTGGTTTTTGTGTTGTTGAAGTTTTTGTGGGTTCTGTCTGTTTTACTTGTGCAGTTGTAACAGCAACATAGATGTGGCATTTTTGCACAGAGGCAAAGTTGTGAATAGTACAGAACTGTTTGAAAAGTCACCTGAATGTAAGGTGTTTTCAGTTTGTTCACTGACAGGAACTGAAAACAATGGAAAAAAATTTACCTTGATCTTGTAAAAGAGACATAAACCTACTGGTGTTTGTTGTTTGTTCAGGAAATCTACCTCCATATCTGATCAAATATAGCTGTGTGATAGCAGCCTATGAACACTATGAAATACTCACAAACTAAAGCCACTTAACCTAAAATACACCACTTGACTTAAAAAAGGTAAAAAGAAACATTGAATTCTTTAGTCATGAAAATGTCATAGGTAATTTTTATCCTTTTACACGGGATGGCCACCGTTTTTATAGAGAAAACCATTGCATTAAAACAAAGTTTGTTTCCATCCCTACTTTTACACCATTATATGAGCATTACATAGGGCTCGAAACTTGATTTTTTTCAAACTCGAGCTCGAGTCGCAACCCCAAATTTTTTCCGGTCGAGTCGGCGAGTCTAGTCGGGTGAGCCAGTGAAAGGTCGAGTCAAGTCGGGCAAAAATCTCGAGTCTAGAGTCGAGTCGGATCCGTTACTTTTTGATACGACACTTGCAGTAATTTTTGATACTGGTTTCTCTACCAATGTATTCACACACACTTAATGAAGTCTAAATGCCAACAGTTCATTTAAATATCAAGATAAAGCTAAAATAGAAATTTTTATCACCCATGTTGCTACAAATAAAGTTGCAAAAATAAAATCCTAGGGATGGAAAATCAACATCTTTTACAACATTTTTTTGGATCAGTGCCAACATTGTACCACGCATTTGAGGTGGTGTGTGTGTTTCACATGTGGCGCATGCTAGTTTATTGCCAGATTTTGGTAAACTCATAAATCGGCTTTGAATGCATTTGAATTTACTAGAATGATGTATCTGTCAACTTCAGTTGATGGGGATTGGCGCTGCACACACTAGTTTACTAACAGAAGTAAACTCATTTTGGGTGCTCATAAATACGCTTTGAACGCATTTGAGTTTACCAAAATGAGGTATCTGTAAACTACAATGGACAGGGATCTAAAAAAATGTATTCTGGTAAACTCAAATACGTTCAAAGCTGATTTATGGGCACCCAAATTGAGTTTACTTGTGTTAGTAAACTAGTGTGTGCAGCCACATTAAGAATAACTCATTTCAGTAAACTCAAATGCGTTTTATCAACGCCGATTTATGAGTTTGCCAAAATCTGGCACTAAACTAGCGTGCACATGCACACTATGTAGAATTGTATGGTAATAAGACATTTGAGTTTAAACACTATTCAATACATATGCCAAGCCAATCCACAATATATCACACATGTGGTGTGGAAATGCGCGCGCTCGCGTGCAAATTTTTTGATAAATATGTTTAAAATTTCATATTAAAATTGATATTTGAGCAGGGTTGGTTTTATAAAAATTCATTTTAGTAAAATTGTATAAAAATTGTATAAAAATTGTATTTTATTTTAATTTTATTCTTGTTTCATTGTATTTTATTTTATTTTATTCCCAAAAGTCATTAATAAAATAAAATGACACATTTTACAAAAATTTTACAAAAATTTTACAAAATTTTTACAAAAAATCAGAATCATGCATGCAATGCCAAAAAAATGTTATAATTAGACCTATACATGGAAAACCTGTGACAAATTTTCCCTTACTTTTCAAAAGTTGCATGCAGTATGTATTGTTAGCTAGCTGCAAGTGTAAAGTTACAATTATTGATAAGATTTGGATACAACTACAACATAATTTGGATACAAAACATAAGATTTAGATATAAAACATAAGGTTTGAACACAATTTACTTGACAATTGATACTTTATTTTTTACATGTCATGACAATTTACACTTGACCTTATATTTGTCATGACAATTGACACTTTGCATGACATTTTACATGACATTGGACACTTTACACTTGGGACTGCTCCCAGATCCATGAAAAAACAGGTAGAAACTCAAGCAACGAGATAAAATTTTACAAAAAATACGAATTTTTATACAATTTTACAAAAATACGAATTTTTATACAATTTTACAAAAATTTTACAAAAATTCGAATTTTTATACAATTTTTATTTTTATTCTTATATTTTCCATTTTATTTTATTTTATTTTATTCTTGAATATTCCATTTTATTTTTATTTTATTTTTATTTTTTTCTGAGATTTTGCCAACCCTGTATTTGAGACATTATTCAATGGAAACCCAGACTCGAAATTTGCCAAAATTTCGAGTCGAGTCGGGCAAAAACCTCGAGTCTCGAGTTTGGGCTATATTTTTCCGGTCGAGTCAGACGAGTCGAGTCGGTAAAATACCCTGTTTTACCCTCGAGTCATGAGTCGAGTCGAGTCGAGTCGAGTCGAGTTTGAGCCCTAATCTTACATCTTGGCATCAAATCAACTCCAAATATCAAAATTAATTGCCACTTCTGTTAATAACTGTGTTCACCTCCAGTGTTGTAATGGGATTAAAAGTTGGATTAGTAATGTCACGACTATTGCAAGTTTGGCATTCTGCAAGGGTTCTAAAACAGCTGGTGCGAAATTAAATAAGCCCAACACTTTTTGAGACATTCAGCTCCAATGTATTTTCCGCAGACCGCACACTATGCATTTTCATTTTAAAAAAAAATGTGGTTGAGGGTGGAGTTATCTGTTCCACAGTCACCGCATTACCCCTTGAATTAACTCCCCTCGAATTAACCCCCCCCCGTCAAAATGGGCTCGGGAATAATAAACGGGAATTAACACCCCCTCGAAATACCCCCCCCCCCCTTCGGAATGATGTACGTCATCTACGTAATAAATACCTACGTCATGTATGCAATGCGCATGATGTATATTACTGCTTATTTGCATTGCAGCTACACATAGACTAGTTTGTGTAATATAGCTATCTACGTTTTTATGTCAAAATATATCCGGTTTTGACACATTTATTACCTGTTTTGGGTACGCAAATGCCTACTATTTACTACGATCCTTACGAAAATTTATGACGAAATAATAAAAAGACCCTCGAATAAACCCCCCCTCCTCGAATTAAAACAGGGGGGGGGGGTTTGAAGTGGGGACCTTTTCGAGCGGAATTTTTCGAGGGTATATGGTAGAATTGTTCATTGGAGTGGTTGAAAAGTGCCTATATTTTCAGATATAATACTATGAAGCATCAGGCTGCCTGAAAAAAACATGTCAGGCTTATCAAATTCCATCCCTGACATTGCATTTAACTGGTACATTTGTTTTCTGTTGTTTGCAAACATTTGAGTAAGGTACTCGCTCGTACCAAACTTTGCGCTTTTCTTGTGAATTTATTGGAGTGCTGCATCCAATCAGAGTTTCTTGTATACCTTGCAGAATTCCCGCTATATCATGACGTCTGTTGTGAAAATGGTATGCGAATTTGTGGGTTCACATATTATTTGGGTCTACCGGTGTATTTAGGTAGTGATGAAAGAAAAGGACTACCGTATTTCCTCGAAATACCCCCAGGGGGTTTATTTTTTCAGAGTGAAAATTTTGAGAGAAAAACGTGAAAAATGCAACAATAACCACCATTTATAAGTTTGTACAGCCTTATATAAGGATGTAGATGGTATAAACGATGTTGTAACGTAACACAGTAAGTGTTGTTACAGTCTGTTATGCATTTCCCGGACCACAAATTCATAGTGCCCATTTTTAGGGGGGGGGGTATTTCGAGGGGGAGGGTATTTCGAGGAAATACGGTATTGATTATTGTACTGGCATCATTTGAGTGCACCATAGGGCAGAGTTGCGAAAGTGTATTTATGCTTACCCAAAATATCTGGGTATTTGGGCATTTATTTTATGCTTATTTACACTTTCATAAAATACACTTTGTTACACTTTTCTGTCTGAAATACCTAGGTACTGAGAAAGTGTAAAATTTGGGAAATGTATTTACACTTACACTTTCCAGAAATATCAGTATTTTAGCAACTCTGCCATAGAGCAATATGCCATGCCATTGCGATGTAATTAAAGGGAAATATAACCGATCGATATCACATGTATTTTTTTCTATCTGTCCCAAAATATTTACATGTTCCAGCATCAATAGATAATTATGGAGTAAATATTGATTTTATATTGATGGAAAATCTGATGAAGAAGTAGAAATAGTTAAGCATTGATCCCCATGTCTTAAATCTATAAAAAAATCTAAGTGCTATATCATGGTTCATAACTTATTTCAGCCAAGTGTTAAAGTGTTTTTGTACCTGGTCCACAATGCCTTATTCATCCTGTAATGGGTTTTGTATCTCCTCAACTTGTTGGATGACTCTCTGCAATATTTCCATTTCTTGGGCTCTCCCATCCTTCTCCTATTTCTCAGATGTCTGTAAAATTGCTTTCTCAAGGAAGGACAATGTCGTCTCAAGATTCTGGTAAATTCTGCAAATTTTGCAGCTGTGAATTTTCTGTTGTATTTGGACCTCAATCGTTTGACTCTCATAGCTCTTTTTGTCAAACCTCTTTGAGCTTGCAGTCTGGGGCCAATACCACATTTTGTAAAATTAGCAGAAATTTGCAAAAATTTGGTACCCACACACATAAATCTTATGTACCTATGTTCTATATGTATATATACAGGGTGCAGCAATTTAGACGCCCCTCTAGATTTCGAATAACTTGTCACTGGGCTGTCGGATTAACGTCAAATTTTAGGTCAACACGGACAACTAAATAGGAAAGGATCCCTGAAAATATGGCTGCGATAGCTCCACTCATTCTCAAGTTATTCATGCAAACTACGAAGAATTGTCGCTTTACTACCACCTCGTGGCAATACACATTGACAAAACAGAAGCTGCAGATGAAACCCAGATCGGTTGCAGTTGGCTATTCATACGAGTGGTGGTTACATTGAGTGATCATTTGTTGAATTTTGTGAGTCAGTGCACATCACTCCTTCATAATAAAAATTTTGCACTGGTTATTGTGCATTTTTATCCCTCAATGCCTATCGTCACGAGGTGTTGGAAGTGACAATTACAAGTTTGCATGAATAACTTGAGAACGAGTGGAGCTATCGCAGCCATATGTTCAGGGATCCTTTCCTATTTAGTTGTTAATGTTGACCTCAAATTTGACGTTAATCCGACCACCCAGTGACACGTCTTTCGAAATCTAGAGGGGGCGTCTAAATTGCTGCACCCTGTATTTATACGTAAGTCCACACAGCCACAATGGTTTGACGTATTTAAGTAAAACACAATTATTGTTTTTTTTCAATGTCAGGAACTTTAAGTTAGGTATCAGGAAAATGCCCACACTCATACATTTGCACAGGTGCAAATGCATACAGCAATATTAGCTTAAAATTCAGTCATTCCTGACAAAACAAGGATTTTGTGCAAAGATTTTAAGATGCAAAGAAATAAGTTTATCATACACTCATCTGGCTTACATGGATGATAAGTAAAAGTTACATGCCAAACAAAGTAAAAAATTGAATTTGGCATAATTTTCTTGAATTTTGTTGACTTGTCACTTGACAATATGTGCCATTGGCTCCTGGTGGCTCTCTGATGAAACATTTTTCTTCTCTGAATGTACAGGGGTTTCGACACTGGTTGATCAACACACTCAGTATAATACACATAGTGGGCTGTTCTATATGTTGTCATACGTTGTTTCGTATTTGCTTTTGTTATTATCGTTGACAATATTATTGCATAAAGTAGGAATATCAAATTCATTTTGATGAGCTGAAAAAGGAATTGTAAAAATATGCAGTAGAACAACACTGAGATCGAATAAGTGAGTTAAAAAACTATTTAGAACAAGATATTGGATGGCTGTTTTGCCATACACACACTAGTTGACAAGGATACCAAATGTCAACTACCGTATTACCTCGAATTATCCCCCCCTTGAATTAACCCCCCTCCCCTCGAATAAACCCCCCCCCCCTCAAAATGGGCTGGGGAAATAATAACCCCCCCCCCTCGAAATACCCCCCCCCCCTTCGTAATGATGTACGTCATGTACATAATAAATATGTCATGTATGCAATGTACATGATGTATACTACTGTTAATTTGCATTGCAGCTACACATAGACTACCGTATTTCCTCGAAATACCCCCCGGGGGGTGATTGTTTCATAGTGGTCCCGAGAGGGGGGGGGGTTAAACGAGGGGGGGGGGTATTTCGAGGGGGGGGTTATTGTTTCACAAGAAAATTTTTTAAAACCAAGTACGAAATTGTCGTCTGAAACGTACGCAGACGTCGAAAAATGCAACAAAAACTGCCATTTATAAGGTTCTGTAGACTAATATTAGTATGTATTTAGGTGGTATGTTCACTGTTCTAACATGACACCGACATTGTTTTAACGTGTGTTCTGCAGTACACAGAACACAAACTACACTTATTGTCATGTACGTTCCCTTTACACTCAATTTGGGGGGGGGGTATTTCGAGGGGGGGGGGTGATTGTTTCATAGTGGTCTCGAGAGGGGGGGGGTCAAACGAGGGGGGGGGGGTATTTCGAGAAAATACGGTAGTTTGTGTAGCTATCTACGTTTTTATGTCCAAATATATCCTGTTTGGACACATTTATTACCTGTTTTGGGTATGCAAATGCCTACTAGGTATTTACTACGATCCTTACGAAAATTTCTGACGAAATAATAAACCCCCCCTCGAATAAACCCCCCCCCCCCCCTCGAATTAACCCACCCTCAAATTTTGCTGGCGAAATAATAAACCCCCATGGGGGTATTTCGAGGTAATACGGTAGTTCCCATCCCAATCCAAAGCTTGCTCACGAGTAACACTATGCATTATTGCATACACTTACCCAGATATGTTAAAATATTTACTTAATGTGTCACTTAAACAGTAGCTTCTTCATTTGCAACATGATTCAACACTTTTGCATATGAACGTCGTTGGTCGGCTCGTGAGCAAGCTTTGAATTGGGATGGGAACCAGTTGACATTTGGTGTCTTTGTCAACTAGTGTGCATGGGGACATTGTGAAATAGTTTCACAATGTCCACGCAGGCATCATTTCCTGAACATAAGCTTAGAATTAGCTGAGAATTGTGAACACAATCTTTTCATCTACACTTGGGAAAATCAAGCTCTCAATTCAGTAAATTCTGTGCAAATTGTGTTTATCTTTGATTTTCACATACCTAGCTTGATATTGGCTGTCATGCTAATAGAGCTAGAAAATTAAACAGATTGAAAAAAGTCATCTTACAAAGGGCATATTTTACAACGTTTTTGACATATTTTAACGCAAAATGCTGTCGTTTTTAAACTACCGTATTTCTGCTGATAGAACGGCATACCTCCAATAGAACGACAGGTTTTGTCACTTTTTTAAACCCACGAGAAGAATAGAACGGCAGCCTCCAGTAGAACGGCAGGTCGAAATTGCGTTGTAAGATTTTCAAAACAAGAAATATATTTGGAAAATTAGCGGTGAGAACATCAAGGGTGTACGTACAGAACTATGATTCAGGGGTTGTTTTCACATTTGGTTTTGTTTAAATTCATGCTCTGATATTAAAATGTCGCTCATGTCTCACTAAAAATACTAAACACCTTCCCGGACAAGTTCACCACCCATTTTTTTATTTCACTTCGAATGCAATATCTCCGTCCATGGGGGTGTTATAAAGCTGAAACTTTGTATACATAAAGTTGTAAGACCCCTCTACTCCCAAACAATGGGGGAGGTGCGGCGACTCACTACAGGGTGGGTCGCCCTATATGCAACAATTTTTTTGACGTTTTTGGTGTCCCAAACAAGTTCACCACACACTTCATTGTATACACTATGAGGCCCATATCTCCAGCTGTGATGGCAGTATAAAGCTGAAATTTGGGGGATGTCTTGCCAACAACCCCCCTCACAATACACCAGTGGGGCAGCTGAGAACGACCCACCAAAGCATGGGTCACTGCATATTAAGTTGACCATTTTCTAAAAACAGCCCAAGTGTCCCAAAACAAGTTGATCACCCAACTGCATTGAAAAAATGTTGCAACAACATACCTAATATAAAACTGAATCGGGTTGGAACACTATTTCAACCAAAAAATTTTTTTTCAGTAGTGCACCCACCCTGTCCCATAAATGGTAGAATGAAAATTTCACTTTAAACCATTTTTTTGTTTCACACTTACAAAGTTGGTTTACAAAGTTCACTAGAGAATGGTCTAAGGTTCAATGTTATGTAAACAACACAACCTCTAAAATGCCTCCATAAGGAAATTTATTTGGGGTGAATGAAAAAGTGAAAATTTTGTCAAATTTTCTTCCTGAAATGACATCATTTTGACATCATAGAATACACCCCAAGTAAATTTCCTTATGGAAGCATTTTAGAGGTTATGTTGTTTACATAACATTGAACCTTAGACCCTCCCCTAGTGAACTTTGTACACTAACTTTTTAAGTGTGATACCAAAAATTGGTTTTTAGTGAAATTTTCAGTCGGCTGTTTATGGGACAGGGTGGGCGCCATACTGAAAAAAAAATTTTTGCCTGAAATAGTGTTCCAACCCGATTAATTTTTATATTAGGTATGTTGTTGTGATGAAGCCACCGAAGTCAGCGTCTTCTACCACCGAATCCAGCAGCTCCAAGACCGTAGTGAGAAACGGCCTTTAGAGTGGTTGATTTCCCGTTGTTGCCGAACGTCCACTTGTCGACAGCCAAGTTGAGTTTATTTCGTAGTTGTGTGTTGAAAAGGGGTTTCGAGATTGTTTCAGGTACTTTATTTTGATCAGATACAGCGTGTTACAAAAGCGCAAAGCCTAGCGAGCTTCCTAGTCGAAGTTTCTATCGCTAGCTTATTTTGTTCACTTGGGGTGGGTCAGCAGACTGAAGTAAAAACTCTCAAAGTAGCTAAGACACGGAAATCACGTATAGAAAAACAGTCACAGTAATTTCCTAATACAAATGCACAAATAAACCACTAATATAGCAATAAGACACATTTAACAGAAACAGTTGGCTTATTCTATGCGTGCATACATTCAAATACTTATGGTAAAGAAATACCAAGTACAAATTGGGTTAATAGAAAACTATTAATCTTGAGAGGCGCGAAGTCGGCAAGCTCGGCCGATTTACTAATTTGTTCTAATTTGTCAGAAAACATTGACGCACATTGGAACTAATAAAATAGGGTTTGAAACTGTAAATAGTAGTGTAAATGTTCCTAATGACATAAATAGAGTAGGGTATATTTGATATAATAATAATAATCACTTCCTGGAAACGTATATTTCATAATTGGCAAATTGGGACTTATTCGAGGTAAATGGGTATATTAATTGAGCAGGGTCTATAATATATTCAGCTTGAGCAAAGTATTATAATTATTAAGTAAATATAAATAGTTGTGAACAGGGTTCTGACAATTATACCTATGCGAAGGGCTTTGTAAAGTAAATGCTAGTTGCACGCAGGGCACCATTTCTCTATTAGGACGCTGGCCTAGATAATTACGCGGTACGTAAATAATTACAAGATTTGACTTTTGTAAACTGCAAGTAAACTATGCAAATATATATATAATCATGATCAGAAAATTACGACGAGTTGAATGAGCCTAATTTTATATTAATACACCTAATAACAACATATTTGACCTTTTAACCTAAACATTCCCCATAAACCTATCAATAACTTATAGAACACTTTCCTAATCGAATATTCTCCATGGGTAAATAATATAGTGCAGGAAATACAATTTGCGTGGTAAATTAATATAGTGCATAAATTGTAAATTAGTGCAAATAAGTAAATGTGCAAATATGAGCCTAATTATCAATTCTCTGTATTTCTTTATCCATCCAATTTGCCACGGTCAGCACACTCCGGGCGGAAGAGTTGCTGCACCCCGTTGTTGCAGCAACGTCACATGCTGGTGGTGGTGGGCGCCAAAGTGATGAGTGGCGTTTCCACAGTCGCCTCGGTGGTGAACGTGGTCGTGCGCGAAGTCGTGGGTGTGCGTGAAGTTGCAGGTCCGGTTGTTGGTGATGCCAACGCCGACCTAGCCTGATGATGAAGCAAGTAGTTGCCCGTGTCGCTTCCTGCGCGTTCGCGTGAGGTGAATTTGCGGATATTGGGCATGTGAACACTGTCTCTGTTCCTGGCTCTGACTTGTCCTTCATCAGCTGAACTTTCATCTGGTTGAACGTATGCTGATAGTGACTTTGCCATTCTGTCCTCTGTTTCTGCTCTCCTGGCAAATCTGACGGACTGTGTTGAGTTGGATCTGGCTCTCCTCTTGATTGCTGGTCTCAACTCTGTCTTGCGCACTTTTCTTTGTGGATAATTGGTCTCTTTCTGAGTTGATTTCTTGATAGTGTATCTGACGGCTCTGAAGCATAGCCATATGCACTTGAATGGACACACTATGCATTTCCATATGCATGTGTATACACATGGTGGGATCACTGGCTTCCCTGTGGCAATTCTCCAATTGTACCACAGGTATCCTGCAGCTACAATTCCGGCTATCAGGATTGTGATCCCCAGCAGCATTGCGATTGTGTTGATGATCACTTGAAAGGGTCCTTTCAGCATTCCTCCCATAAAGTTGGTGTACCCTTTTGATACTCCAGATATATAATGACCATATGCTTTGCCGATTCCTGCTGCCGTCTGTCCAATTCCAGCTCCAATGCCTTCTATTGAATTTCTGATCACTCTGGGATCCAATGACATGTCTGCTGTGTAATCGATCAACTGGTTCTGCACATGCTCCAAATTCTGTAGTCTCTGAATCTGGCCTCTGACATCCATGAAATTGGTCGCTCTGTTGACAATGTTGGTGAACAGGTGAGGCGCATCAAACGTGAAGGCCTGCCATTGTCCTTTCCATGTCATTTCAATTGGAGTCTCTGTGACATGCACCATTCCATGTGCGGACTTCCACTGTCCATGTTCATTTCTGTACAGGTGCGGTGTGGTGTGGCTGCAATCCTCTTCTGGTGATTTCTCCACCAAGTCTCTGCTGCCTGGGCTCTTGAACCACAAAGGCCCATCTTTGTCCAGTCTCATTGGTGTGTACTTGTAACATATCTCTCCCACTTTTCCTGTCTGATAAACTATGTACGGCTGCACTTCCTTGCATTCCCAAAACATAATTGCTTCTCCAGCCCATTCTGCATGAACATCCTGTCTTCCCAGCATGGCTCGAATCCCCAGTGTTGGATCGATGCGGAAAAGCTGAGTCAACATGTCCAGCTGGTTCTTGCGAAGTTGACATAACTGATGCCATACAATCGCAAATTGTGCCTGAGTCATCTCTCTGACCACATGTTGCAGGAACTGAAACTTGGAGTTTCTGTCGTCCAATCTGGCATACAATGTTCCACTGATTGTCGACTCTCTCGCCTCCACTATCTTTCCTGGCATTGCCCATTCCACAGGCACATCTTCTCTTCTGTCAAACTGGATGAATACACCTCCTTGATCGGTGTAGTATGTGTCTCCCGGAACACATTCTGAACCAATTGGCCTCTTTGTCTTGTTGCTGTGGGAGTATGCTGCTTGCAATTTTGACACAATAATTGTCTGGCCAGATATCTCTGATTTGAATCTGCCAATTCTCTCATATGCACATTGATGCTTGAAGTTCTCTGTATCCCACACTGTAATTCCATAATTGTGGTCTCTGCAATGTCCCATCATGGCTCTGCACTGGCTGAAATCTTGCAAGTCGCTGATTACAGTCTTTCCATCGAGTGAAGCCACGGTTCCTTCTTCCATGTAGAAGTTACTGACGACATTTTCCTTGTCATGACAACACCATGAATATTCCACATTCAAGGTTTGATTGGTTGTCCACACTCTGGGCTCCATTTCCACCAAAGGTGTTCCTCTGAACATCTTGTGAATTCTTGCATAGTTACAGGCTACCACACCAACTTGCTGGTATTTCTCAAAATTGCCTGTAATGCCTTTCGCTCCCCAGAAACTGGTGTGTGTGATGATTTCTTTGATTCTGATGTAGCATCTGTATGCTTTCTCTTTCTGTGGAATCTGTCTCTGTGCGTAAAGTGTAACTTTCATTGCCTTGACAAAATTCCTTGGTGGGATATGGCACTGCACTTCTTCAGGAACTGTAAGCGCATGTCCATGCCTTCCACTGGTGCAAATTTGATACTTCTGGCTTTGTGAGCTGATCACCTGTTCCACAGGATGATCCTTGATTGCATCCTTGAATCTCTCATAAGTCTGCATCTCTCTGACAGATTTTGGTGGCCATTCTGAAGGCAAAGGCGGCAATCCATGATGCGCTGCCAATGATGGTGGCCTTACTGTCGAGGTTTCTAGAACGTATGTTCTAGAAAATACTTCGCTGTAAGCCTTGCCAGCTTTTCTCAGCGTTGCTGACTCTGACATGCCTGTCAGCATCAACACCATGCACAGCATTCCAATCACCAAACTGCTGGTGGTTGCTGTGACTTTCCCTGTTGCACTCCTCAGGACTCTATCTGATGCTGAGTTCCTCTGAGCAGGGTTTGGTACAGAGTCTTTGTTCGAACTCTGATTTCTGATATGTTTCTGGACAATTGCTGGGTCCAGTAAATCCACTTTGACTGTCACTGCTGTCTCTGGGATATCCATTGTCTTTGAATTGATTTCCAGCGGATACAATTGATTGAGTGGTCTGCTGACCACATTTCTGTTGGCAGTTCTGACTTTTGCTGAGCGAATCTGTCCATCTTTGCTGGGCTCTAACTGCTCGATGCGACCCATCTTCCATGCACCTCTGGGCATGTTCTCTTCATAAATCAGCACAACTTCATTCACTTTGGGTTCTTGAGTCGCTGTCAATCTGCCATGTTTGTGTGTCACCTGAGTCCTTTCCCTCAAGCTCGGGATATACTCTTGATGCCACAAGTCCCAGAACTTATCCAAAGTTTGCTGGGTTGTCTCCCAATATTTCTGCAGTTTCGCTGCGTTATCCATTCTGGGCACAAATTCTCCATCTTTGTCTGCATCAAACTGTGGTGCTCCAATCTGACCTTCTCCTGTCAGGAAGTCCTTTGGCGTCAGCACTCTGAGACTTTTTACATCACCATAGATGTAAGAGATTGGCCTGCTGTTGATCACTGCCTCAACTTCTGGTAGAAGTGTCAACAATTCTTGCAGGGTTAACATTCTGTGCCCCACAGCTGCCTTGAAATGTTTCTTGGTGATGCCCACCATTCTCTCATAGACTCCTCCCTGCCATGGTGCCATAGGAGTAGTCATGTTCCACTGGATTTGTTGCTGTGAGCAGTAAGTCTGTACTGATCCACTTTTGACCATTTCTGACCATTCCTTTCCAGTATTGATGGCCTTGTCAGTGCTTGTGCTGAGCACTTTCTCTGTCAATTTGAATTGTGTCGCATTGTCTGAAATCACTGCCTCAGGCTTTCCACGCCTGGCGATGAATCTCCTGACTGCGTTCAGGAATTCCTGCGCTGTCATGTCCAGCACACTTTCCAGGTGAACTGCACGTGTCACCATACATGTGAACAAACAGATCCACATTTTCCTGTGATCTTTGTCCACTTTGTACCAAACTGGTCCCAAATAATCCAAGCCCGTGTACTGGAACGGTCTGGCTCTCTGAACTCTGGTTTCTGGCAAATCTGGCATTGGTGGAAGCTGGTACGGCTTCGCTCCCAATTTCTTACAGGTTGGGCAGGTTCTCGTCACATTGTAGATCACTCGTCTGCCCTGTGTAATCCAGTACTTTTGTCTGATCGCTGCCAATGTATGTTGCACTCCTGCGTGCATCAACTTCTCATGCTGGTCTCTGACGATCAGCTGAGTTACTGTAGCCGTTGCTGGCAACAGTATGAGTGGCACTGTGACCTCCTGTGGGTCTGTATGCTCCATTCTGCCGTGGCACTTCAGGATTCCATCCTGATGCATTTGCACATTGAGCCATTTGATCAACTGCTGGTCTGCAGCTGCTTTCTTGCCATCCTGGCTGCCTTTGCTGTGGCCTGTTGCCAGAATCTTTGCCACTTCTTTGTAATGATTATGTTGCGTCACTTTGATCCAATATTTCCACGCACTCTCTCTCTCTTCAATACTGATAATTCCCTGTGGTTTCATTGTACCACAGATACTTTTCATGATTTCTGACAATCCATTCTGACTGTCATTTTTGCTGCGCTTTTTGTGCATCTGTCGCACAAATCTCATCACGTATACTGTTGCATCCAGTAATTTTGTCAGTGATGAGAATCTCTGAATCTCAATTCCCAATGGGTTGCTTTGCTTGCTTTCATCAGCTTGCACATTGCTGGCATCTGGGTCACTGACCACTTGCTGTGTGGCGCCCAGGTAAATTGAACTGGCTTTTGGGAACTTGAGCTCTTCTTTCTTGATTTCTGCCATTACTTCTGGCGTGACTGGCTCCACTTTTGGCTCTGGCCACTCTCCAGTCATTAGCCATTCTGGCCCCTTCCACCACAGGTTACTGCCTTCCAACTCTGACATATTCATACCTCTTGTGGCCATGTCAGCTGGGTTCTCCAGTCCTGCGATGTGTCTGATGTGCATGTTCTCTGTCTCACTCTGAATTTTCCTGATTTCATCCAATCTGTTCTTGACAAAACATGCCAGTGGCTTCGCTGTTGTTAGCCACTTCAGACAACAGGTTGAACCTGACCATACAACTGTCTGACTGAATTTGACGTCCTTGAGCTCCTTGTGAATAAACTTTGACATTCTGCTGCCGATCAACATTGCTAACAATTCCAGCCGTGGAATTGTCACTTCTGGTTTCTTTGGAGCTAGTCTCAATCTGGAGTACAGCAGGCTTGATGTGCCGCTGTCATTTTCTGTTTTCTGGCATATGTATGCCACTGCGCTGTATGCCATTGCTGAGGCATCAACGAAAATGTGCAGTTGTGCATCTGCACCACTCTGATAATTCAAATTTCTGTTGAACTTGATCTGTCCAACTTTGAGCAACTCTGTCTCCAATTGCTGCCAAATTGCTGTCTGTTCCTCAGACAGGGGAGTATCCCATTCTTTGGCACTTGGTCCTGAATGCCATAACGTCTGCAAAAATCTCTTTGCTGGCAGTAGGACAGGACTGACGAGTCCCATTGGATCAAAACATCCCGCAGTTACCTTCGCAACTGTCCTTTTCGTGGGAAGTTTGATTTTCTGGTCAGTTTCTGATAATTGTGATTGCTGGACTGTTTTTGGCGTTTTCAGCCACATCTGGTCGCTTTCTGTGTCCCATTTCATTCCTAGGACTGTTGTGACAATTTCCTTGGCCACATCTGACTCTGTCAATTGCCAAGTAAAGCTCTTATTGTTGCTGTTCCATTCTCTCAGATTCATCTGTGCCTCTGTGAACAGCACTTTGGATTCCTGGTACAATTCAATTGCTTTCTGCTCTGTGTCCACACTGAGGATCAAATTATCCACATACAGATTTTCATCGATCAATTTTGCATTCTCTGTGCCAGCTTGATTCAGGTGGTATCTGACTGTCAGCGCCAGCAGCGCTGGGCTGCAGATTATACCAAATGGCACTCTGGCAAATCTGTAAATCTGAATGTTGTCCTCCATAGATGGTTTCGTGGGATCCTTGTACCACAGAAATCTTGTCACATCTCTGTCACTGTCCTGCAGACTAATCTGCAGAAACGCTTTCTCTATGTCTGCGACCAGGGCGATTCCATGCAACCGGAATCGCATCAGCATCCCTACCAGCTGTGGTAGTATCACTGGACCGCGGTACATGCACTCATTCAAGCTTGGCATGCCTGGCGGTTTCGCTGAGGCATCATATACCTCTCTGACCTTTGTGGTAGTTTTCTCTGGCGTTATCACTGGTTGATGAGGCAAAATATGGAATTTTCTGCCATCCATAATATCCTCTTGAACTTTCTCGATTACTCCTTGCTCCTCTTGTGCTTTCATGATTGCCTGAATTTTCTCCAGTAATTCTGGGTCTCTCTTGAGCCTGTTGGTGAGGTACCTGAACCTCTTGAACGCCATTGCTTTGTTATCTGGGAGTTCATGCAAATTCGGCTTGTACATGAACTTTACGGAGTACCGTCCATCTGGGTTTCTCTGTACACTCTCATTGAATTGCTTGATGGCCTCATCATCCTCGACGAGGTCTGGCTGGTCCATTATGCCAATGGTATCCAGTCTGTCCATATCTTTGACGTTCGGTACAGGAGCAATTGACAACGGTGCTTCCTCGTACCACTTTTCTCTCTGAATTTGATGCACAATTGTGTTGACCACCACCGGATATGCACCATCCGTGGTCCATTGATTTCTGTTGCTCGTCAGCTGCCCACCTCCCATCAGCAATCCCAATTCTGATGGAATGACATACAATCCTGACGGAAGTCTGGTGGTGCTGGTGTTTCTGGACATCAAGTCCCAAAAATAATTCAAGCCCACTATGATGTCTGGCTTGAACTTGCACTCTGTCCCTTTTTCCTTGGGAATTCTGTCTGCAAAGTAACTCTCATCCGGGAAGTACTTCTGCAGGTACTTTTCGTCCTGTTCTGACACAGGCACTTTGACTTGTTCTGTGGTCAACGTCGGGACCACATCAGCCACCATATCAACTTTCTGGCCATTTCTGAGCCGCATTCTGAATTCCACTTGCTGTACCACTTTATAGTGCGGCTTTTCATTTCCGAAAGTGTACACCTGGATGTGGTGTTCACCTGTACTCTTCAGATTGAGTTTCTTGGCCACTTTCTCTGACATGTATGTTCCCTGGGATCCTGTGTCCAGGAACGCTTGAATCTGTAGTGGTGGCTGTTCAGGCTCCATCTCTGTATCCATTTCTGAAGCCTCAATCACGGTTCTGGCTGTCATCAGCATTGACATATTTCTGTTTACTGACAGGTTCACTGACGTATTCTGTTGCTTTGTATTTGGTTCTGTAACCACTGTGCTGGATATGGTTTCTGTCTCTACCATTTCTGGTCCAGCTTCTTCCACAGTGACACAATTCACTGTGGCTTTTCTCTGTTGGCTCTGTGCTGGTCGACCGGCTGTCGGCACAGACTTTCTGCCATTGTTTGCTGATTGCTGGCCACTCTGTTGACCATTTGCTTTGAATGCTGGAATTTGCCGTCCAGCGTTTCCATTGCTATTGTCACCAAATTTCTCTGGGCACACCGCAGTGTGGTGCCTATTAGACTTGCAATAGAAGCAACTTCTCGTAAATTGACATTGATTCATGTAATGCCCTTTCTGCAAGCATCTCAGGCATCGCTCTGCCTTTGACAAAATCACTCTCCTTTCTCTGGCAGTTTTGAACTTTGGACACTTATCATTAAAGTGTAATTGCTGTGTGTCATTGCAGAACACACACGGTCTCCCAGGATTCATGAATCCAGCCTGTGGTGCACTCTGACCATTCTGGATCACAGACATGCTCCCTGTGCTGGTCCTTGGGTTCTCTGGCCCTCTGAATCGATTCCCATTGCCTTGGAACCGATTATTGAATTGCTGTGCGCGTGGATTATTCCCAAATCCCTGGCGCGATTGCTGAACTGGTGCCTCAGTTTGCTGTGCATGCTGTACAGCCTCACTGAGCGCTAGCTGCTGGCCAAACAGCTTTCTGAATTTTTCCACCGTCAAGGCTTCCTCAGTTCCCTGTTCCTTCTGGATTTCTCTGAGAACCTCGGGTGGCACTTTCTGTTGCAGCTGGCTCAACAGCATTGGATGTTCCACTGATTCACCCAGTGACTCCAACTGCTGGAGCAGCCTTTCAATTGCATCAAACAAAATTCTCATATCCTGACAGGTATTCCTGGCCTGTCGCAACTTCATGATATTACTCATCAGCGTGTTTCTGACCACAACTGGCTGGTCGTATCTCTTTTTGAGCATTGCAATTGCGGGTGCATAATTTTCTGCGGTCACACTCAATCCACTGATCATGCCAAATGCTGAGCCTTTCAGCAAGCTCCTCAAGTATGAAAACTTGGAAATGTCCTCCAAATCTGTCCGATTGTGGATGTGGGATTCGAACATTTGCCACCATGATCGAAATTTGACAATTTCCCCAGTAAACTGTTCTACTTCCAATTTCTGTAATTTGACGCTCTTTGCTGTGGTTGCATTGGTTGAACTGGCTCCCGGAGCAGCTCCCTGAGCTGTCAGAGCCATCTGTGCAGCCATCTGCTGTATGAATGCTGTATTGACTTCATACATGGTATTTCCGCTCTGTTGCTGGATCATGTCTTGCAACTCTTCGATGTACACATTCATGGCTACCACTTTCTGTGTCACCAAGTCTGACATATTTGCATATTCCTCATATGAGTCTTGGTATATCTTCTGTTCTTGTTCCATCTGGTCGGGTTCGTCAATGTCCTTGACGATATCCCTCCATGCGTCAAATTGAGTTTTCACTGCATTCATTGCACTTTCCAATTTTGCACCCTCCTGTTTGACAGATGCAATCACTCTTCTCATCTCTGTTCTCTTGTCATCCTTTGATGCTTCCGCAAATAGTTCCAGGTCATATTTGGCAAATTCTCTTGCCAATCTACTTTCCACCCTGTGCTTTGCTGGCCCCAGGGTCTTTCTGATGTGACCCGTTGGTGAAACCATTTTTCTGATGAATTTTTCCTTCACTGTTTCTTTTTATAGTGCGTCGCCTGTGACGCTTGTGACGCTTCTCTGCGTCTTTCTGTGCAGTGCTCTGTGCACCACGGATTTGTTGTGCCACGCACAATACCAATGCAGTCCTACAGGCCCCTTACGTGTTCTCACGCGTTGACCTTTACTGCACTGGCACCAGGTGTGTTCCTAAAGCCCCTGACGTGATTGTTTACACGCGTTGACTTCAACACACCAGTCAAATCCACCTGGACAATAAACAATTTATTTGCCCAGCAGTGTGCGCCCAAAGAGGGTCCGTACACACTCTTCCTGAGCGCTCTGGCGCTCTTTCTGGCACGCCTGTGTGCCTTGTGACCACGCCGGCCACTTGCTTTCCTGAGCGGCTCCTGTGCCGCTGTGCGCAGTGCTGCGCTTGCCGTATCGCCCGTGACACGTTTCTGTGCACTCTGGTGCACTTTCTGATTCTGGGCAGTGTTTCTGTACACTGCTCTGCAATTGCGCCTGTGCAATGCAGAATTCTGGCACTTTTGTGCTGTCTGATCTGATGGTACCGAGCAGGCACAGCGTGTATATTTGATGGGAGCTCCGCAAAGCTCCTACACGCTACCAAGTATCCTAATACTTGGTTTTCAAATCCACTCTCTGTCAGCTACAGCCCTCTGTCAGCTACAGCCCTTTGTACACTGATACCCCTACTTTTGCACTTCCGAGGTATGAGTCCACTCTTACCCAGTGGAGCGAGGGACCTCCGCGAATGCCCAAAAAACAGCCCTTTGACTAGCGTGGCTCTGTGGCGATCCTGTCTCCGTCAGGTCACCCTCCCTCGGCATAGGAAGGACGTGCGAGCGGTCACTGGCGTCCAGATGTACAGGAGCGTCCAGCAAAAGTTTGACCACCGTCCGACAATGACTCCTTGTCAAATGCCGGTGCCGCCCAGCGTCTAGCACCTTGCCAGAACACCGGTGAAAGCTGCCTGAAATCCTGACAGGCTTGTCAGAACTCCAGTGTCCTCCGCGCGTGAGCGTAGAACCGCTCCCAGGATGTAGACAGGAGTGCCATGACTTTGGCACAGTGCTGTCTGCAAATCAACAGCCAACGCTCAGCCAAGGCCAATTGATGTTCAGCAGGACTTTTGAAGTTCTGCCAACTGCCGCACAATGTCCGTTCCGGCTTGGTGATAGCACAATGTCATGCAATCACCCTGCTCGCTGCGCCATGTGATGAAGCCACCGAAGTCAGCGTCTTCTACCACCGAATCCAGCAGCTCCAAGACCGTAGTGAGAAACGGCCTTTAGAGTGGTTGATTTCCCGTTGTTGCCGAACGTCCACTTGTCGACAGCCAAGTTGAGTTTATTTCGTAGTTGTGTGTTGAAAAGGGGTTTCGAGATTGTTTCAGGTACTTTATTTTGATCAGATACAGCGTGTTACAAAAGCGCAAAGCCTAGCGAGCTTCCTAGTCGAAGTTTCTATCGCTAGCTTATTTTGTTCACTTGGGGTGGGTCAGCAGACTGAAGTAAAAACTCTCAAAGTAGCTAAGACACGGAAATCACGTATAGAAAAACAGTCACAGTAATTTCCTAATACAAATGCACAAATAAACCACTAATATAGCAATAAGACACATTTAACAGAAACAGTTGGCTTATTCTATGCGTGCATACATTCAAATACTTATGGTAAAGAAATACCAAGTACAAATTGGGTTAATAGAAAACTATTAATCTTGAGAGGCGCGAAGTCGGCAAGCTCAGCCGATTTACTAATTTGTTCTAATTTGTCAGAAAACATTGACGCACATTGGAACTAATAAAATAGGGTTTGAAACTGTAAATAGTAGTGTAAATGTTCCTAATGACATAAATAGAGTAGGGTATATTTGATATAATAATAATAATCACTTCCTGGAAACGTATATTTCATAATTGGCAAATTGGGACTTATTCGAGGTAAATGGGTATATTAATTGAGCAGGGTCTATAATATATTCAGCTTGAGCAAAGTATTATAATTATTAAGTAAATATAAATAGTTGTGAACAGGGTTCTGACAATTATACCTATGCGAAGGGCTTTGTAAAGTAAATGCTAGTTGCACGCAGGGCACCATTTCTCTATTAGGACGCTGGCCTAGATAATTACGCGGTACGTAAATAATTACAAGATTTGACTTTTGTAAACTGCAAGTAAACTATGCAAATATATATATAATCATGATCAGAAAATTACGGCGAGTTGAATGAGCCTAATTTTATATTAATACACCTAATAACAACATATTTGACCTTTTAACCTAAACATTCCCCATAAACCTATCAATAACTTATAGAACACTTTCCTAATCAAATATTCTCCATGGGTAAATAATATAGTGCAGGAAATACAATTTGCGTGGTAAATTAATATAGTGCATAAATTGTAAATTAGTGCAAATAAGTAAATGTGCAAATATGAGCCTAATTATCAATTCTCTGTATTTCTTTATCCATCCAATTTGCCACGGTCAGCACAGTTGTTGCAACATTTTTTTTATGCAGTTGGGTGATGAACTTGTTTTGGGACACTTGGGCTGTTTTAGAAAATGGTGAACTTTATATGCAGTGACCCATGCTTTAGTGGGTCGTTGGCAGCCGCCCCACTGGTGGATCGTGAAGGGGGTTGTTGGCAAGACATCCCCCAAATTTCAGCGGAGGGGCCGAATCTAATCTGTAGGTAGCCTCTGATTTTTAAGTGATATTATTGTTACTTTTTATCACTCCGCTATACCCACAATTATTATTATTATTATACTTGGGGTGAATTCTATGATGTCAAAATGATGTCATTTCAGGAACAAAATTTGACACAATTTTCACTTTTTCATTCACCCCAAATAAATTTCCTTATGGAAGCATTTTAGAGGTTATGTTGTTTACATAACTTTGAACCTTAGACCCTCCCCTAGTGAACTTTGTAAACCAACTTTTTAAGTGTGATACAAAAAATTGGTTTAAAGTGAAATTTTCAGTCCGCTGTTTATGGGACAGGGTGGGTGCCCCACTGAAAAAATTTTATGAACAGAACTAGGGTTCAAATCTGATTCAATTTTATATCAGGTATGTTCTCACAACATTTTTTTGTAATGCAGTTGGGTGGCGCACTTGTTTCTGACACTTGGGCTGTTCTTAAAAAAATTATCAACTTTATATGCAGTGACCCATGCTTTAGTGGGTCGTCGGCAGCCGCCCCACTGGTGTATTGTGAGGGGGGTTGTTGGCAAGACATCCCCCAAATTTCAGCTTTCTACCGCCCTCACAGCTGGAGATATAGCCTTCAAAGTGTAGCTAATCAAGTGGGTGGTGAACTTGCTTGGGACACCAAAAACGCCACAAAAATTGTTGCATATAGGGTGACCACCCTGTAGTGAGTCGCCGCACCTCCCCCCATTGTTGGGGAGTAAGGGGGTCTTACAACTTTGTATATACAAAGTTTCAGCCTTATAACACCCCCATGGACGGAGATATTGCGTTCGAAGTGAAATAAAAAAATGGGTGGTGAACTTGTCCGGGAAGGTGTTTATGTTCAGATGAAAAACGTGTGAAAAAGTTTGACGAAAAAAATAGAACGGCAGCCTCCAATAGAACGGCAGCCTTCAATAGAACGGCAGGTAAAACAGTTGACGAGAAAATAGAACGGCGCCGTTCTATTAGAAGAAATACGGCAGCAATTTGCCATAGAAAATGTCCACGGTTTTCCACATTTTAAGTAGATATAATACTAGTGTAGAATTCCCAGAAAAAGAAAATTTTGAAAAATATTTTGGCACTTGACCAACTGAATACTGATGAAACAGTTACTTGCGACATTTGTTTTGACTGCGGCTGATATCAGTTCACAAAGCGTATCAACATTGTGTTCTGTGCAGCCGTAAAGATAAATATTATCGGTTAATATTATCAATTGAAACAGGTGTCTTCATATTTTTTAACAATTTGGAAGTGTGCCAAAGTGGATACCTCTATTTTATTTGAAGTCATGATATGTTGTCTCATAGTTCGTTGCACTGAAAAATGTTGTTTTTCAACGTCGTGATTACAAAACAACATTTTTGACCCTTCAAACGTTTGAAAATCATTGTTGCTGAGAGAAAAGACGTTTAAAAAATGTTCGCGTTCGACCTGGTCTGCCCTGCACCCTGTATACCGCCACAAATCATGTCGAATAATAATGTCGGTTTTCTGTTTATTGACAATTTCACATTTTGCATGGCACTTTCCATGATATTCAAATTTTTACAGGGTGCGAGACTCGCATCGCCTCTAGCCATGTGCCAATAACTTTATTTTTCTCCATTTCTCACTTCCAGATTCGATGGCTGCTCGACTCAATCAGGTATACGTCAAGGGGTTTGGATTGGTCGATCGATTTCCTGTCGATGATGTCGACAAAAATCACAATAAACCCTGTCAGGTGAGATTTTGGATTATACTTCACTGAAGAACGACAGAAAGCGGAACTCTCCGCCCAGCAAATATATGGTGGCAAGTTGTACGGTACGGTAAATGTTCCTGTTTTACGGTACGGTAAGGTAAAAAGTATTTACGGTCAATTATGCCAACCGTCCATTGGCATGG
Organism: Sphaerolaimus hirsutus; assembly: GCA_964036195.1. Classification (NCBI taxonomy): domain Eukaryota; kingdom Metazoa; phylum Nematoda; class Chromadorea; order Monhysterida; family Sphaerolaimidae; genus Sphaerolaimus; species Sphaerolaimus hirsutus. Next base: position 22,739,797 of record OZ038458.1, on the reverse strand, counting down.
CAAGCACTCCAAAAAGCTTTCATTACAGATATGTGTGCCATGGTGGATTATTGTTGTCGGTGGGTACGGATGGCCGCGGCCAGTCACGCACCTTGTAATTTAGTGAAATTTTTACACAGGTGAAAATGCGTGGGTTCATTTAAAAATCAGCTTGAAATCAAGTCATTCCTGGCAAAATAAGGATTGATTGTGTGCAATCTTTAAAAACACCGTCGTTTTTTCTCTTTTTTTTGTTCAACTGGAAAACTTTTTTCATCCTAATCAATAAAAACCACAGCAACTCGACGGCAGCAGCGACACGAAACTGCGAAGTCTACAGGAAGTTGTCACGGCGACCACCAGCGCCACACTGTCGCACCTGGGCGTGAGTCCTCACAAGTGCTGCCATCGATTTGGCACCCTGCCAGAATACTCTTTACTGGCACTGCAGTTGAATAGTTACTATTTGGACAAAATGAGAGAGCCACATGAACGGCAGCGAATGTCAGATGCGATTAGTTTGGCTATTAGAAGGACACACGATCAAATGTTATTTGAGGGGGAAATGAAAAGTCCTGTTGAATCGACTGCTGGAATGGTGAGATTGATTTTATGGTATATAAAATGTATTTCTGTACCCAATTTTTCCTAGTGTGAGTGATTTTTCACTTTTTTTGCTTTCTACACATAAGGCTGAAGCTTGATACGAATCCCGAAAAAAAAATTTGAATTCAGCGATCCCGATTCCGAAAAAAATCGATACGATGAAAATTTCTCCAATCCGAAATTGCCGAATGTTTCTTTGAACTGAGAAACGTGAATGTACAGCCTCCAACAGTGTGCGGTGTCACGTGCTGTACGGACGGTCGGAATTCAAAGTCGTAATTAAAACGAAAGGTGGAATTCAAAATCGTCCGAACCGACCCAAATTTCACTAGTTTTACAGGCTTATCATAAAATAAAATCGTCCGAACCGCCTAGGGTTCGCCTTTTATTTAAAAAACATGACGTCCGAAATGTTTTTTTTTTAAAAAAAACATCGGCCGAAATGTTTAGTACTAAGCACTAGGTATTTTGCAAAATTTTTGCGCGCAAGCGCGCAATTTCACACACAAATTGACATTGGTGGTTGTTTTCATTGGTTTTGTTGCATTTTTAGTATCAAAACATCCATTTCTATGTGCTACCATGGGTGAATAAGCCGACATATGTTGCTGTAATATATAATATTGAGGTAATGTGCTTCCATGTACCTCCACAGTGTGTAACTTCACTCCCAAAGTAACAACCTCCTTTTATAACCTTGTTTGATCACCATTCCGTGCCAAACTTTACCTGAAGTCTCGAACATTCGACTATAAGGCGATATACGAACGATATGTCGACGAAAAATGGATATTTTTGACACAAATCACCACTTATAATGCTATCCCATGGCTCCACAGCCATTATATGGTCATATTTAACATCACAGAGTATTGCCAGTGTCTGATATACCTACCGTATATCCTCGAATAAGACCCCCCCCTTGAATAACTCCCCACCCTTGAATAACTCCCCCCTCAAAAACACTGACGAAAAAATAACTCCCCCCCTTGAATAACTCCCCACCCTTGAATAACTCCCCCCTCTGTGATGAGTGGAGAGGATACTGGAACAAGTGAAAAAAAACGAAATGCAATTACAGTGCAGTGTGAGACAAAAAATACAAAGGATGTTAGCATACGGCAGCGAAAGCAGATGCACAGTGTGTATTACGCAGTGTATACACACCTATCTACCTGCAAGTTTTCCTGTATATTATGAGGAAAAAATAACTCCCTCCCTTGAATAACTCCCCACCCTTGAATAACTCCCCCCTCAAAAACTCTAGCGAAAAAATAACTCCCCGGGGGACTTATTCGAGGATATACGGTATATATGTTGACACTAGGTCATATCTGGGAGCTTTTAAAAAAAAACGTCGAGTTAAAAAAAAACGTTTTTTTTCCAACCCTAGAACCGCCTCTAAAATTCCGCCCGGTCGTAATAAAAAACCGCCCGAACCGCACGTGGTCACTTTGAGTGTGCGCAGCGACAATTTATTAAATGGGAAAGCTAATTTTGCGTTTTGAAATACTAAAACCAGTGCACTTTAAAGGCATTCGATTCGCCGCTGTTGTCGCCCGCCCCTCCCCCTGCGCCGCGCGTCATTCGAAAGCCATTGCTGCGTGGACCATTTTTGCACACTGCCACCCATCAGAATACGTCCGGTTCTAACTCTTTCGTACGTTTATTTCTATTTGAGCAGATTTAAAGTGTGCCAAGGTTTTGACAACTCAAAAGTGCGCTCAAACCATGGTCAATGAATTTTACCGAAAGTCCACTGGTCTCAAATAAAAAAAGGTTTTTCTCTACGTCCACAAAATTTCGTAATAATTTATATGGGATAATTGATTTGACTGCAAAATATCCTGGGTCCAAAATGACGCGACCCCGCACCCTGTAATGTGTAAAGATAAGTGTCAAATATCATGTGAAAAATGAATTTGAAAAAAGAGCACGTCCCGTCACTGAAATAATGCACGCACGTTTATGTGCCGGGCGCCGCACATTCGAATCACGGCACTGTATGTCTAGCGTCTCTAAGATTTTGGCCCTCGCGGGGGCTGGGCTGGATAGATAGCAAATCGCTCCTCCGGAGGGATAGATAGCTGAAAAAATTTTCTGGGGGGGGCTCGCGGGGGCAAAATATTATAGGCTTTTTCAGTGCATAGAAGACTGAAAGGGGGAAAAATCGCTAGTAATCGGTTAAAAGTGGCTAAAAGTAGGTTTAGAATGGCTCAAAACAGACATATAACCACGCATATAGCCGGAGAGCACGAATTTGAAGGTGAAAAACTATAAAAAGGGGCGAAAATTAGTGATTTTGAGCGAAAATTGGGGCAAAATTTCTCAATAACCACTCCAGATAGATAGATAGCTGAGCGATTTGGGGGGGGGGGGGGTCTTTGGGGGTAGTAGCCAAAATTTTTGCCTCGGGATAGATAGATAGCTGAGCGGCCTTCGGGATAGATAGATAGCTGGCGGATTTGAGGGGGTAGCCCCCCCAGCCCCCCTAGGAGACCCCTGCTAGCGGGATTTCGTTGCACACGTCGCAGCCCCTGCAAAACGGCCCCAGGCGTCACTCGTTCAATTCGCCAGTGCCCGGACCGCGGCTAATGCAGCCAGAATATACTGGTAAAGCTTTGCATCCCATTGCTATAGAACTATGCTATAGAATCCATTGGAACGGTCCAACTTGTGGGTGCCAGGGGTGTTCCAGATTTTGACCCTCCGATGGGGTTGGATGCATAGCAAACCGCTCCTCCAAATTTTTTGCGGGGTTCAATATATACGCTTATTCAAGGCGTAGAAAGCAGAAAAAGGGGCAAATGTCTAAGAAGGTGAAAAATTAGAAATGGTATATAAGCTCATAGCTGAAAATAAGCAACAGCAACATGTATTAAGATTAAACGGAACATGAAGGTGAAAATCTATAAAAAATATGAAAATTAGATAACCGTATTACCTAGAATTATCCCCCTTTGAATACCCCCCTCGAATAAGCCCACCCTGAAAATGGGCTGGGGAAATAATAACCCTCCCCTCGAAATATTCCCCCTCCGGAATGATGTACATCATGTATGCAATGTACATGATGTATTTTTACTGCTAATTTGCATTGCAGCTACACATACCGTATTTCCTCGAATTACCCCCCGGGGGTTTATTTTTTCAGATTGAAAATTTTGAGATAAAAACGTGAAAAATGCAACAGTAACCACCATTTATAAGTTTTTACAGCCGTATATAAGGATGTAGATGGTATAAACGATGTTCTAACGTAACAAAGTAAGTGTTTTGAACGTCTGTTATGCATTTCCCGGACCACAAATTCATAGTGCACATTTTGAGGGGGGGGGGTATTTCGAGGAAATACGGTAGACTAGTTTGTAAAGCTATCGACGTTTTTATGTCCAAATATATCCTGTTTGGACTAGGGCTGGAAAACAACGTTTTTTAACGCCATGTTTTTTAAAAAACCACGTTTTTAAAAACGTTTTTTTATAATAGAAAAAACGTTTTTTTTAAAGCTCTCAAATATAGCCCTGGGTCGGTATAAATATATAGGTATATCAGACAAGTGACAGTACGTTGTGATATTATATATGACCATCTAATGGCTGTGGAGCCATGGGATAGCATTATAAGTGGTGATTTGTGTCAAAAATGTCCATTTTTTGTTCGTATATCGCCTTATAGTCAAATGTTCGTGACTTCAAGTGAAGTTTGGCACGGAATAGTGATCAAACAAGGTTATAAAAGGAGGTTGTTACTTTGGGAGTAATGTTACACACTGTGGAGGTACATGGAAACACATTACCTGAATATTATATACTACAGCAACATATGACGGCTTATAAACCCATGATAGCACATATAAATGGATGCTTTGATACTAATAATGCCACAAAACCAATGAAAACAACCACCAATGTCAATTTGTGTGTGAAATTGCGCGCTTGCGTACTAGTACTAAAAATTTCGGCCAATATTTAAAAAAAAACATTTCGGATCTTGTGTTTTTTTAAAAACAACAACGTTTTTTTAAATAAAACGTTTTTAAAAAAACATCGGCCAACCCTAGTTTGGACACATTTATTACTTGTTTTCAGGGACGTATCCAGGATTTTTGAGCGGGGGGGGGGGGCTGCTTGTTTACGGGGGCCGGCGAACGGGGGGGGCTCAGCCCCCCCCCCCCTAAATTTTTTCCCTATATAGGGACGGAAAGGCGTTTTGGCGCTAGCGCCATACAAAGGCGCCACGCCATGGCGCTATTGGCGTTGGCGCCTGCGCCAGGAGCCGCTTTATATGTGTGTAAAAATGCATACATATGCAGCAAAATGCGCAAAAATGTGTTTATTTCCGAGGATATTGGTTCGCAGGGGCCGATCCGTTGAAAATACAATGCATGGGGAAGAAATTGCGCGCTTGCGCGCAAAATTTTTAAGAAACATTGGAAAATATATAGGAAAATATGCATTTTCCGGGACTTTTTGGGTCTTACCCCGGGAAGGGGGGGGGCTGCAGCCCCCCCCCGCCCCCCCCCCCCCCTGGATACGTCCTTGCTTGTTTTGGGTACGCAAGTGCCTACTATTTACTACGATTCTTCTGAAAATTTCTGGCGAAATAATAAACCCCCCTCGAATAAGCCCCCCCCCCTCAAATTTTGCGGGCAAAATAATAAACCTCCATGGGGGTATAGTTAGGTAGATAACCGGTGCGTTACGGAGGCACTCCCCCCAACCCCTATCACTCTAACTTGTATGTACATTACATGCCGCCTGTCAAACGAAAGCTCAGCTCATCCCAATTTCACTCAAAATGTATAATAATACCCCCCCGCCCCCCCCATTCCAGGAGCAATACACACGCGACCAGAGGCGCAGTTATCACAGGTTGCACGGAAAAATTTGGCTGCAAGTGTCAAGTGTTGCCAATTCTGTGGGTTTGAGCCGCAGTCGGATGAGGGCAATCCCGCTGGACATTATTTGACTTTGCTGGTGCACTTGCTCAAAGAACATCCACTGGAATATGCTCGGGGCTACAAGTCGGGCGTGTGTACATAGGGTTGGATTGAATGGTGTTGCTTTTTGGTATTGCTATTTCAGATTTTTAGAAAAGTGTCGATTTTTATATGAATTGTGTGTGGTGTTCGATATTGTTTATATAGCAAACCCAAGTAAGAGTTTTGGTGATATATTTTATGGATGATTTTCTCGCGTAATTCTGAAAAGAAATAGAATACCGACACGAATATTTGACTTACCGTAAATCCTCGAATAAGTTTCCCCCCTCGAATAACTCCCCCCTCGAATAACTTCCCCCTGTAAACTGACTGAGGAAAAAATAACCCCCCCCTCGAATAACTCCCCCCTCTTTTATGGGTGGGAACGAAGTCCGCGTATAAAAAATGTATGTATGTATATATGTTCATTAAAAGCATTCATTATTTTGTAGTTTATGCACACTAGCATTGATTTTATAGCGTGAATTACGGGATTTCTATTCTGGCTCACACGTTTATGCAGCCTACTTGACCCCATTCAGATGATATACTGATAAAGTATTTTATCAATCTTCCGACGAAAAAATAACTCCCCCCCCTCGAATAACTCCCCCCCCCTCGAAAAAGTCCCCCCTCAAAAAATTCTGAGGAAACAATAACTCCCCCGGGGACTTATTCGAGGATTTACGGTATCTTTCAAAAAAATTAACTGTTTTGATGTCGCATTCAGCATCTAAATATTATGGATTTGGCCGGTTATTGACTGTCCTTTCTCATACATTCTAAAATTTTTTTTCGTGTTTTTGCTATTTTCTATTTTGAAATACGATTTCATACTTTTCACTTGAATATTTTGTTATCTGATTGTTTTGAATGCAATTATGTCTGATCCGGTATGGCAGCATCTCAGCTGCAGTTTTCTCGATTTATTTTTGATTTCTATCTCTAATTTCTCTCAACTTCAGTTCATCAAGTCATTTTTCACCTTTTACTATATGTATACTCGGCAGACACGATACTCTACAAACAGATAGGAGTTATGTCTTTGGCTGGCAGACGGCCAGCCGAGAACTTATGGAAGGCGTGATGACCACCAAGTGATGGCGAGAGATTTCATATTCATAAAGCATATTTCATTAATGAGTTGACAGAAAAATGCTTGAAAATTTTTGACGAAGTAATAATCCCCTTGAATAATTTCCCCTCGAATTGTCCTCCCAACCAAAAAAAGTCTGACGAAAATATAATTCCTCGGGGATTTTTCGGGTAAATACGGTAAACCCATTTAATAAACCTCCTCAAAATTTGCTTATGGAATAAGAAAAACCCTGGGGTATTTTAAGGAAATATAATTGAGGCGTCTAATTCTAAAAGTCGACAAGTCCACAAAATGTGATTTTGAGTAAATCGCATTTTAAGTTTCAAACCCAATTCCAGGCCAGTGGTGCGTGTCCAATTTGGCTCTCTCATGCTTTTCATTACCGTATTTCTCCGATCAAAGCACCCCTGGTGCTTTACAAAATTGGAGCTGTTTTCAAACCACTTTTGAAGTGCCATGTATAGCACCCTGGTGCAATGCAAATCACAGGGTGCTATACTATGTTTTGTTTGACACCAATAAATACTTAGGTAAGTGCGATCATTTGCCTTCACCATGACTCTCTATTTTCCTTTTTAAAGTTGTATCTACCTAACTATGTGTTGCGAATCTGTGATTGGTGAGGTTGCAATGCTTTTGCAACAATCCCACGACCCACAAATCTTTGAACTCAAGCACCACTTCAAGTGTTTGATTTCGCCGCAGCACGCAAAAGAAAGCGGCGCGCCACGCGAAAGAACTCTTATGCAAACTTTCCAAACTTTCCTATTCGCAATATCATTTAGTTGAGGCAACAGATGATCACCAATTTTTTTTTTGTGAAATGTAAAGCACCCGGGTGCTTTATACGGAACATAATACACAGCATAGCACCCCGGGAGCTTTGAACGGGGGGGTGCTTTGATCGGAGAAATACGGTAAGTTCCATATATTGACAATAAAGTGTCAAATTTTCAGCCCCAAATCTCAACGTATATGTGAAAAATGGGGTGTCCATAAAATTCCATTCGGTCAGAGCAAAACTGTTTTTGGGAGGGAAATGGACTTGTCGCCCTCTTGCACGCGAGAACATTTTTGTTCCCGCCCGCGTTGCGCCTCCCTTATGGGAAATTTATGCGCTTCTCGACTTTTAGAAATCGGTGCCCATAGTGGACTTATCACATTTCTTGCGTTTTTTTTACATAAAAAAAGGATGCGCAGGATGGACTTGTCGACTTTTAGCCCAAAACTAAGTGGACTTGTCGACTTCTTGCCCAAATTTTTTGCATTTTTCCTCAAAAATGTCGAATTTGGCACTATGCCATATGGGCATGTGAGGTCAAAAAATTTATGGAAAATGATGAAAAATGTGCGGAAGTAGCCCCAGATGACGTTTCCGGGCCTAACTCGAAATTTTCATATTTGGACTTGTCGACTTTTAGAATTGGACGCCTCAATTATTAAATTCGTGATAAAATGAGTTTTCGTGGCTTTTAACCATCAGAAAAATGGTGAAGCACTTCGTCGAGGCCTGTATAAATACTTCTGTGTTGATCGCCATGCTGAAATATTGAATTTTATCTTTGGCGCCTGGTGCCATTTTCTCTGGCGCCCTTTTGGTGCCCGGCGCCAATGTTTTGAATGGCGCCATGGCGCCATCTTTCCTGGCACTTTTCCACCACTAGCAGTGATTACAATATACAGTGCCATATACAATATAAATACAATTTAGTATTACAAAGTACAGGGCCCAATTTTTTTTAAATCTCCCCCAAAATCAACAAAAAAGTAGTTTTTGCCTGATTTTCTTACTAAAACTAATAATTTCTTACAGCACTTTGATTTTTTGCCATACCAGAGATTTTTTCTTTAAAAATTTCATGATCCAAAATTATATTGCAGACTGTAAGCAATTACGTTACATAACATTTAGGAGTAAAGGATAAAGGAAAGTTTTCCAATGTGAGAGCAAGTGCACAGGTGCTAAATCTTGAAAGGTTAATTTAATTTATCACACGCACAGTGAGATTTGTCATTGAAGGGCCAGGAAAACAGTATCAGATGTCACAGGTGTGTTTCTATGATTTGTTGATGTCAAATTACCAGTGCGGATGCAAGACCATTTGACATTTTGCAGGGTTTGGGTGATCGGAAGCATGGTTGGTTTTAGTAAAATTCTTTTTACTAAAATTTTATTTTTATTAAAATTGTATTTTATTTTTATTTTATTCATGTTTCAGTTTATTTTATTCTGAAATGTCATTAATAAAATAAAATGAAACCATTTTACAAAAATTTTACAAAAAATCGGAAATCTTGGATGCAAGGCCATAAAACAATGTGCACGCTAAAAGAATACAGATGAATACAAAAAATTTTTTATGTAGACTTGTGACACTAAAAGAATACAGATGAATACAAAAAATTTTTTATGTAGACTTGTGACATTGGTTGCTATGTAAGTATCTTGAATTTTGACCCTCACAGGGACAGGGGCCGGATAGATCTGCAGCTAATTGCTCCTCCCGAGGGAAGATAGCCATTAATTTGTTATTTGGGTGGGGTGGAGGGGCTTGCGGGGTTAATATATAAGGCATTTTTAAGGTATGGAACGGAGTAAATGGGAAAAAATCACATAAATTAGTTATTTTTAAAGTGACAATATAAAAAAAATGTGAAAATTTGCAATTTTGAGCAAAAATACCCAACAATGAAAGCAACAACAAGGCACAGGTTCTGCAAATTGGCAGCTAGAATCTAAGCAACAAGATAGAAAACTTTTTATAGAATTTTACACACTCGGGTTTTTGTAAAATTTTACTAAAATTGTACAAAAATTAGAATTTTTGTACAATTTTACTAAAATTTTACTAAAATTTGAATTTTAGATAAATTGTATTTTTATTTTATTACTTTTCCATTTTTTTATATTTTTTTTTATTCTCCAATTTTCCATTTTATTTTTATTTTATTTTTTTCTGAGATTTTGCCAACCCTGATCAGAAGTGACGGGGGATTTGCTGTTGTGTGGTGTAGCTGATTTTGCAAATTATTCTTCATTCGTTGTGACGTTCTTCTGGTTCCACTCTAGTTTACAGCTTAAATTTCAAGTAAATTTTTTTGAACTGACGTGTTTTAAACACAATTGGGTTTGCAGGATTGAAAATGCTTTATCTGTCAACAACAGCAGTGAAGTCCACATTCCAGTTAACCCAAATGAATCCAAAGCTGATTTATCAGTTTCCACAATTTCAGCTGCAAACTAGAGTGGATTGGACCATTGAGTATCATGATTAGGGTGTCAAAAACATTTTTTTACGGAAAACGGAAGTGGAAAAATTATTTCAGCGGCCGGAAAACGGAACGGAAAACGGAAAAAAATTTGCACTTGGTGGAAAACGGAAACAAATTTCAGCGGCTGGAAAACGGAAAAAGAGGCCGGAAAAACGGACACGGAAAAATCAAATTTGCACGGAAATGGAAAAACTTGCTGAAATTTTGCCGGAATACGGATAATCTTTGCTGAAATTTTGCTGGAAGTGGACAAAATTTGCAGTAATTTTGCTGGAAACATAAATTTTTTTTACATCATTGACAATCTGCATGAATTTTAACTAGTTTGGCTGATCAGAAAACAGAAAGTTGAGCCAGAAAAAGCTAAAATGAGGTGGAAAAATGGAAAATTTAGGCGGAAAATGAAAAAAAGGCGGAAAAACTGAAAATTTAGCCGGAAAACGGAAAATGAGCCAGAAAAACGGAAACGGAAAAAAAGTTGCCAGAAAACAGAACGGAAAGAGGAAAAAAATTTCAGCAGCCGGAAAACGGAACGGAAAAAATTTGCCTGCGGAAAACAGAAACGGAAAACAGAAAACGGAAATTTGACACCCTAATCATGATAGTTACAAGAGATTTGTTTTTGTAAATTGATCAATTTGGAAATTCGATTTTTCGAATTGCAGCCAGCATCGTCTGTGGCGATGGATGTTTCCTGGCAACTGTGCAGTTTGGCTAGAGATTTGATAGAAAGTGAGAAACATTTCACTGCGGTACACATGGCGGCGCTGCGAGAAATAAATCTCCATGTTGACAAGTGAGTTTTTTCTGCGAAGTTAAGTGTATGAACATAAGTTTTAAAAATTTTCCAGCTTAAATCGCTCACATTCGTTACTGGGAAACTAGTCAGGTGCCACATTAAGCTCGTGTAGACAAGTGTGTAGCATATTTCCTCGGAATAGTAACTCGCAGGTCTAGGCGAGCTTATGAAAAATACCCCCCCCCCCCAAACCGCCGAGCTTTCTATCCCGGAGGCAATATTTTTGGCTACTATACTCGGCGTACATGATACTCTGCCCTCGCACTGATTTATGTCTCATGTTGGAAGCGTGCCAATGATTATTAACATGGCGACTTCCGTAAAAAGACGGAAAAAAATAATCGATGTGATATGTTAATGAATAACATTATAACAACAATCAATTTGGTCATCTTTTTATGAAACTCGCACATGTTAACCATCGTTGGCACACTTCCAGCGGGAACCACACGTGCAGGGTGTAAAGTAACCGGAGTATACCCACTGAAACCCCCCCCCCCCCAAAAAAAAAAAAAAAATCACAGCTACCTAGCTATGTGGAGCGACTCTTGGGCAATTTTACTACAATTTTCGCTCAAAATCATCTATTTTCATACCTTTTTATAGTTTTCCACCTTAATAACAAAATCACCTCTACCACCTTTCACCTGCATTTGCAAAAAAATTCGAAGCACCAATGAAGCTCTGTCCTCGAAATATTCCAATCTCAATAACGATAGCAATTTATTGCTACAAGGTGTTTTTCGCTTACTTTTTACGGTATACGCTTTTAACATATTTCGCTTTACGTAAATACTTTTCAGAATCAAGGAGCTAATGGGAAAAATAAAAAATGATGACAAATCGATTGCAAAATTGCAAACGTCGCCCATACACGCAGCTGTTTCCTATGAGAACGTTGGCACAACAGATATCTCGCCATGTGCCAGTTAGTTCAAATCATGTTTTTCCTGGGGCCAGTTCCGCAAATTGAGAAGTGAGACGTAAAATGGCAAATGCGAAGTGAATTGAGAAGGACATTTGCAAAAGCGAAGGGAAATTACTTTTTATTTTACTTCGCTTTTGCCAATTTAGGTACTTGCTTTTTCACTTCGCTTTTGCCAATTTTCTTCTCACTCCTCAACCTGGTGCCAGTTCCGCTAAATGAGAAGTGAAATGGCAAAGGCGAAGTGAAATGGCGAAAGCGAAGAGAAATTACTTTTTATTTGTTTACTTTGCTTTTTTGCCAATTCACTTCTCACTTCTAATTTTGCGGAACTGGGGCCAGTTCCGCAAGTAGACAAGTTAAGAGTTAAAAGTTAAGAGTTGAGTTAAAGGTTAAAAGTTGAGTCAAAAGTTGAGTTAAAAGTTAAGAGTTGAGTTAAAGGTTAAAAGTTGAGTTAAATGTTAAGAGTTGAGTTAAAGGTTAAAAGTTTAGTCAAAAGTTGAGTTAAATGTTAAGAGTTGAGTTAAAGGTTAAAAGTTGAGTCAAAAGTCGAGTTAAATGTTAAGAGTTGAGTTAAAGGTTAAAAGTTGATTTAAAAGACAAATGGGGCATTCGTTGCAGAAGCGCAATACGCTGATCTTCAATCATATTTTGTCCCCGCACGGCCATTCTGAAACAACGTTCCGCGATTTTTTTTTTGCGATAATTTTTTTGGATACGTTATTTTCAAATGTCGTGCATACAACATTGGCAGCATGCCAGCGAACAGCCGTATCAATACCAATTTCACATTTTTATTTTTTTCCATCATTTTCCACTTGTCTCTTAACTCTCAACTCTTAACTCATAACTCAACTCTTAACTCAACTTTTAACCTTTAACTCAACTCTTAACATTTAACTCAACTCTTAAATTTTAACTGTTCTCTTAAACTTTAACTTTTCTCTTAAACTTTAACTTTACTCTTAACTCGCCATTTGTCATTTTACTCAACTCTTAACTTGTCCACTTGCGGAACCGGCACCTGGTCCCTGATTTTCTTTAAACCAAATTTTTCACAATAATCACTGATTAAATGTTTCACGGTAAATGTCAATTCACCTGTTTTCAGTGGGTCCTTTTTCACTTTTTCAATTAACTTTTTTAGAAATGAGGCCATATATTGTGATTTGCAAAATTCAAAATATCGAACAATCCACATTCACAGCTGGCGACCTGCCAGAATCTGACGCATCACCACCACCGCTGCCAGTTCCTACAAAAACGCGTCTCAAAATGGTATATTTTTGTCATTTTTGCAAGTTTGAACTGGTGGCAATCCCAAGCCCTGTAAAGTGTAAAGTAAAGTGTCAAATGTAAAGTCAAATGCAAAGTAAAGTGTCAATTGTCATGCAAAGTTCAGTATTAAAATCTTTTCTTTTTTGTTTTGATTGACACTTTACTTTGCATTTGACTTTACATTGACACTTTACTTTACACTTTACAGGGCTTGGGACTGCCCCGTGGAATGCACTGAGGGGGACACTGGGCACCATTTGGCTTTGTTGGCGCATTTGCTCAAGGAACATCCACTGAAATATACTCAGACCTACAGATCAACTTTGTGTAAATGATGGTTATGTTTATTGAAGTTTGATTATTTATATGGCGCTACGCACACTTGTACTCCACCGAAACTTTTGAACTTGTTTTGAACACATTTAAGTTTAACCAAAATGGGGGAGTCTGTTCAAAAATCATTCATCCTGGTAAACTCGAATGTGTTCAAAACGGGTAAATGAGTGTCCCAATTTTTGACGGTGTAACCGCCTTGGTAAAAAGCAATTCATTCGCCAATTTCACCCACATGTTATTAAGAGTCTAACGTGAATTACTGGTGTTGAGTTATGTAAAAAGCGCCAACGCTTTGGTGCAAAGCGGCAAGCGCCAAAAGCGTTTTTCTTAAAGCAAAACACGGATTAAAACCGTTTTTAAGACAGCATCCAAAAAATTTGTACTTATGCACCAGGTATTTTGCAATTTGACATACACATTACTATTGGATGTTGTTTTACATGGCTTTGAGCCGTGTCAGACAAAAGGCGATATACCGTATATCCTCGAATATATCCACAGGGGAGTTATTTTTTCGTCAGTTTTTGAGGGAGTTATTTTTACTCAGAAAACTTGACTTAATTCATTGTATGAATGCATTCTGTTAACTTATGTAATCCAGGTATTTAACAGTTCAACAACAACAAAACAGTGTATACACTGCGTACACATTATGTATCTGCTGTCGCTGCTATACGTTAACATTATGTTGTATTTTCATCGATCATTTTTGTAAATTTTGTAGGATATTTTTCACCCAGAGGGGGGAGTTATTCAAGAGGGGGCAGTTATTCGAGGGGGGAGTTACCGTATTTCCTCGAAATACCCCGGGGGGTTATTTTTTCAGAGTGAGAATTTTGAGGGGGGTATTTCGAGGGGGGGGGGTTATTATTTCGCCAGAAATTTTTTGAAAACCAAGTACTAAATTGTCATCTGAAACGTACGCAGACGTCGAAAATGCAACAAAAATCGCCATTTATAAGACTCTTAAGACTTGTAAAAGTGTGTAGACGTATACAATCACTGTTCTCACATAACAGAGTCATCGTTTTTAACGTGTGTTTTGCATTACCCAGATGACAAACCGCAGCCTTTGTCATTTACGTTCTCTATACACTAAATTTGGGGGGGGGGTATTTCGAGGGGGGGGGGGGTTTATAAGTTCATAGTGTCCATTTTGAGGAGGGGAATTTCGAGAAAATACGGTATTTTTTCTTCAGACTGTTTGAGGGGGAGTTATTCAAGGGGGTGAGTTATTCGAGGGGGGGGGGCTTATTCGAGGATACCGTATTTCCTCGAAATACCCCCCGGGGGTGATTGTTTCATAGTGGTCTCGAGAGGGGGGGGGTCAAACGAGAGGGGGGGGTTATTATTTCACAAGAATCTTTTTTGAATCCCGGTACGAAATTGTCGTGGGGTTATTTAGAGGGGGGGGTGATTGTTTCATAGTGGTCTCCAGAGGGGGGGGGGTATTTCGAGGAAATACGGTATACGGTATGTAACGAGTCGACTTGAAATGGATATTTTTGGAATAAAAAACCACCACTTAAACGCTATACTATGGCTGCACAGCCATTCTATGGCTTTATATAACATCACAAAATACGGTACTTGTTTTGGCGCTATTTGTTGGTGGCGCCAGGAACGAAAGCGCTGTCGCTTGGCACAAGTTATGTATACCTGTATATGTTTACCCATAACTATATTTGGGAGCTTTAAAAAAACGTTTTCATAAAATATTGTTGTTATTTTGAAAATGGTCATTGGAAATTCGTTTATCTATGCCTAAGCATTACTGGCGTTTACTTTGGTAGAAGGGCGGTAGGAACAAAGTCTGCATGTGGACGAGTGAACGAAAGATGGATAACTGTGAAGCCGTGTAAG
The DNA here is from genome assembly GCA_964036195.1 of Sphaerolaimus hirsutus. Lineage (NCBI taxonomy): Eukaryota > Metazoa > Nematoda > Chromadorea > Monhysterida > Sphaerolaimidae > Sphaerolaimus > Sphaerolaimus hirsutus. Next base: position 22,724,655 of record OZ038458.1, on the reverse strand, counting down.
TGAAGTGTAAATTACCATATTTCTTATAATAGAATGGCAGGTTTTGGCAAGCTTTTACGCTAAAGAATATAATGGCAGCCTCCAATATAATGGCAGGTAAGAATTTCATAGGAGTGCTAAAACACAACAAATGGAAATAATATATGGAGACAACGTTCCAAGCATTCAATTATAGATATTAAATTTCAAATCGATGCTCTGATTACAAAACCACTACGTAAAAAATGCAAAATGTGTGAAAGAATTTAGAATGGCAGCTTCCGATAAACGGCAAGTAAAAAATGTGCCGAAAAGTGGAGAGGTGTTCCTCTATTAAAAGAAATACGGTACTTACACATGCGTTCATTGATCTACTCACTCTTATGCTTACCAATAAACTTTTTTCTTGTCAGTAGTCTACTTGCGGAATAGACCCCCGTTCACTTTAGTAAGTATTTACCTTTTTCGACATCGTAGCTGTCATCGTGTGTGCTTGAAAAATTTGCGGACGTGCAATGGCGATTCACAAACTAGTTGACAAATACGTCAACTGCTCTGCGTCAACTCAGGATTCGGCTCAACTAGTCGCACAGCGATCTTCAAATGCACTTGCGGCAATGGCCCTGCACACGCTAGTTTTCACACGAAATTTCGAAAACTCATAAATGAGCGAGTTTTTGAAATTTTGTGTGAAAACTAGTGTGCGCAGGCGCAATTTCGAAAAATACGTATAACGGCAAATACATATTACGGCTAGTGCATTGGAAGATTGCGACACGTGAAGCCGAACTCTTGGGTTTACATAGACAGTTGACACATGCGTTAACTACAGTGCGCGCAGAAATTCCTGTGCGTATTGGCACCGACCCAAGTGCCACTGTTACTCCGCGCACTCGCGCCAGCCTACATCATTAAACTGCACGTGAATTTGGCCCGGCCGGGCGCGTCGTTTTTACGAGCGAGCGTAGCGATTGTGGGTCGAGCGTACGTACAGAGGGCTAAAATTATGTGCGTTCTCTGTCAAATGTAAGAAATCGTAGATATTTAACTGTCGTTACTGAGCTCACACACAAAAAAGCGAGCCTGACGGAACGTTCGTGATTTTTGGGGTTAGCGCGCGCGGGCATTTACACGAAAGTGGGCGGAGCTTACGCTGATCGCCGCATGATATAAAATATCTGCGCGCACTGTAGTGAGCCACCATTGACTTTACCCCATTATTACTTTGGGTAACCGGTCTTTCAGAATTTTCCAATTGATTTTCTCGTTTCTCAATTCATAGAATGAACAACCCAATAATTATTTGTGTGTACTCGGCGGACTGCGTGGTATGCGTACAAAATTATGTTATAGTTGATAACGTGGGAACAGGACACTTGTCCAATCAGTTCCACAAAAAAATTAAAATACCGTATTTACTCGAATAATCCCCCCGGGGAATTATTTTTTCGTCAGACATTTTTGAGGGGGGAACTATTCGAGGGGGGAATTATTCAAGTGGGGGAATTATTATTTCCTCAAAATTTTCAAGCATGCATGTATAACACTATGTAGACATTTTGTCCTGATGTCCGTTGCTAGTGCACATTCCATTGCATCTTTGCACACCGGATGTGCTGCATTTTCACTCGATGAATCAGACCAGACACAGCTATTTTGCTTGGTCTGACTTCATCGATTATTTCTAAAAGATATGTGCATTCCATCATTTGGGGGGGATTATTCAAGTGGGGAAATTATTTTTTCCTCACTGGTCCAACAGGGGGGAACTATTCGAGGGGGGGGGGGGAATTATTCAAGTGGGGGAATTATTCGAGTAAATACGGTAGAAAATGTTGAATCAATAAGACGTATGTTTTTCCTGATACGTTTTTTGGTGCAATTTCATTTTATTACCAATGACGTCATGGTGGAGTGTTTCCTTTAGGAAAATGCATGGCATGAGGTCTACGGAATATAATTGAGGCGTGTAATTCTAAAAGTCGACAAGTCCACCAAGTGCGATTTTGAGTAAATCGCATTGTAAGTTTCAGAGCCAATTCCAGGCCCGTGGTGCGTGTCCAATTTGGCTCTCTATCTTTTCCATTAAGTTCCATATGTTGACAATAAAGTGTCAAATTTCCAGCCCCTAATCTCAACCTTTATGTGAAAAATGGGGTGTCCATAAAATTCCATTCGGTCAGAGCAAAACTGTGTTTGCGAGGGAAATGGAGTTGTCGACTTTTGCACGCGAGAACATTTTTGTTCCCGGGGAAGCGGATGCTGCCGTATGGGAAAATTATGGACTTGTCGCCGTTTAGAAATCGGTGCCCACAGTGGACTTATCACATTTCTTGCGTTTTTCCCCATAAAAAAGATGCGGAGGATGGACTTGTCGACTTTTAGCCCAAAACTAAGTGGACTTGTCGACTTCTTGCCCAATTTTTTTTGCATTTTTCCCAAAAAATATCAGATTTGGCACTATGCCACATGGGCATGTGGGGTCAAAAAAAATTATGGAAAATGATGAAAAATGTGCAGACGTAGCCCCAGATGACGTTTCCAGGCCTAACTCGAAATTTTCATATTTTGGACTTGTCGACTTTTAGAATTGGACGCCTCAAATGTATTTATGTGTATATTAAGCATAGTTCTGAACATTCCCGTCAACCGACCACTCAGTGACACTGCAAAATCACGCATTTCACGCGTAGAATTCACATATCGATACCGTAATGTCCATCGACTCTGAAAACTGGTCTGCCGTGTTTCCACCCAGTTATGCGGGGCTCGTGCGCCCGGCCTGGATCTCCCCTGGGTTGGGAAAATTGCAATCAAATATACGACACTTATGCTACCGTGGGTAAAGTAAAAAGTTTCAAAAAGATCAAGTGTAAAATCGCAAAAACACAAAGTGATGTCGATATCTTTCGATTTTAGATATCGTTCTTCGAAAACAAAAACAGCCGATACTGCTTAGGTACCGTTCAAACGCAATCTAAAACCCAAAAAATAAACCTCTTGGGAACGGGGGGCACGAGCGCCATCATTTCCCTATAATACAAGCGCCTCTGTTTCCCTCTCATCGTAGCCACGGGTTTGTCCCCGGCCGTGACTTTGCGCACGTTCACGTTGTTCGCGATGGCACTGTGCCAATCTCCATTCGAAGCCAGGTAATCTTGTAAAATGCGCAATGTCGAGTTGAGCGTTAGCGATTTGTGCCCCCGCTGCCATCTGGGTGGTGAAATCGAGTGTTTTAACGTGTTTGGTTGCCTGGGAAGCGATTTAGATGCGATTTTTTTATGGGGAAGACTGTATTTAAGATTTTTGAAAAATACTCTACTGTACGGATACCGATGTCACGATATTTGTAGGGGTAAAATGTTGCAGAAATTTCACCAATAGTGAAAAATGTTATCTGCTGCGTAAAAAAATCATATTTTTTATTCACAAGTCAGATTTGCTTTTGTAGATTTCACCTTAAACGTACAGGCAGTATATACCTAAAAGCGTTCATGACAATTGATCTATGTTCAATAAACTGTTGTTTTTTTGTTGCAGAATCTAAGCTTGCAACGCCTGCTGAATTGGGCCCACGCACACTAGTTGACATCGCAAATTCGCGTCAACTCAGTGTCAACTGAATAAAACAAGAAGTTTGTAAAAACCATCACACTTAACAGGAACAATGAAAATGAAGTGTCATAATGTAAAATTAACTATGCTCTATCAGATAGATAAGTTGAAATCACAGTATCACTTAAATTCAGTTGACATTTAGTTGACACGAATTCAGTTGACATCCAGTGTGTGGGGGCCCATTGGCACAATCCTTTATTCATCTCGATGAACACACTTGCAAATGGAAACACTGACTTGACATAAATGTCTAGCGGCAACTTGGCACACTCCAAATTCAACTGCTTCGCTTTAGCCAGAGTCACCGGCGCCGACGGCTGTTTCAGCAAACCTTCGAAAACGGTCTCAAATGTTGCATAAAATTTTCTGGTTCACCGTTACAACTTGACCAAGAAAACTAAATGGCAAATAAGAACACAACAAAGTAATTAGGCCTAGACGTACAAGTTGACCAGGGACGTAGCCAGGATTTTTGAGCGGGGGGGGGGGCAGATTGTATACGGAGCTCGGCGAACGGGGGGGGGGCGGCGCCCCCCCCCCCCTAAATTTGACCCCTGTGGTAAAGGAATGGCGCCTTGGCGCCAGCGCCGTTCGTAGGCGCGACGTCATGGCGCCATTGGCATTGGCGCCAAATAGTGTGTATTTTACATACATATACAGCGACGGGGGCGAATTTTCAGTCCTAAACCACAGGGGGCAGTCCCAAGTAGGGTTGGCCGATGTTTTTTTTTAAACGTTTTTTATTAAAAAAAAACGTTTTTTTTTAAAAAAAAACATGACGTCCGAAATGTTTTTTTTTTAAAAAAAACATCGGCCGAAATTTTTAGTACTAAGCGCTAGGTATTTTGCAAAATTTTTGCGCGCAAGCGCGCAATTTCACACACAAATAGACATTGGTGGTTGTTTTCATTGGTTTTGTGGCATTTTTAGTATCAAAGTATCCATTTCTATGTGCTACCATGGGTAAATAAGCCGTCATATGTTGCTGTAGTATATAATATTGAGGTAATGTGCTTCCATGTACCTCCACAGTGTGTAACTTCACTCTCAAAGTAACAACCTCCCTTTATAACCTTGTTTGATCACTATTCCGTGCCAAACTTTACCTGAAGTCACAAACATTTGACTATAAGGCGATATACGAACGATATGTCGACAAAAATGGATATTTTTGACACAAATCACCACTTATAATGCTATCCCATGGCTCCACAGACATTATATGGTCATATATAACATCACAGAGTATTGCCACTGTCTAATATACCTATATATGTTGACACAAGGTCACATCTGGGAGCTTTTAAAAAAAAACGTTTTTTATTAAAAAAAAACGTTTTTTTTTTAAAAAAAACGTTTTTTTTTAAAAAAAAACATCGAGTTAAAAAAAAACGTTTTTTTTTCCAACCCTAGTCCCAAGCCCTGTAAAGTGTAAAGTTAAGTGTCAAATGTAAAGTCAAATGCAAAGAAAAATGTCAATCAAAACAAAAAAGAAAAGATTTTATTACTGAACTTTGCATGACAATTGACAGTTTACTTTGCATTTGACTTTACATTTGACACTTTACAGGGATTGGGACTGGCACCAGGTATAACTAAAATATACTGTGCGGCGCCGAAATGCGCGTCAAATTTTTCCGGACTGGCGACAAAATCGCTTTACGGAAACACCATTTCGGCCCCCCCCGCCCCCCCCCCCCCTGGCTACATCCTTGAAGTTGACAACGACACCGAATGTTAGCTTTTTCCGATCCCAATTCAAAACTTGCTGACGAGTCGACGAACGAAGTGAAAAATGTTGAATCATGTTGCAAATGAAGATATTGTTGAAAAAGGCATTGCGGGTATGTGCCTGCAATCACAGTAGTACAATGAACTATATTTGTATACAATAATGCGTAGTGTTACTCGTGAGCAAGCTTTGAATTGGGATGAGAACCAGTTGACATCAGGGGGCAGTCCCAAGCCCTGTAAAGTGTAAAGTAAAGTGTCAAATGGAAAGTAAAATGCAAAGTAAAGTGTCAATCAAAACAAAAAATTGATTTTGTTACTAAACTTTGCATGACAATTGACAGTTTACTTTGCATTTGACTTTACATTTGACACTTTACAGGGCTTGTGGGCTTGGGACTGCCACCTGGTGTCCTCGTCAACTTGTGAGTCGGGCCATTGTCACCAACCTCCAATGACGTAGACACGGTCCAAATCGACGTGTCGCAACATGTTGGGCGCGTCCGGCGACAAGTAGAGAAGGTCGGAACGGGGAAACTGAAATGTGGTGAACATTATTGTTCAACAACATAAAAATGTTTCGAAAACGATAGTAGAAACGAATAAAAGTACTACAATCAGGCTGCTGTTAAAAACAACATAACAGCTTTTGAATTGAAGTCCGTCAGAAAAATGCGGATTTCAAAAATGTTCTGTGTAAACAACATGTACTGGAACTGAAAAGAGTATCGTCAGAAATGTTTCTAAACCGACTTAAAATTAAGTGGGATAATTGATCGCACAGTTGATGACCGGTAACAACCGCAAATATCAATTACCGCTAATTTGCACTCAATCTCACCAATTGTAACAAATCCTCTGCATGAAAAGTCGGTTCCAGCGAGTACGTTGAGTGCGTGAAGAACCGATCAAAAAATCGCCTGCAAATTTGGGTATTTTATTTAAAAAAGTGACTAAAATGTAACTTTACCCGAGTGAAACACACTGTGATAATTCATTCGGGCGTTGTTCATCGAAATTGGCGAAATGCAAGTCGGTCGGCCAGCTGTGCGACTTGTTCTCGGAAATCAACTGAAATTTTTGATTATTGATGCGATCGTTTTATTCGGCCAATCTGTTCCGTGCGAAAAAACTTAGAATTAATTAATACAAATACCGTATTTCCTCGAAATACCCCCCCCCCTCTCGAGACCACTATGAAACAATCACCCCCCCCCTCGAAATACCCCCCAAATTGAGTGTAAAGAGAACGTACATGACAAATACTGCAGTTTGTGTTCTGCGTAGTGCAGAACACACGTTAAAACAATGTCGTAATCACGTTAGAACAGTGTTCATACCATCTACGTACTACTATTAGTCTACATGAGTCTATACATGTCAGTTATTGATGCATTTTTCTACCCCAGTGTACATCACAAACAACGATTTTGTACTAGGATTTTAAAAAAATTCTGGCGAAATAATAACCCCCCCCCCCTCTCGGGACCACTATGAAACAATCACTCCCCGGGGGGTATATCGAGGAAATACGGTAGTGTGAATATTCAAAACGCCCCAGTCTGTGCCCGCCCTAGACCTCGACACGTTGACATGCAATTCAAATCATTTGCAATTGAATCTCCCCAAGGGTCTTTTCCGATTTTTTTAATGGACAGGTAAAAATTTTTGGCAGACGGAATACGGCAAACAAAAATGTAAAAAAAGTCCTTTCGGAAAAAAATGGAAAACGGGAAGGAAACGGGAGATCCTACCCCTGACAACTCCCCCAAATCACCACTCTGAGCTGGTTCCACAAGAGATTCCTCTGAGACACGCCCATCATGTGCAGGAAGCCCATGTCCAACACGACGCGCGGCGCCACCCCCGCCATGATGTGCGACGCCACCCGCGCACCGTTGCTGAACGCAATCTCTGGGGGGCGGTAGGGATTATCGGTAGGGGTAGATGGTACGGCTCGGTGGGGGCAAGTGTTTAGTAGGGGTGTACCCCCCCCCAAATCCGCCAGCTTTCTATCTATCCCGGAGGCAAAATTTTGGGCTACTATCCCCTATACCCCCTCCCCCCCAAAAAAATCTTCTATCTGGAGCGATTTTCAAGAAATTTTGCCCAAATTTTCGCTCAAAATCGCTAATTTTCGTACCGTTTTATACTTTTACACATTCAAATTATAGTTTTACACACTATTTTCAGCTATTTTTTGTACTATATGTACTTATATACCTATTTTAAGCATTTTTCTCCTACTTTTAGCGATTTTTTCCCTTTTCTTCCTTCTATACCTCGGAAAAGCCTATATATTGAAACCCCGCGAACCCCCCCCCATAAATTTTTTTCCAGCTACCTATCCCTCTGAAGGAGCGATTTACTATCTATATGAACCCCCGCGGGGGTAAACATCTACAAAACCCCTGGGTAGAGGTGTGATATTACGGTAAATGGTATGGTAAACGCGTGCATAGTTTCACGTCATTGGAGTATAGTAACCAACTAGCTTTCTCCGTCCTTTGTAGTATTCTGTTGAACGGCTGCACGTCGCCATCGGAATCAGAATCGGTTAAAGCGGCTGAAAGTTTTCCATTTTTATGTCAGTGACAGTTACGGGTGGCTAGGATTGTTTCTAAGGTTGTTTAAAAAAATGGAAGAATCGAAACCGTTTTTTAAAATAGAAAACACAGCCAAGCCGTTTGGCGCTCAAACAATGCAGCTGTATTTATAGTGAGTTGATAGCTTACCCCTTTCTTTGCGTCTCGCCAATTTCTGGGCCTGGTCTTTTTCCTTTTCTCTCTGTTTTTGTCGCAGATATCCGTAGTACCTGTGTATTTCGAATACATTGGTAAAAATATATGACAGCTCTGAACCTTTTCAAATATACTAATTCAAAATGAAATCCTTAAGTGAAGTGAATAAATTGCGTATATATATATATATATATATATATATATATATATATATATGAAAAATTGTCTGAAAATTCGGTTAACTAGTTTTCACACGAAATTTCAAAAACTCACAAATCAGCTGAGAACGAGTTTTCTACCATAAGGTGACCGTAAACTACAGTTAACGAGGATTAAAAATGACTAATTGTGGAAAACTCAAACACCTTCGAAACTCATTTATGAGTGTTCAAATTTCGTGTGAAAACTAGTGTGCGCAGGGCATTTGAGAGACTAAATAGCATCAGACAATTTTTGATTTTTAGTGATCATTTTTCACAGAAACACCGATAACCTTATTCTTTCATAGGCGGTATCCATCTGAAACAGATCAAGCCAGTCCTGTGTTTTTAATGTGTTGGGGCAGTATACGCTCACATATCGTACAGTCTGAAAGAGAGTGTAAAGCTAATTACTATATAAAATGAGAGAAAGTTATGGAAACCCCAAATAAACCCCAAATCAAAACGCATTAACACCTAACATTTTGATGACTGCCCCGCATGGTGATACAGTTCATCGGCATTCTTTTTACGAGTTTTTTTTATAAACTGCCAAAAATTCGATTGGGATTATTGATTTGGATACGGTTTGTACTTCACATTTATTTGGTTCGGATATGCTTTACATACAAATTTGTAATATTTTCACAATATTTGAGGCTCTGCTTAGGCTTAGGTTTAGGTCTGAGTGTTTTGGTGACGCACTCATTCTCTGGAAGGAGGTAAGAGTGTCACTTGGACCGAAGCCAATAAGTAAACGAACACTGAGAAATTGTTTGCATGTGCATCACATTGCAAATTTTGAAATAAGTACGTTCGCCGATCTACATCACATACTGTGATAGTATTACTGCTAATCGTGTTACAAATAGTACACTCAGCAGACACGATACTCTACAAACCGATAGGAGTTACGTCTTCGGATGGCTGACGGCCAGCCGAGAACTTATGGAAGACATCATGACGACGATGTGATGGCCAGAGATGATGATCGGGACGAAAGTGATCACGTCATGATCGAGTGTTTCCTCCGGGAAAATGTACGGCGTAATGTCATCCGAGTATACAGATTAATGTCCCTCAAACATTTTACAAAGTTGTCAAAGTTGCAATTTCCACGTTATACTCCGCTTACTTTACACCTTGCACGCGTGGTTCCAGCTGGAAGTGTGCCAACGATGGTTAACGCGTGCGAGTTTCATAAAAAGATGACAAAATTGATTGTTGTTATAGTGTTATTCATTAACATATACACATCGATGAATTTTTTTTATCTTTTTACGGAAATCGCATGATTTAGTGATCATTGGCACGCTTCCAACACGAGACATAAATCAGTGCGAGGGCAGAGTATCATGTACGCCGAGTATACCAACATCGAGTACATAAACCGTTTGGAGTCGAGACAATTTTCATGCGCTGGGCACAAAAAACAACAACAAATCCCACACCTCAAACTCTAACGCGAGTGCATTCAATCGTTCTCTGTCAATTTGATCGGGAAATTTGCGCAAAACATTTGCCGGCACCGTCACATCCGTGTACTCGATCGGAGTTTCCGCATTCTGAGCGGGCTCTGAAAAAAAATTCAAAATTGGCACAGCGCCAAAACCTTTAAGAGTAATGTTTTATGAACCTGAACATGTGGCTGCATTTGAAGCGCAAGTTCGAGAGCCGATTAAAGTTCGGCATAGCGAAAATGACGCTCGTCGAGCAAAAGACAGCGACATTTGGCCAGAGAATCTCAGAACTTTTTTCCTTTTTTAGCTGTGACCGGATTCAACAAAAGCGACAGATGAATCGATTTTTCTGGTGATTTTTATGACTTATGATTTGGTTCACACGGTGAAGTGAAAACGCAAGAAATCGACGCATACATGAGCTGCACTCATTGCACGGAAATTTCTAGCAGAAAGTTGTTTATTCCGCAGTTTCATCTCGCGGCATTAAAATTAAACGCAGCCGCTGATACATCAAATCGGTGTTACAGCGGTCTTCCCACCTTGAAGTACAGGACTTTTGGATTTCAACACAATCCACATTATTGACATTAAGTGTGATAAATTGATAACAATGTCTCAATTTAATTCAATTTCTATTTTTTGTACCGCTTTAAAAAAATATTCGGACTTAAAATTATTGGGGATATAAATCATCGGTATCAAATTTTCACAGATGTTCATTTTCCCACTTGTCTACACGACTGTTTCCTCGCATTTAACAAAATTTCAAAATCGAATCCGTGCAGACCTTTGTATTTTGATGGACGGAATCGTAAAGTTCCACAGATAACAAAGTTCCATCCGCAGGTACTTTACGAGTGTTTTTCGCCGCCACGGCGCCTTTTATATCCAGCAAATCCAGCTAAGTGGCTATTTTTATCTACACACTTAATTCAATAATCGTCCACACTCATTGGTTCGTTTTTTTTGTGTGTGGCATGGTGCCAATTTTTTTGGTTAAACTCGGCGGACATGAAACGAATCAGGTATTCGGCCCTCGGTTCCCAATGACGTATGTATTTTAATTCGAACTTGAATGGACGGATTCCATTCGGTTCACGATACATTTTATTCAGTCCGACCTTTTAAAAGAGAACGATATGAATTTGATAGACATATCGTTACAGAAAGTCGGATTGTAAGGCATTAGGCCCGATCTTATCGTCGCGGCCCAGATAGATTCCTCCGAAAAAGTACGTATGAAATTTGGCACACGTCCAAATTCCTTGCGTTGCCTAACAAAAAGTTAGACGCACGATTTCCACGATAAAGACACACGGTTGCGGAATTACCTAAGTCAACACAAGATTCAACGAGTACGTGGGTCGCCATTAACGGCAATTCGCGGTCGCTGAATTTGACTTAAACGCGAACGCGAACGGTGCGTCGCGCGTCTTTAAACTTGATTGCATGAAACGCAAGGAACTTGGACATGTGCCAAGTTTAAGTATTCACACTCGTACAAAAATCCCGTAGAACAATGACTTCCAATAAGTCCGCCGAGTTTATACAAATTTTCTGTCTGATTTCTCTAATTTTAAGTTGAATTTGTAGTTCTTTGTCGCGTTATTTTGTCAACCCTGGAATACTCAATGTCTACTTCTAATCGGTGACGCGTTGCAATTAGAATTGTTTACAATACGATATATAGATCATAAATATCCCAACAGATAATGTAAATATTTATTTAGGTAACTTATATTCCATTATCCTAGTTGATAACTATCATAGTCTAGCTATACAAATAGTTTCCAAGTATTCAAAACTAAACCATGTTTCTATAGTTTCTAGATCAGTCATGCATGCTTTTATCGTAAATAAAATGGGCTCATGAATAATCATTTTACCACAAACACATTTTCCATGCGCAGCGTGTTGGCTTAAGCTTAGGTTCAAGTGCATTTTCCATGGAAGCTGACAACTAAAATGCCTACTATTTTTCACCGTTACATTTATTAGCAGATTAGTTTTCGATTTTTTTCTCGTTTTTTCTTCCTCTCAGCGTGGCTACTGAACGTTATTTTCACATAAAGTATTACATGCATCGCACCTACAGATGTTGCCGCTGTGCCATTCATTGGAGTTGTCGGCTGACATTATTTCTGATTTGTGAGCGTGATGTAACTGAAAATTGCATTATACTTGACTTGTAGATGTGGAAATATAAAAAAATTTAGGCGGTGTTTGCACGGATTCTTTGTGACGACAAAAATTGTGATTTTGTCAACCATATTTTGGGATGAAAACCAATAAGTAGATAGATCGGACGCCTCAATTGATCATTATTTGATCGACCCCATTACATGGAACAATAATTAGTTTTTATAGATTACGCAATAATGCACAGTAGATAGGGTTGGAAAAAAATGTTTTTTTTAAACTCAATGTTTTTAAATAAAAAAAAACGTTTTTTTTATTAAAAACAACGTTTTTTTTATAATAAAAAACGTTTTTTTTAAAAGCTCCCAGATATGACCTTGTGTCAACATATGTAGGTATATCAGACAGTAGCAGTACTCTGTGATGTTAAATATGACCATATAATGGCTGTTGAGCCATGGGATAGCATTAAAAGTGGTGATTTGTGTCAAAAATATCCATTTTTTTGTTGATACGTGTGTATATCGCCTTATAGTCAAATGTTCTTGACTTCAGGTAAAGTTTGGCACAGAACAGTGATGAAACAAGGTTATAAAGGAGGTTGTTACTTTGGGAGAGAAGTTACACACTGTGGAGGTACATGGAAGCACATTACCTCAATATTATATACTACACCGACATATATATGACGGCTTATTAACCCATGGTAGCATATATAAATGGATACTTTAATACTAAAAATGCCACAAAACTAATGAAAACAACCACCAATGTCAAGTTATGTGTGTAATTGCATGCTTGCGCACAAAAATTTTGCAAAATACCTAGTGCTTAGTACTAAAAATTTTGGTCGATGTTTTTTTTTTAAAAACATTTCGGACATCATGTTTAAAAAAAAACGTTTTTTTAAATAAAAAAATGTTTAAAAAGAACATCGGCCAACCCTAACAGTAGATAATGTATTTTTCTTGTGTTCGTAGGTTTGTCGGCGGGTTTGTTCTACGCGGCCTCGTTAGCGAGGTCACTTGGAACAAACCCTCCGACAAACCTACAACAACATGCAAAAAGTGTGATCTAGTGTGCGTGATAAGGGAAATTATGGAATTTGATGTTTGCCCCAGGCAGTGAAGCTGGCACAATCCTAATCAATTGATGTATCACACATGTAATATATTTCACGTTGATTCCACAAGAACAGTTGAAAAATTGCATTTTTTGTCATCACAGAAAATCCGTGTAAACGCCGCCTTAGTTGACATAAATGTCAACTAGTCTCTTATGTCTAACTTAGTCTAGTGTAGACCCTTATACGCCGCGTGAATTTGGGCCCTACCGACAAACCAAATGGATGGCACCTTATGCACATCGCAACTGTACTCAGGATGCAAAGTATTGGGCCAAGTGTGTGTTGGGTGGTGTTTGTATGCGGCTACTCTGCAGTGGACAAATTTGAGTAGAGGGGGGAGGGGGTAGAGTTGTAAGTATATAAAGTGAATATTTTTTTGAACATTTGAAAAATACCCGCCCAATTATATTTGCCACCTATTGATAAGCTTACCCAATTTATGCTGTAGTCACTACCGTTCCTATCACTAACAGGACTTTTTGCTATCACTAACACTATACTGGGCTGACATCAGACTTAGTATGGAAACGTACAATAACCCATCTAAATAATGAACCAAAAATATACAGTTTTTTCATCATAATATTTAGTTTTTACTATGGAAATATGAATTACGAAATTTATCACAATATTATATTAATTAAATTATAGTAGGATTCTGCGCACACTTTGTGGTCCGCCGAGTATATCTCCCGGAGTTGTCCCCAGGCCAGGCATAAACTTGGACAAATGCCAAAATCGAATACCCACGTCTGAACACTGTCAGTGTGTGTGTGCCCAGAACATACAAGGCTTGAGCTGTTGTGAAGCGGTGCAATGCATGGGTTTTCTGCCGCTTTGAAGTTGACTGCCGCCTCTGTCTGCTGCAGTTGGCTTTTGCATTCAGAGACCATGCTTTTTCACTTGTCTAGTTGAAAAATGCATGCTTATTTTGTTTGCGTGAGTGAGGTCATGCATTTGCATATGCATAAGTAAATTTGCATAATTGTAATTGTTCTGGAGCGTTTTCGATATTCGATCTTATTTTTGTCGGTGTGCATGGTTAAGTAAATAAATGCAAAAACGGTGTTTTTGAACTTTTGAAACTTCTGTCTTTCTGTCTGAGTTTGCAATGAGAAATTCCTCGAACAAACCCCTGGGAAATTATTCTTGTTATAATTTCCATAAACACTGGAAAAAAATACTAGACAAACAAACTGCAATGAAATTACAAAATGGAGATAAAAACATATTTACATAATTGAAACTCATCAGTTAATATTTTTTTTGTAAATTGTGCAGTCATTGCACAAATATTTTTATGTCCTTGTCTATGTCTGGTTAGGATTAGGGTTGGAAAAAAAACGTTTTTTTTTAACTCGATGTTTTTAAAAAAAAAAAAACGTTTTTTTTTAAAAGCTCCCAGATATGACCTTGTGTCAACATATATAGGTATATCAGACAATGGCAATACTCTGTGATGTTATATATTACCATATAATGTCTGTGGAGCCATGGGATAGCATTATAAGTGGTGATTTGTGTCAAAAATACCCATTTTTCGTCGACATATCGTTCGTATATCGCCTTATAGTCAAATGTTTGTGACTTCAGGTAAAGTTTGGCACGGAATAGTGATCAAACAAGGTTATAAAAGGAGGTTGTTACTTTGGGAGTGAAGTTACACACTGTGGAGGTACATGGAAGCACATTACCTCAATATTATGTACTACAGCAACATATGACGGCTTATTAACCCATGGTAGCACATAGAAATGGATACTTTGATACTAAAAATGCCACAAAATCAATGAAAACAACCACCAATGTCAATTTGTGTGTAAAATTGCGCGCTTGCGCGCAAAAATTTTGCAAAATACCTAGTGCTTAGTACCAAAAATTTCGGCTGATGTTTTTTTTAAAAAAAAAACATTTCGGACGTCATGTTTTTTAAAAAAAAAAACGTTTAAAAAAAAAAACGTTTAAAAAAAAACATCGGCCAACCCTAGTTAGGATAGCTAAATATTGCATTCTTTAGCTCAAATTTGGAAATAATTCTTTCCCTGCACTGCTGACAGGGGGTTTTATTCAAGAAATGGTGCTCTATTTGAGGATATACAGTTTATGGTCTTACGGTGTCAAATGTAAACAGGGTGCACGCCAGGTCCGCCACCCAAATTCTGAGTCGGTGTCGGACGCCATATTTATCTCCGGTTGTAGTGGGGGGATTTATTCGAAATTTTGAGGGCATATACTCGAACACTCATACTGGGTGGGTATCCACTACTATACACGGGCTGGGGAACGTCGGCGACCCACCTGAGTGTGGGTCGCCGTATAAATGAATAGTTTTTTTTGTTGAAAAAATCGCTGTCCACGCGAGGTCCGCCACCCGTTGTTTTTTCGATATAACGGGCTGCCAAACTAAAACTGTTGGGGGGAATTGATCGAATTTTTGAGGGGGTGTCGTGTACACTCCCTCAAAATTTCCCCCCAACAGTTTTAATTTGGCAGCCCATTATATAAAAAAAACCACGGGTGGCGGACCTCGCGTGGACAGCGATTTTTTCAAAAAAACTATTCATTTATACGGCGACCCACACTCAGGTAGGTCGCCGACCTTCCCCAGCCCGTATATAGTAGTGGGTGGGTTTCGAGTATATGCCCTCAAAATTTCGAATAAATCCCCCCACTACAACTGGAGATATGGCGTCCGGCACCGACTCAGAATTTGGGTGGCGGACCTGGCGTGCACCCTGTTTATATGTTTGTCAATGCGCTTATAAGAATATTTGTGTTTGCTTGTGACATTCCAAATCCATTAGATTTTATCAAGCAATGCCATATTTACTAATGCATGAATGTCGCCTAACGAATATGCTTTAAGACTCATTAGAGTGAAAACTGTCTTTTTTGATCTTGTAAGATAAAGTTGTTGTTATTTTTCTAGCAAAAAGCTTTCAGCTGCAAGATGTAAGTTCATTAGGCATCTATTCATGCATGCATTTATTTCACTGGGCTGATACATGAAAATGATTATGATGCATTTTCATGGTAGTTTTTTTTTTGTTGATAAATTTCAAGGGCTTTGTCATATGAAAGTGCATGGAAATTTTGATAATTCATGTCCATTCTTCGAATTGCATTTCTTTCTCGCTTCAAAAGACAATTTTTTTTGACATGTTCAATATTTTATAGCATTCATAAGGCTGTTTCATTTGGTCAGTGGCAAGTATATTGTTATTTGTACTGTTTTATACCTCATTCTATTCTAGATTTATGTATTATTCCATATTCTGATTGTGCGCCGCATTTTCATTCAAATTACAAATATTTTATGTTTGTAAACTGGTTTAATCAATTTTGTAATTTTCTCTCCCGGCTTTATTTATTATAAAACTAGATTAGACAATAATGTCATGGTGTTTCATATATTTAAAAAAAAAAACAAAAAATGCACAAATAAATGGAGTAAAATTGGTTTTTACCAAATTTTCTGTCAAAATATGCACGAACGGTGCAAAAATTGGATTTGATTGTTTTGTTTGTACTAGTCGAATGTCAATTTTCAAGTGGAAATTTTCGTTTCACCAATTGCCTCCAATTCTGTGACAATTTATGCAAACAATAGTCGTCAGATCTCACCCAAAGAGGAAGTTTATCCAAAACGTGTGAAACTTATCCATTTGAAAATTTTCCATGCAATTTGGTCACAGTGGATTTTGTCCTGGCGAAATTGGTCATCAAAGGAATCTATATGTATGACATATTCAGAATGATCTAGAACAATAACGAAATTTAGAATAATCTTGCCCAGTTCAGATTTATTGAAAATTAAAGTTGTGCAATAAAAACTATAAATATTTACAATAGCATTGTAAGTGGTGATTTTGATTTTGCTTTTGATTTCCTCTTCTGAAAATCCATTTTTATCTTCGTTCATTATGTACCGCAAATCCTCGAATAAGACCCCCCTCGAATAACTCCCCCTTGAATAACTCCCCCTGTTGCGAGGTGAGGAAAAAATAACTCCCCCCTGAATAACTCCCTCCTCTTGAATAACTCCCCCCCCCCGCTCTGGATGAAAGCAATCCAACACAAAAATACAAAAGAATATTAGCCTACAGCAGCGACAGCAGATAACGATGTGTATATACTCGGCGTACGTGATACTCTGCCCTCGCACTGATTTATGCCTCGTGTT